>CAMZMU010000076.1:22584666-22804442 GCA_947311845.1 Poa pratensis | reverse complement strand
GTGTGAGGCAGCCAATGATAGTAGCACGCAAATGGTGGTCAGTCTGGCTACAGTTGAGTAAGTATCGAAGAAGTCTTCTCCTTCCTTTTGGGTATAACCCTTGACACAAGCCGTGCCTTGTACTTTTCAATGGTACCATCAAGACTAAGCTTCTTCTTGAACACCCACTTACATCCTACAGGTTTGCACCCATTACGGACGATTAGTGATCTCCCAAGTTTCGTTAGCTAAGATGGAATCCATCTCACTACGGACAACTTCCTTCCAGTAGTCAGCATCCAAAGATGCATAAGCTTCTGAAATAGAACTGGGAGTATCATCTACGAGGTACACAATAAAATCATCACCAAAGACTTTGCAGTCCTCTGTCTCTTGCTCCTTTTAGGAGTTTCATTGTCATCCTCCACAATATTTTCATGGTGTTCTATGAGAATGGTGGGTTCAGGAATGGAACAAATTCCTGACTAGTGAACTTGGCATCCTGATTTGATGAGCTCGGCATATCCTTCATGGAAAAGATATCCTCAAAGAAAGTCGCATCATTCGACTCCAAAATTGTACCAACATGCATGTCGGATACCTTAGATTTTACTATCACGAATCTATAACCAACGCTATGGAATGCATAGCCCAGAAGAACACAATCCACGGTTTTTGGTCCAAGCTTGCGCTTCTTGGGAATTGGTATATTGACTTTCGCCAAACAACCCCAAGTCCGCAAGTAAGAGAGTTTCAATTTTTTCTTCTCAAACTCCTCAAATGGAGTTATCTCTTTGTCCTTTATGGGAACTCGGTTTAGGACATGACACGTAGTCAATATCGCCTCCCCCACCATGCTTGGAGAGACCCAATGTGTCTAACATGGCGTTAACCAAATCAGTTAGAGTAGTTGGTTCTTTCTCTCAGCCACTCCATTTGACTGGGGCGAGTAGGGAGGTGTCCTCTCATGAATTATACCGTGTTCAGCACAAAAGGAATCAAACTCATTGGAAAATACTCCACCTCGATCGGACCTAAGCCTCTTAATCTTTCGACCCAGTTGGTTTTCTGCATCAGCTTTATAAATTTTGAAGAAATTTAGAGCCTCTCTTTTGATTTCAGAAGGTACACATAATAGTATCTAGTGGAGTCATCAATTAACTTCATGAAGTATCTCTTTCCACCCTTTGTCAACACGCCATTCATCTCACAAAGATCAGAATGTATGAGCTCTAGAGGTGCCAAGTCTCGTACCTCCGCAGTCGTATGAGACTTGCGTGGTTGCTTTGCTTGAACACAAACTTGACACTTAGAACCTTTGAGAGTAGTGAAACTGGGGATTAAATTCAATTTGGCTAGCCGTGTCATGCACCCAAAATTAATATGACAAAGACGTGAATGCCATACATTTGATTCAGCAGTAGTGCAAACATGGTTCACAACTTTATTACAAACGTCTGGCAATGATAGGCAGAACAAGCCTCCGCACTCATAGCCTTTACCAACAAAAGTTCCAAACTTGGACACAACAAATTTATTGGACTCAAAAAACTATCTTGTAGCCATCTCGACACAGAAGAGACCCGCTAACAAGATTTTTATTTATGGAGGGCACATGATGAACGTTCTTCAGGCGCACGATCTTCTCGAAGTAAACTTCAGATCGACCATACCAACACCACGAACAGAAACATGTGACCGTTTCCCATCAGCACGGAAGAAGTCCTTGCGACCTGATAAGAAGAAAACATTGAGATATAAGCACAAATATGTACATTGGCACATGTGTCAATCCACCATTCAGGAGAATGACATACTGAAAAGATAGTTGAAAATATACCGTACCCAAGATCTTTCATCACAGTATCTCCAATGACAACATTAGCGGTCTTGCCGCTCTTCTCACGCTCCTCAAATGGGTTAGGGCATCTTGGAGCCCAGTGATTAGGATCACCGCAAACATGGCAGGATCCCTTCTTCCTATCGGGCTTCCTCTTGAAGTTGGTGGACTGTGAAGGCTTGTTCTTTTTATCATACTTGGCTTTGTCCTCAGACTTACTCTTGTTCTTGGGCTTGTAGGACTGGGAGTTCTTCTTCTGAACGAAGTTAGCAGTCGAACCTCCCTCAAAAGCTCGAGTCCGTGTGTCTTTCGCTCTCGCCTTTTCTTCCACATCAAGCGACCCAATGAGATCCATAACGGAAAACTCCTGCCTCTTGTGCTTCAGAGAGGTAGCAAAATTCCTCCACGAAGGAGGGAGTTTGGCAATGATGCCTGCGGCAATAAAATTGTGGGTAACACACACGAAACTTGCTCAAGTTCCTTAGCAATGGACTGTATCTCATGAGCCTGCTCAACAATGGAGCGCTCACCAGTAATCTTGTAGTCAAAGAATTGCTCCATGACATACAATTCACTGCCTGCATCCGAGACCCCAAATTTGGCCTCGAGAGCATCCCACATGCCCTTGCCCGTAGTGATGGAGAAATACGGGTCGACAATCTTGTCACCAAGAATGCTGAGAATAGCAGCCTTCAAAAGGGTATCGGCTTCCTGATACGTCCATTTTGCATCACTATTTTATATCATAATTTACTGTTATTCATTGATATATTTCATTATTAAGATGTGTTACTTATGTTATTTTATCTTATTTTGCATGTTTGATGATTATTGGAGAATTAACTGCCGGAGTAAGATTTCAGCTGGAAAAAGCACCGTCAAAACGCTATATTTCTGGAGTTCCAAAAACCACGACGAATATACAGAAGCTCCTATTTTATCAGAAAACGGAGGCAGCCAAAAGGGGAGGCTGAGATGGGCCACGAGGGGCCCACACCACCCTAGGGCGTGGCCACCATGGGGCCCGCGCCGAGGCATGGTGTGGGGCCCCATGGCCCACCTCTGGCGCTCCCCGTTCGCGTACATGACCTCCTCAACCCTAATCTTCGGAAGGAGCGCCCGAGGAAATATTCCGCCGCCCCCACGGGACGGAAACAACAGAGAGAGAGAGAGAAAAAGCTCTCCGGCATGGAGAAATCTGCCAGGGAAATTCCCTCCCGAAGGGGGGAAATCATCGACAATCGTCATCACCATCACGCCGGACTTCATCGGGATCATCATCATCTCACCGCCAGCACCATCATCTCCATCGCTCCACTTCCCCGCTGTAACATCTAGGATTGTTCTTTGTTTAGTTCATAGGGGAAACTCTCCCGGTGTTAATTACTCCTTGTGGTTGATACTTTTGAGTTTTATCGGTGAATTAAAGTTTATGTCCAGATTGTTATACATCATTATATCACCTCTGATCATGATCCATATGATGTCTTGTGAGTAGTTCATTTAGTTCATGAGGACATGGGAAAGTCTTGTCGCTAGTAGTGGAATTATGTTGAGTAATATTTAATGGTTTGATATTTAAGTTGTGGTGTTATTCTTCTAGTGGTGTCATGTGAACGTCGACTACATGACACTTCACCTTTATGGGCCTAGGGGAATGCATTGTGTAGTTGGTCGCTAATTGTGGGGTTGCCAGAGTGACAGAAACCTAAACCCCCGTTAGTAAATCGGTGCACGAGGGAGTGTAAGATCTCAGAGTTTAAGGCTGTGGTTAGATTTATCTTAATTACTTTCTTGTAATTGCGGATGCTTATAAGGGGTATAACACAAGTATGTATTAGTCCAAGTAAGTGTGGTGCATTAGCATAGGTTCACCCACACAACACTTATCAAAACAATAAAGATTAATCAACTGTATGAAGCGAAAGCACTTGACTAAATTCCCGTGTGTCCTCAAGAACATTTTGTCATCATAAGTAAACCAACCGGCTTATCCTTTGCTCTAAAAAGGATTGGGCCACTCGCTGCAATTATTATTACTGTCTTTTATTTACTTGTATTTTATTTATCTGCTATATCAAAAACCCTAAGAACTTGTCTGCTAGTGTTTACAGTGAAACCTTGACCGAAACTGCTTGTCAACACCTTCTGCTTCTCGTTGGGTTCGACACTCATATTTATCGAAAGTACTACGATACACCCCCTATACTTGTGGGTCATCACTTCCTGAAAAGCTCTCTCCTCTTCGGAGTGAGCTCTCCTTCAGGCTTGCCATTAGCAGCATGAAAACACTTCATGGTTTCAAACCAGAGAGTGGCTCTCGCACGCCACTTCTTATAGTTCACCCATCGAAAGCAGCGAGACTCAGTGAAGCAGCAAAGCCAACAGGAGACAATTGCATAAAATAAGGTTTTTGGATTGTTGAATATATGGGCAATTTTCCACATGATTTAATCCATAAAAAGTAGATAAAACTTGGCTAGAGAAATAAGAATTAAACTAGTCATACAATCTAAATAAAGCAATTCTACACATATTGCTAGAAACAAAGTCTGAAACATGATCTCGAATAGGCAGAATAAGATCACATACGGGCCAGTGGAGGAAGACCCGTTCGCATTGGCTGATGAAGACATGTTGCCGAAGAGGACGTCGACGTCGGGGAAGAAGTCGTCGTCCGAGAAGTAGTCGCCGGAGTCCTTGTTGGAGAAGAAGCCAGTAGTCGCGTGTTGACGCTCCCCAAAAATCTTGTCGCCTCTCTCCCGTACAGAATCGCGAGAGGCGGGGTTCCGGAGGCCTACTGTTCCGTCACGCTGTGCACGCCGCGTAACGGAACGGGGAAGACTTGATCGGCGGCACTGTGCTCGAGAACCAGGAGGTAGGCGCATCAGATGAGCGACCTCTCTTTTATAGGCACAACAGCAGGAGGCGAATTTCAGTTTCGTTCTCCACTAGTGTAAAACGTTTCACCTTCGTGTGCAACCGTTCATATTCATATTCGTCCATTCACGTGTGGCAAAAAGAACACATCGTCTCGGCGAGATTCCCGCGTGTCGTGTCGTGCCGAGGCGTGGCGAGGCGGGCGGCAGAGGAGGAGCGCGTGGGGGACTCTCTCTTATTCTCATGCTCGTACTAGTGCTAGAGGAGCTCACCTTATAAAGTGGTGCAACTCTCTCTAAACTAGCAATGTGGGATTAAACATTTGACCCAACTCTTGCCATGTATGAATGGGCCACATGGGCTCTAGAATTTTCAGGAATTATGGAAGGGTACTACAAGACACAATGTCCTATGCTGGTGTTTTTAATCAGTTAACCCATGACCAGGTGAGGTGGTGTACATGTGTGAGCAAGCTGGCGGCCGGCAAGCATAATGGAACGGGGGAGAGGTCGACTGGGGCAGTCGACGATCTGTCGTTCTCCGCTTCCGTATATTCTCTCTAGCATTCTCCCTTTCGTCTCCGCGTGCCGAGCATGTCGGCTGCGAATCAGGGTATTATTCATGCATGCAACCATGCATGTTTGGGCCGGTGTAACTCGATCGTATCGTACGATCCGATCGAGCGTCGATTTGAGTTTGAGGCCTCCCACCAACGTTAGTACCCCCTGCCACGTTCCCAAGTACATGCCGCATGCACAGCACGGCGCCTCTCTCTCACACACACGATCAAATAAACAAGACCCATCAAGTACGTACTATATGCATGTCGACATGTTCGTGGCGGAGCTTAACAACAGCTAATGTATATCAATCTATGGATTTCGAATTCCAAATCAAGTCTCGTTTCGGGTTTTTTTTAGGGGGCATACAAACTTATTGAAAAGGACAGCAGCTGGACGCAAAACAAGACCTGTCCGATCTCAACTTGTGCCCCGGCAGCCTGAGATGAGAGCTCCGTACCGGGGAGAGATCTCGCTCCCATGATGAGACGCTACATATGAGGTTGTACGCAGACGTCGACTACCATGAAAGCTACGGTAGGCGGCACGCGCAAATATGTTCGGAAAGTCTGTTCAACATTCATGCAGCAGTGTCAATCAAAGACCGAGGTGGGCGGCGATGTTGGAGCAGCCTACGACATTGATCGTCGCAGGCTGATCCACTCACGCTTGAAAAGTCTACGGTTTTAGGACGTATTCCCTCCGTTTAAAAATAAGTGTCCCAAGTTTGTCCAAGATTGAATGTATCTAGTAGATAGATAGATGATCTCTCCAGATTTTTTTCCACCTGACACTCAAACCAGGATGGACCGACTTAACACCATGAACTCTATCCACCAAGCTAGCGCTTGGTTCTCACGCTTGAAAGCCTATTGATGCTCAAAAGGGTTGATGATATATTAAGTCATAGTCAATTCTTGTAATAGGTAGAGCAGGATTGCATCTGCCGCGTCGATGATGACGGGTCTCGGTTGCATGGCGCAACGGGGTCTTTGCGACGGCCGTGACTTGCCGTGACGCAGGCCCGGCAAGGTAAATGGGTTGATACCTGTTCTGAGGATGAATCGGTGGAAGATGGTAGCGGCGGCATCTGGAGCGTGCGCATGCAGTGCTCACTAAGACTCTGCAGGACCAGTTTGTGTTTCTGACCTGTCGTTGGTATATGATAAATCTGAGTAATAAAAAAACTGAGTAATGACCAATGAGACTAAAAGTCAGCCTGAAAACATATATTTGTATCTGGGTCAGATTCGATGGATGACACATCTTATTGAGCAATATTGCGATTGGAAAATGAAAAGCAGCAATGTGATTCTGCAGATAGCCAAATGAGAGAGCAGTCCGATTCGTGTATGCAGCTTTGCAAGCGATGGCATCAGCGCGGATGCTATCAATATAAAAAAGAATGGGAAAAAGAATTGATCCGGCTGCTAAGCCTGAATGGGAAAATTACGTGAGTGTACCACATACAAGTTAAAAAAGAATGGAAAAAGAATTGATCCGGCTGCTAAGCCTGAATGGGAAAATTACGTGAGTGTACCACATACAATGAACTTGTATATGGTAGATAAAGAGCACACGTCCATTTACATACAAATATATTGAAGTTAATATAAAAAGTATAAGTAATTTCAGAAATTCCACAAATAGCTAAACTTAAGAAGAAAATTTATAGTAGAAACATTAGTTGTGAAACTAATCTAAAAGTAGAGTGTGGAATAAAACTTTCACGAAGTAAACAAATCGATTTCCATTCACTATTAGGCGCACACCGTCGACATAAACTACTTAGACGTGTACACATGCATGGATCCAAAGGAATAGGAAGGCATAAACATTTTTGTTAAATGGGCAAAAACTTTGTCTTTCATTAATCCATAATATGAGGTATAACAGGTAGCCACATAAGGGCCAAAACCACCACAAACTCTAGGTCATAACAACATGCCTAGAGGATTAAAAATAGAGTGCTAATCCCGCGGCATTAAATTTCACAAATGTTTCTCCCTGCAAGGCGCCAAGCGGCTGCTTCCTCCTATATTTATTAGACGATGAAATACGGAGTAGTCTCGATGTGCCGGAACGCTCTCGCCTTTCGGTCAGTCCAAATGTGCCAACATACTAGCATCATGAGAGAAGCAAGTCCCTTTTTGTCGTGCACCATGGGCTCAGTCATGTCGGACCTATCATCCTTCAAGGATGCGCACGCGGCCCACGACTCGATCGAAATATCATGAAGGCCCACCCATATTAGCATAGCGGTTTACACACTCATGGTGAATCTACACTTGAAGAAAAGGTGTGGTGCGGGCTCGTGGTGGTGTCAACAGTTGCATTCACATTAGGTCATCCCCGCCGCTCTCGTACGTCCGCCATCCAAACCCTCAAAACCCTGATGGTGTCAACCGTTCCATTCACAAGATTGACGCCTTGAAACTTTGTTCATAGATCAAAAAACTCTTGTATGTGATCAAACCAAAACCCCTCGGAGGTATTGATTCATGTGGCCGAAATATTGTTGTCTAGCGTAGATGGAAGGGGCGATGTCCATGTGCCGCAAACAATCAATCCAGGGAGATTTCTAGAATTTGGTATTTTCGCCATTTCCACCTGTAACAAAAGTGGCCCAGCTAAAAAATATCTCTATCGTGTCGGTTGCAAGGGTGCCCGTGCCGATCTAAGCATTGGAATCATCGGTCCATTCATACCAAAGCCACTGAAATTCGAGAGCCAAAAATAATTTGTGAAGGTCTAAGATCCCGAGGCCGCTATATCCTTAAACTGCCAAACCATATCCCAACTGATCTTGAACTTACTCCACCCGAGAGCCCACAAATAATCCCTCCTCCATTTATCAATGATTGAAGAACCTCGACCGAAATATCAAGAGTTGTGAGAACCTCATTGATCCACACCTCACTACCGGCAATTGTGGAATGCTTTCCATCGCAAGACCCCAACTTGATTAGGTATCTTTAAACTGCTGGAAATCAACTCCGTAGCTTGAACGGTGACAACAACAAATCAAGATACCGCATATGAAGGTGGTCCCACAGAATATCATCAAGATTCAGCCCATCACATCGCATTGGAGTGATTAATTAAATTTTGTTATAAACATGCATGTGACTATCTAGATTACGCGGTTCCACGACGTAGATACTTTTGTGTTCACCGAACCTGTAAGGGCCTCTTTGATTCATAGGATAGGAAAAGTGTAGAAATAGGACCTAAAGGATTGGAGTGGCATGTCTAATTGAATCCTATGGGTAGATAGATTATCTTTGATTGTGGTGAAGGAATTTTTCATGAGGTTAGACCTCATGTTTTTTCCTACGGGATTTGCACTACAAGATTCCTATGGGAATAATTCCTAGGGGATGGGATCATATGAATCAAAGGGGCCCTAAATGAGAAAAAACACCCCTATTTTTTAAATTTTAAGTTAAGTTTTAGTAGATTAATGCTATTTGGTAGCAAGGGGTGAGGATTTTGAATCGTCTCATAAGCCGTCCACCCCAAGGGCTGAGATCTTAGACACTTAAACACACAATGGCAAGGGACATGCCCTTCATAGGCCAAATTTGAAGATCATTAATTTACATGACGCTGCCTCCACCGTCGAGATGCCTCGGCTGGATACACATAAAAATAACTCAAATACTAAAATTGAATGTCATGCAAATATCCGAGGTTTCCTCCATCGAGCGACTAATAGGCCATCGGATACGATGAGAACTGGAATAGATGGACGTGAACGACGGTTGTGCCTGATGGTTAGGGGTTTCTCAGAAATCTATGTTGCGTGGGTGCTATATCTTTCAGTTTTTTTCGGTACATTGGATATCATGTAAGATTTATTTAAGAAAAAACATGGTTCTCAACGTCTACTTTATGTCATATTGCGAATTGGACACATCTGCGTTCTCTACATACAAAAATCGTATTTTTTGTGACATACGTTTTTTAGAAAGTTTGTTTTGTCGTGCTAATACTATTTGGTAATAATCTAATTTGGTAACATGGTAGCAAATATTGTACTTTTACCCTACCAAATTGACTTATGATGTGACATGGCTTACGTTTTTAATTTGGTAATGGCTTGCGTTTTGATAGTTTCTACATTGGATCTATAGAAGAAAAATATGGGTTTAAGCCTCAAGCTTATGCGGTTTCACAAATTGGACATTTCCACATTCGTTGATTCTCAGAAAATAATAAGTTTTTTTTGTCGTATATACAACATTGTTTTTGTCGTATTTTGATAGCCACATGAGCCATCTAGTAGAGGAATCTTAGATCGTTGAACGCACCGTGGATATGCAGACCCTTTACAAGATAGGTTGTTGAACCAATGCTTTATCACCAAACGTTCAATGGAGAAGACCGTGATAGTGATCGATGGGATAAAACATGAGAAGTCAGTTACACCATTAGGTCTCCAACAATTACCACAAAGGCTAAACCATGCGTCCAAGCATCAAGATTGTGCGGTTTCACAAATTGGACACTTCCGCATTCAATAATAGTTTGTTTTTGTCGTATCAACACTGTTTTTGTCGTATTTTTAATAGCCGCGCATAAACCTTCTAGTAGAGGAAACTTGAATCGTGGATAGGCTTACCCTTCACTAGACATATAGGTTGTTGAACCAATGCTTTATCACCAAACTTTTAAGGTAGAAGACCCTGATAGTGATGTGATAAGACATGAGAAGTCAGTTTCACCAGGTTCCCGGCAACAACCACAATGTCTAAACCATGATGAGGATGAAACCGGGAGACCATAATTCCATAAGATGCCACATGTATTGTCGAGACACCACAACTAGGCACATACATAAGTAACACACAAATACCAAACTAAATGCCATAAAAATATCTAGTGTCCCCCTTCCAACCGCTACTAAAACATTCTAGATGAAGGGAACCAACATAGACGGTTTGTTCAGGAATCTATGTTGCGTGCTAGATCTTTACATTTCAATCGTTGGGACATTGGTTATTTAATTATGTAAAATTTATCTAAGGAGGAAACATGGGTCAAAACGACTAGCTTATGCTATTACATGAATTGGACACCTCTGTGTTCAGTGCACCTCGGAAAATAAGAAAATCGTGCTGTTATTGTTTGTCAAACACGTTTTAAGTTAAGATTCTTTCGCCATATAAATACAATTTCGTAACATGCTAGCAATTATTGTACTTTTGCCCAACGAAATTGACGAGGACCGTGCCGTGACGGCCGTCACTTCACCAACTAACTTGTTTTTTTCCCAAGAAAAAAAACAACTTGTGAAGTTGGAGAAAAACGAGGTCCAAGGCACGCCAACGAAAGGCGAGACCACGTGATCCGACGGTCCAACTCGTAGAAACATCCGAGAAACATCATTCGAGCCTCGAGGCGAGGCCCATCGTGCCCGTTAAAACCCCCGGCAAAATCCACTGCTCTCTCTCCCTCCCCTCGCACTTCTCTGCTCCCATTCGACCGCCCCGCCATGGCCGCTGTATGGGAGGCCCCTGCCCGCCGAACGGCTACAGGCCGCTTCTTCGAGTTCGGGAACCGCGAGATCGGCTCCTCCAGCCCCCGCGCTTCCTCGCGCAGAATCAGCGGCTCCGAGGTGCTCCTTCCTTTGATTAAATTTCGGTGTCATACCCCATAGCACTTGATTTCCTGGACATTTCTAATATCTGTCGGTTTATCGAGCGGATCAAGTATAGCCGGTGTTGGGCATCGTTTAGTGAATAGGGATTGTCTACGTGGTTCATACTTCGGCCAGCAGGGGTTATACTGCTGAATAGTGTCTAATATGACCGGTGGTTGCCAAGTTCCATTAGTTTGATATTGTTGTACATGCTGAAGGACGTCATTTTAGCTTTTAGAACATGCATATATCTGGGTGATCCTTTTGGGAGGTGAGCTACGCAATTTGTGTAGATAACCCTCTGATGATTTTGGCATTTCATAGCCCTGTTCTGTTCTGTTCTGTTCTGCAAACTGTGAAATGGTCGCGGCTACTGTTGCTCTTTCATTTTGATGTTGACTGTTACTATTTTTGTTTTCTCTCTGTGAATAGGGCCTAGTCATGCGGATGAATCAGTATGGGCAGTTGCGAGGTCATAGTGGCTGTGTCAATACCGTGAGCTTCAATCCTGCTGGTGACCTTCTAGTGTCTGGTTCAGACGACACGGACATCATGCTATGGGACTGGCTTGCGAAAACTAAGAGACTAAGCTACCCTTCTGGACATCAAGAAAATGTCCTCCATGCTCGTGTCATGCCATTTACAGATGACAGAACTATTGTCACTGCTTCTGCTGATGGCCAGGTCTGTGTCTATCCACACTTGAGGTTTTGTTCTTAGAATCCCAATGAGTATGCACAATTTTTTTTTGAGCTCTTTAAGATTGAGAAACATTCACAAGCATCCCAATGGACGTCCTTATCTTCATATTTTTCTCTCAAAATAACTATGTTAAGAAAGTTGGGCTTAGTGATAAGTATTAAAATGCATGTAGGATCCGGACATACTGCATGCGTAACAGCTAAAACCATATACTGACAACACAAGGACCATCAGTCATCCATGTTGAATATGCCCATTTTATTTTATATTCAGGATGTGCTACAATGTACTGTAGTATACTACATCGTGTGTTGCCGATGACACAGTATTAATCAATGTGTTAGTAATGACATGCAACTTTTTCGTACATGGTCTGAAATAAAAATAGTACATAACGCACACAATATTGCTAAAAATGAAGCCATAATAGGAGAGAATATATACCATTAATTAGTATTTCCCTATCGGTCACTATGATTTAATGATCTATTATTCCCTTTCTAATTCACATAATGTAAAAATTCCATAATATCCCTATGCGGTGATTAATATTATCTTGCCTTCTATGAGGTAATATAGGTTTACATGGTTGGATCCCGCAGAATTGATGTTCCATATTGATTAGGTAGCACCTTAAATTTCTCATTTTATACATGCTCCGCTAGCAGCCTTCGGAAACTGAGTAATGGCTTGTTCCAATCAGACACGAACTATGTGTGAAGAGATTCATACCACTACTCCTAATTTAAGTACTAAGAGAAAGGACAAAGGTTATGTTTTGTGCTGTACCAACCAATAGGCAAAGCAAGTTTAAATATCAGACTGCAAATGCTTACAGAATATGCCAAACTTCTTCACTTTTGTGCTGGCTAATATGTATGAAAATCATATGGCAGGGTGTGATGCATCTTCGGTCATGATTTGGTGCACTTACAGTGGTTTATACTGAACTATATAGTCGTGTCCTTGCGCAAATAATTTGTTGGCCAATCTAAGCTATTTACAAAAATGTAGGAAATCTAAGGTGTATTTTAAAATGTAGTTATGAGACTCTAAGCTAATTTTCTTTCTCGGGCTTTCGATGGCGAGACTAATTTTTTGTTCATTCAGAGTTGTTCCTACAAAAGCTGGCAATTGTAGGAATAGTTGTCTCATAAGGCCATACAAGTTGTTGTTTCCGTCATTGGTTATATATTTAATGCCTTTTCTGGCAATTAGGTGCCTGCAGATTTTCGTTGAAGATTACCCTTCTATTCATCTGATTGTGATTTCAATGACACACTTCTTATACACAGGTTAGGGTGGGACAACTGAAGCAAAGTGGTGAAGTCACAACCAGACAAATTGGGGAACATGGTCATCGTGTGCATAAGGTGGCTCTCGAACCAGGAAGTCCTCACATACTTTACAGTTGTGGAGAGGATGGCTTGGTACAGCATGTATGTCACTTCTCCGTTATAAGCAATTCACAGCAACAATTTATGTCCTTGGCACATGTGGACTGAACTTTTGTTTCTTACAGTTTGACCTGCGCAGTGATTCAGCAACAAAGCTCTTCACCTGCTATTCGTTCTCAGATAAAAGACGTCGTGTAAGACTTAATACCATTGCCCTTGACCCGCAGAGCCCTAACCATTTTTCGGTTGGTGGTTCGGATGAGTATGTACGGTTGTACGATTCTAGGAGAATAAACCAGGATGCTTCAAGCAATATGAACCTACCAATTGACACCTTCTGTCCTAAGCACCTTCTTATGGCTGGGAAGGTCCACATCACTGGCATTGCGTACTCTAATTCTAGGGAGATACTTGTCTCATACAATGACGAGCTTGTCTATTTGTTCCAAAACAATATGGGTCTTGGCCCGAGTCCAGAATCAGCACAGCCAGAGCATTTGGACAAGCTCGAGGAGGTACAAGCATACTCTGGTCACAGAAATTCCAGAACTGTTAAAGGAGTCAGTTTCTTTGGACCAAATGATGAATATGTTTCGAGTGGATCAGACTGTGGGAATATGTTCATTTGGAGGAAGAAGGGAGGTAAATTGCTGAGGATGATGCGTGCCGATAATAATGTCGTTAACTGCATCGAACCCCACCCGCAGTTTCCGTTCCTAGCTACTAGTGGGATCGACAAAACCATCAAGATCTGGACACCTGCATCAAGTAAAGTGATTTCATTGCCTAAACATGCAAATCAGGTAAGTTGTATGTAGTTAGTTTGTACTCCCTCCGTCCAAAAATAAGTGTCTCAAATTTGTACAAAACTGTATGTATCTAGACATGTTTCACGTATAGATACATCCACTTTTGGGCAAATTTGAGACACTTATTTTGGGATGGAGGGAGTACTATATACTTTCTCTCTTATTTATTTATTTTGCATTTAATTTGTACTAATCGTATTGTTCTGTTTGTAACAGATAATTGCTTCTAATAAGCGGGGGAGAGAAGTCGATGCTTCCCGAGCAGGTGTGGCACTTCCGTCTGACGTCATCATGCATGTGTTGAAGTTGCATAGGACTCGATCTGAATTTCAAACGGAGCATGAACCATCTGCTGCTGATTTCGAAAGTGGGGATGGTGAGTCTTTCTTCGTTAGGCTTGGTGGTGGCAGCAGAAACCGAAGATCGAAGTCTGATCCCAGGGAATGCATTATGACATGATCTCAAGTAGTACCTGGTTTCATTGCAACTTGGCTCTGGATTAGTTTAGGCGTGAAGTGCTAAGGTTTTAGGCTGCAATCTTACATGCACTGATACTCAGAGGCCCGAAATGTCGGCGTGTCACAAAGTGCCATTTGTTTGTTCTGCTATAGTGTATTACAGATATGAGTATGCTCAAATCTCAACTCATATATAATTAGTCTAGGAAAAGGAAGCGTTGCCGGTTAGGAAAGCTGCATGCATTTGTAATTATGAGTTAAATCAGGAGTCCCTACTGTACATATATTCACTGGAGAAGAAATCTTGAGGAATTGGTGTCCTACTGTTGACTGTAACATGCAAAACACAATTGTCAGCACTGAAACTGCTGTAAACATTTCGGTTCAGATGTAGCACCGAGTACTACTAGCTCCGAATCAAAATATAAGACTTTGTACCTACTTTCTACACACATGTATCTAGACATGTTGATGAGGTTAGGACCTCGAGGGTATCGGGCCCTTTGTCGTTGTCTAGTTACACCTTCGGAATACCCCAGACGGGGATTTCGCTCTATTCCCCCCCCCCCCCCCCCCCCCCCAATCTTCACTTTACGCCACGCCGACTCTCCGTCGTGCCTGGGAGTTACGAAAGAAGCTTCGGACTCATATTGTTCATGGGTTGAGAACGGGAGTTGAACTCTAGGAGGTCGAATCCCCCCTTGTTCCTCAGTAGCTCAGTGGTAGAGCGGTCGGCTGTTCGGCCCGATCTTCACGGATTGATGGCGATTTGGGCGAACTCACGCAAGAACACAAAGAACACCCGAGCACAAACACGATACAATGACACGTTTCCCTCACCGGTAGGTCCAACCGGTCCAATAGAATCCCAAAGGGAGAGATTGACAAGCACTAGGTGGTATCGTGGGAGGAGAGATTGTGGCAGTAGAATCCCGCGGGAGAGACGACCACAATAGAATCCAACCAAGAACAACCAAGCACAAGAGAGGGGCCTTGAAGTCACTCAATAGATAAATCTAAGGAGAGGTCTTGAATCCACAAGAGGGATCTTCTCCACAAGAGGAGGCCTTGAATCCACAAGAGGGATCTTCTCAACAAGGGGAGGCAACACCACAAGGGGTGGGTAAGGAGCCTAGCTCAACTCTATCTCATATCCAACCTATCTTCTAAAGGTGGAGGGGTACGTCTATATATAGTCTAGACCCAAAGGGATGGGTGGGAAAGGGATACAGGGGCTTCAGCCCGTTGACTGCACGCAGGCAGCGGTAGTACCGTTGGGAAATGGCGGTAGTACCGTTCCTGGTAGGTGGCGGTAGTACCGCTGCACCCGGCGGTAGTACCAGTGTACTCGCACGAATATTATGATGCTCTTCTCCAGCGGTAGTACGTGGTCGGTACCGGCCAAGTACCGTTGGCGAGTCACAGAGCATTTGGCGTTGCACGGTAGTAGTGGCGGTAGTACCGCTGCTGAAGCTGCGGTTCCTCTTCCTTCTCCTCTCAGCTGCGGTTCCTCTTCCTTCTCCTCTTCCAAGCCTCCGTCTTGTTAGGCTTGCTTCCTCTCGCGCCTTGGCCATCTTCCAGTGGTCTTGTACCCATGGTGACACACCTAGCAATGCAATGGGAACAATGGTCAAGTAGTATACCGTCCAAAGGTGACACAAAGTGAATTACATAGTGGAAGGAGTTCACCTTTGAGGTCCATTGTGACTTGTAATGTGTTGGAGTGGTTGACATGGTGATGGAGGTGACCGGGCTACATCTTCTCCCCCCGCTTCAAAAAGAGTCATCCTCGACTCTTGCTCGTCATCACCATGTGGAGGAGTAGACAACAACTCGTGTATACATTTCGTCCTACACACACCAAAGACCAAACAAACATGTGTGTGCATGATAGTGGAGCATATCATCCATGACATGTCCATTCTTCGTCAGCAAGCAATCCGATGGAACATCCTCAAAATATGGGAACACAAAAACTTCATGAAAATGTGAGAAGGCAATGATAGCTGTCCCATTTTGAACCATATGATCATTATTGCACACAAGGGATTGGAAAGAACAATTTTTCAACATCCTTGATGCGATAAGAGGAGAAATTGGAAAAAGCACAAGATGAAGAATGTCCACAATATCATCATGGGTGCCAACAAAATATAAGAAAGAGCAAAGTTTCGAAATATTTGTTGCAACACCAATGCATTCATGACAAGACATGCTCAAAATGTCATTATGATTGCAAACAAGCCATCTCAAAGAGCAATTGTTCACCATAGTGTTGCAACACATAAATCATTCATATGAAAGATGAAGGAGACATTCTTGCCATAGGGGAAACCAAAATCACAAACATGTTTGCAAACACTCAAAAAGTAAGAGAAATTGGTCAACTTGTTTGATGCAAAACATGGGAAAGATCCACAACTCAAGTGTATGCTCTCAAGAGCTCGTGTTGTCAACTCATTCTCAATTGAGGTTGACATTATCATGCGGTTACTGGCACACACAAGACACCATATGAAGAAGTTATGTGCACGATATATGAACACATCATCCATCATGACGCGTCTCTTCATTTGCACATCACCAACCACATCAAAATCAATGGGAAAATATGACATATGTGAATGGTCACTATGCAAAGTGAAGGATGGAACAAGGTCATAAGAGAAAACGAAACATCTCCAAAATGTGAGAAAGCTGTGGGGGCAATCTCATTATCAAGCATTTCATTATTGTTGCAAGCAACACATGTGAAAGAGAAATTGTTCAACATATTGCAAGCAACAATGGGAGAAAAATAGAAACACTCCAAACAAGGCATGTCCATGGTAAAGACATCACAAATAGGTGATTCCACATGATCAACATTGGTTTCAAACAAAGTACCACAAGGGAATAAGAATGTATCATATGATGTATCAATAAAACCATCCATAACATGCAAGCAATCATAGTTCATCATGTCCACTAGTGGGATCATGGTCACATCAACACCCATACCTTTGTTGTCCCGCTCATGTGAAGTAGGAGTTGAAGTAGTAGGGGTTCCATGTAGCCGACTTGTCCATCTTGAAATAGACATGGGGTGGTATCAACATCATCCTCCATGTACATCTTCTCCATTTGAGGTACTGTCATGTCGAGGAGTGACCTCTCATCATCTATGGAACCTAGCACACAATGAGAAAACACACTAGAGGAGAAGGGTAAGTTGTTAGAAATTGAAATGGCCTCACTTGACCTATCAACTACCTCTCTCAACTCATGTGGTGTATCACTCATTCCCTCAAATTGGAAGCACTCAATCTCACATTTGGTGGAGTCACTCAACTCACTCTCACTCAAGTGGGCTAAGTGGCTCTCATTCTCACATGGGATTGGTACCATATCATAACTCAAGCACATGAGGGTAGGCTCAATGTTCTCAACTCCCAATGCCTCCATGGTTGAAGGAAACTCCAATGTTCAACATCCTCAACCATCTCGCCTCCAAAGATCAATGCCATAGTGTAGGCATCATCACTCGACTCCTTTGCCGAAGGAAACATCCCATGCTCGGCAACTTCACTTGGCGCACCAACTAAAGTGATAGCATCATCCACGCTCGCCTCCTTGATCGAAGGGAAAATCCAATGCTCGACCGTCTTCTCGCCATCTTAGTCACCAACTTGGCACTCCCACATCATGTGACCTTTTCCATTGCATAGGGGCACAAGAGATTGGGACATTCCCGTGGGTCATGGTCTTGTCCTTGGCAATTGTCGCATATGAGTATTCGTCTTGCCATATGGGGTCCAATGTTGTGGTGGCACTTGGTGTATAGACCATTTCATGAGAAGTGCTTGAAAAGGGCGCCCTAGTAGTGGCACTTGAAGGAGACACCATATAATGTGTACTTGCCGCCATCTTGGATGTGGAGGTTCTTGACTTCTCCTCATGTCGACGTTGACGCTCTTGAGTGGAGGGGTGTTGTCGTAAGTCCTTGTGATGTCTTGGCGACTTTTCCTTGGAGCTTCTACTTGAGCTTGGAGACAAGTTCCGAAGCTTTGCAAGTGTGTCGATGTCGGCTTCAAGGTTGTCCAAGTCATGAGCCATCGTGGCATTGTTCTTGTGGCGCCTTCTTGAGCGTGATGAAGAGTGTAGACGCTTGGAAAGCTTGTCGATGGCGTCCATGAGATTTTGGAACACACGGTTAGTGTCGCCGAACTTGTCCAAGTGTGCATCAAGCTTGTTCACTTGGTCATCCCTCATTTTTGCATCTTGTGGCGCCGTGATGAGCTAGATGGGCCTTGGCTGGGTTGGCCTTGTTGATGCACTTCTTGTGGCGCCGTCTTTTGGTCGATGTAGAATGTCGAAACTCGGCGCTCTTGGCGATGTTCTTCTCATGGCGCCTTCTTGAAGTTGATGTAGAATGTGGAAGCTTGGAGCTCTTTGCAATGTTCTTCTCATGGCGCCTTTTGAAGTTGATGGAGCTTCATAGGATGGACTCATGGTGGTCTTCTTGTTTTTCCATCTTGAGCTTGAACCATAATAGGTTGTGCCATGACGCTTGGTGGTGCCGCTCTTGAACACGGTGGTGATGGGGTTCATCTCCTATTGCATGTTGTCGAAGGTGTAGTCGATGTCATCGCACATGCTTAAGAGTAGTAGTCGTAGACTTTCTCCACCATGTCATCGGAGTTGTAGTCGTGGTAGTGGTGCTCCACCATGTCGTTGTAGTTGAAGTCGGTACCATATGATGAAGGTTGGTCGAAGTAGTGGTACCGCTCCATGTCGTTGATGCTTGAGTAGTTAGAGTCGTAGTAGCGGAAGTCTTGGTGATTATCCATCATGTCATGGGGGTCATTTCGGTGTAGCATTCCCCCATGTTTCAATGCTTGAGTCATAGTCGATGTGACTCATCGTGTAGTCCTCCTCATAGGCTCCATTGGTTGATCCGCTCTCCCTTGACATGTCAACTCACAAGACAAGTGTATATGTGGAGTGGAAAGGAACTAGAGCACAACCTCTCACCTTGTAGATAGTATTGGACGTCGTGGACAACCAAAGGAACGATCACGAAGTAAAGTGCTTGTGTTCAAGTATCCAAAGAAACTCCAAAACACACACGGCTTAAAAGTTGATAGGAAGGTATGGTATGTGGAAAGCAAATTAAACCAACCGAAAACCAAGATATTGTAAAGGCAAGTAGAGAACCACGATGATCACAAAGCAAAAAACAAGTCAATCTCAAAGATAGGAATGTAGCTCAAGGAAACACACTCACGGATAGATAAATGGGACTCGTGCAACCAAGGAGTGAGCTAGAGAACCATATGATCCTAGCGAAGACTATAAGCTCGTGTTGCACAAGTACAAGGAGAGCCACTACTCGATTGCAAATTATTGGTGGGCTACAAGATTTGCACGAAAATGTACCACCTACAAGGATTTCATCGAGCTTGCGCGCTTCCTACAAGAGATATGGCAAGTGGTGTTTCTTCTTTCTTTTCTTGCTCTTTTTGCTTTTTTCTCTTTCACTTTTGATTCTTTTCTCTTATCTCATTCACCCACTTTGTGCCAACAACAAGATATATGATATATGTCAACTAGCGCATGCAATTGTTGCTCGGAAACTACACGATACAAATGTGCAAAGCCCAAGCAATCATCAATGAGCTAGCCTCAATAGGACATGGTAATCGCAAAGATATAGTGTGGCTCACAAAGGAATGGCAAGGGGGAGAAGACTCGAGATGTTTATACCTTACGTCGATGATCTTCACCCGTTCTTGTCGAAGTGTCGTGCTTGCCCACGGATTTTGGTGGTAGTGGATGATGGATCAGCCGCAATGGTGACGTAGAGCTTGTCCGTAGCTTCGAAACGAGCCAAAGAACACCAAAAACGGAGTCTGAATGCAAAAGATATGGCCAAAACCGTGGCGCTGAAATGTTGTTTCTGTTCTGTCCCAGGTCCCGCGGTAGTACCGCTGACGGGGGCGGTAGTACCGCTGCCCCAGGTTCCGGTAGTACCGCTGAAACATAGAGGTAGTACCGCTAGCTGCGGGAATTCCAGATCTGAACCCGAGACTCGAAATTTCGCGATTTTGCGGAAAAACTTGATTTCAAATAGCAAATCGGAGGGGCAAATGATGGAATTAGGCTATGAGAACGCAAAGGAAGCAATCAACAAGTTTAGCAATAGATCTATGGATCAAAACCTACCAAAACACACCGGAATCACAGATCGATCCAAAATCTCGTGAGGCTATTTTTGGCGAAAATTTCAATTTTCTCAAGAACAAGATTTTTTTGGGGGAATTCGGTGGCAACACAAGTCGAATCCGTGGCAACCTAGAGCTCTGATACCATATGATGAGGTTAGGACCTCGAGGGCGGCCCGATCTTCACGGATTGACGGCGGATTTGGGCGAACTCACGTAAGAACACGAAGAACACCCGAGCACAAACACGATACAATGACACGTTTCCCTCACCGGTAGGTCCAACCGGTCCAATAGAATCCCAAAGGAGAGATTGACAAGCACTAGGTGGGATCGTGGGAGGAGAGATCGTGGTGGTAGAATCCCGCGGGAGAGATGACCACAATAGAATCCAACCAAGAACAACCAAGCACAAGAGAGGGGCCTTGAAGTCACTCAATAGATAAATCTAAGGAGAGGTCTTGAATCCACAAGAGGGATCTTCTCCACAAGAGGAGGCCTTGAATCCACAAGAGGGATCTTCTCCACAAGGAGAGGCAACACCAGAAGGGGTGGGTAAGGAGCCTAGCTCAACTCTATCTCATATCCAACCTATCTTCTAAAGGTGGAGGGGTACGTTAGACCCAAAGGGGTAGGTGGGAAAGGGATACAGGGGCTTCAACCCGTTGACTGCACGCAGACAGCGGTAGTACCGTTGGGAAACAACGTAGTACCGTTCCTGGTAAGGTGGCGGTAGTACCGCTGCACCCGGCGGTAGTACCGGTGTACTCGCACGAATATTATGATGATCTTCTCCAGCGGTAGTACGTGGTCGGTACCGGCCAAGTACCGTTGGCGAGTCAGAGAGCATTTGGCGTTGCACGGTAGTAGTGGCGGTAGTACCGCTCCTGGGACTTGGCGGTAGTACCGCTCGGCAGGGGCGGTAGTACTGCTGCTGAAGCTGCGGTTTCTCTTCCTTCTCCTCTTCCAAGCCTCCGTCTTGTCAGGCTTGCTTCCTCTCGCGCCTTGGCCATCTTCCCGTGGTCTTGTACCCATGGTGACACACCTAGCAATGCAATGGGAATAATGGTCAAGTAGTATACCGTCCAAAGGTGACATAAAGTGAATCACATAGTGGAAGGAGTTCACCTTTGAGGTCCATTGTGACTTGTAATGTGTTGAGTGTTTGACATGGTGATGGAGGTGACCCGGGCTACATCACATGTTTTAGTGCAAGATTCAAATGAACCTTACACTAAAACATGTCTAGATACATGTGTTTAGAAAGTAGGTATAAAGTCTTATATTTTAATACGGAGGAGTACATTCTTGGCAAGTGTGACGCCTCCTCCATGTTGTGCCATCTAATTTATGTCGCATGAGTCTTATTACTGCTCAGATGTAACTTGAGTACTTTGAATCATTTTTTTTTGCTTGGATGTACTTTGAATCATTTCTTTTACTAACGTTGACTCTGAATGAGTGTCCTTTCGTTTATAACAAAATTTAAGACGACAAATGTGTCGAATGCAACCTCAAAGACTGTATGTGGGCTTTCCACAAAAAGATCGACAAATCATAGTGCATTTTCTCTGTCTAACAATGCACCCTGGCTTCTCAGGAAAAACATGCAGTAATTCCGGGAGCCGAGTAACGGTAGGACATCATCGCACGCAGTCCAGCGTAACTATCGTTGTTCTCTTCCTTGTGCAAACTGCACGCAAACTCTCTCGAAACTCTGACGGTGTTCGACTCCCTCGTCAGAATTAAGGTGGGCAATGGTCAGAAAGCATTATTCTGGAGTGATAGGTGGATCAAAATAGATCGGTGAAAGAAGTGGCACCGGGCATACATAGGATCGTCAGCACACGAGTCAAGAACTCGAGGACTGTCGAGCAAGGACTGCTGGAGAACGCCTAGATTGCGGATATTCAGGAGACGCTAGCGTACAGGGGAGCGAGGGAATGCCTGACACTGTGGATTGTGATCTCGGAGGTGCGAAGGAATTGGAGGAGCCAGACAGTTTCAGTTGGCCATGGTCCACAGGAGGGAGGTACACAGCACAATCCACCTACTCCATGCTTCTGCAAGGACATGAGAGATCGGCGCTCGCCGGGCCAATCTGGAAGAACTCCGCAACACCCAAGAGCAAGCTCTTCACTGGCTGGCCGTGCAGCACCGAATCTGGACGTCGGATAGGCGTCTGAGGCACGGTTTGCAGACTAGCACCTCATTGTGTTTTGTATGTCTGCAAGAGGAGGACACGGCGGAGCACATCTTGATTCAGTGCGTCTTCGCGAGAGAGGTTTGGGACATTTGCATGCGATGGCTCGGTGGACAGTTTCAGGCACCAACTCAGTACTGTACTTTACAGGGTTGGTGGATGGCAGAGCGACAGAAATTCAGAGACAAGGAAAGGAAGGGTTTTGATGCGCTAGTTTGCTTGGCGTGTCACAGCCTCTGGAAGAATAGGAATGCATGGTGCTTCCAAAACTGGCAGCGGCAGAGAACTTCGGAGTAGCTGGCTGTTCAGATCATGGAGGACTTCAGTGCAGGCCTAGCTACAAGGAGGCATGGAGTTGGAGTCCCAATCATAGCGCGAGAGTAGGCTTTAGTGAATTGGAGTGTGTGGAGTTCCTGGACCCGACGTTTGTGTCGGGAGCCTGTCTTGTACTCCCTCTGTTTCAATTTAATTGACTTGTTATGCACCACAAGTGGATGTATCTAGACTTGTAACATGTCTAGATACATCCATATGTGGTGCATAACAAGTCAATTAAATTGGAACGGAGAGAGTATATACTTTGTGCTGCCTTCCATAAATAACGGTACGCATTCGCGTACTCTCTAAAAAAAAGAAACTCTGAACTTGTGAAGCAATAGAGAGCACAGCACGGCAAGTGCAGCTTTGGGTGGGCAAAGAACAGAGCGGAGACACGTCGCGTTTCCTATCGCAGCAACGCCTTTTTGCAGCAACCCAACAACGGCTTTTGGCAGTTCCCTATCGCACTCGCACCGTCGCACGGAAGGATTTATGTGTTTTCTATGTAAGCGGTGGATGTATTTTTTCCCCGCAAAGGTCAACCAATCTATTGATAATCAACAGAGGTACAAAGAATTCTACAAGTAATAAAAATAATATAAATATGTCTTCAGATCACTTAGAGACGACTACAAACACTAAAGCGAGCCGAAGACGCGCCGCCGTCCTCACTCTCCCTCACCGGAATCGGGTAAACCTTGTCATAATAGAGTTTGATGTACTAAACAGACAGGAAGTCATCGTACTATGACCCCAAGGGACCAGCACACCAGAGCAGTAACCATCACCAATGATGACAACCGTAGATCGAAAGAGTCAAACCTGTAACCACACGGACGAACACGAAAACAAGAACATATTGACATCTTCAAATAAGGAAACACGAAACCCACGAAGCTTGGTGGAGATCACCTCCAGCCTCCAGGATTGGAATGTCGAATCCTGAAACAATGGCTTGCACTTCTCTGGAGACCATTTCCTTCACCATTGAAAAAACGGGGCAATCACATTTTCAATTCTTTATTGATTAAGATCAAGAAGAAACAAAATAAAAGCCCCCCTAACTATTTTCAGTGCGTATTAGTGCTACTACTTGTGCTAATGGCCGAAACTAATCTATAATTAGCCCATTATATAATTGTTAGCCATCCGTCCGTGTACACAGCAGCAATAGCAAAGCCCACACAACAGCCCATGCACGGCATAAGTCTAGGCCATCGTGATCTCTGTATGGCTTACCTGAAGCGATCGATCAGATCAATCGTGCATCAACCTGCCCTTGCGTTGCGTGCGTGCGTCCCGGCCGCCGCCTCAGGCTTCTGGCTCGATCCCGTCTGGCCGGGCGCTTGCCGCTGCCGCTGACTCCCTGCTGCCTGCTCCAGCTGTCGTTCGACACTTCTGCCCAGTTACGCGGCAAACAGCCGGGAGACCTTACGGTAAGTGCTGGTTACTACTTATTGCCAATGTTTTTTGATGAAGTTAAACCGGTTCTATTTCAGTTTAGCTGTACTTTTTTAGTTAAAAATGATGAGAAATATAGTAGATTGATTGTTCCTCCAATAGATTCGATCTCGAATCTTGCCAAATGCCGAAAATTCAGAATTTTGTGACATTTTAGTATATTTAAACTGATGAAAAAGTAGATATTTTCTTGCCAAACATCTGACAATTTGCTTGCTAATTTTTCATTTGTGATGCATCTATATGTTAGCTTACCCAAACATAGGTCGATATTATTTTGTTTTAGATTCGATACCTATCTTACTATACTTGACCTAGCAATGACATAGTGGTTGGCTGTTGCACACTATTTTTAAAAGTTTTTTAAAAGGAGAGAAATATGTTTATCTTAGCTATACGTTCGTATTGATGTAGCCGAGCTTGTTTTCCATAACATCAAGTATCGCGCTCTCGCTTTTGGGGTCGCCCTTCCGCCCACATGCATTGGCTAGCTCTCATATTTTTTCATCGCTCGCCCCCCTAAGTTCAAATCCTGGCTCCGCCCCTGGTTCCACGTAGGCGGTGCTCTTGCTTGCAGGATTGCGGAGTGGAATAGTGAACTGCATCCCACAGGGATTAGTTTTTTTTTCCGGATCCGCAGGGATTAGTTTAACTCCTAAATAAAGCTCAGTTTTTGTGTGCGTTCTGCCTCTGATGTGTCGCTCCAGCCTGTTTTGTTTGTTGCGCATGCCCCTTCTGGCTGTTTCCGATGTCGACGGATAGCATAGCACTAGCGTACATTACTTTGGTTATGCCAAACAAATTTTAAAATCTTCTTTTGGTTCTACGTGTCCTCGAAAGATCTTTAGCCGTGGGCTTTGTTTTAGTTTGTGTTGCAATCCTCAAATCAAATTAATACTTTCGAGTGTGACAGAATAATAGTGGCTTTTCTGCCAATGCCACCCGATTTCGTTTTTTACGGCGTCTATCAAATTTCGTGATAAAAGCAGGTTTTACTCGCCAAGTTAATGATTGCCTTCCCTACATCTCGGGTTAGTGCCGAATCATGCGTCATTGAACAGCGGTGACTGACCCTGGATTCGGGAGTAAAACAATTGCGACGGGCCACGTGCTGCTCCCCACATGTCCCCGACGTACTCTTTTGCGGGAATTTGTTAGTGATTTCATCAAGATTATATAAATCTGCGAGAGCTCTGTTCTTCGATTGTTTCGTTGTTCCGAAGGATCATTCAGACGTCAAATACTTCCAATTTACAGAAGGCATGCGCTGCAGTCCATATGAATATGCCTTCGAATACAAAAGCTAGCGGTCCATGACTACGCTCATCACATCACAGATCCACAACACAAGAGTTCCCAGAAAGAGAAAAAAAATCACAATAGTCCATACATACACATGAACGCATGCTCTCTTAACACAGAGCATGAGGTCCTCTTGCACAGTCGCTGGCTCGCTCGCCGAAGCAGGCCGGAATTAGCTTAGGCCACGAGCACGTACACCGCGTAGATGATCCCGGGAATGTACCCGAGAATGGTGAGCAAGAGGCAGATCCAGAACTCCACCTGATACATCCACACCAGTGACCAAAATCAGCTAAAGCGGCACATCAGATTAAACCCGTAAAATCAGATATAGACAGGGCGAAGAAGACGCGAGCTTGAGAGTAATGAATCACTTACGGCGAGGCCGTAGCGGAGGAAGACGCCGACCGGCGGCAGGATGATGGCGAGGATCACCTCGAGGAACGTGGCTGAGGCCATGGCTCACTTGTTGCTCAAAGCTTTCTGAGTTCCTTTCTTCCTTCTCAGAGAAGAAGCGCCTAGCAGAAGCTAATGAGTGGGTGAGCGTGGTTGATATGGATTGCCAGATCAGGTCAGTTTATATAGAGAAAACAGTGGGTGTTGCCAGATCAGGTCAGTTTATATAGAGAAAACAGTGGGGTGTACCGTGTACGTGTCTCGCGTGTGGCACGCGCCTTGGCCATTCGCGCTCCACGTAGCTCGTAGTCGACGTGCGAATTTGGGATACTGAAATCCGGGGATTAGATTAAGCTCGCCTCTTAAAAAACTTAGGGAGGGATGCTTTGCTGGTAACGTGTTCTTGTCCGATGCGCTGGGACTGTCCCTTTTCTTTTGTTCCGGCCAGGTTGTATCTGTTCATGTCGGCACGGCCCCGTCTGGGGTGTATCCGATGCTGGCGCGCTTGCCTCCAGCTGTGGGTTCGTCCTTTCTGTCCGCCACGTGGAAGACGTTGGACTCATCGTGACTAGGAGCATTCGTGTTTTGTTATACCGTCGAACACAAAAAAAAGATTTTTTTTTCCTTTTCGAAACACGTGCACACACTCACGTCTATGAGCACCTCCGAATACTGAGCCGACGGGTCAAATCTTAAGATTTTTTTAGAGGGCATACCTTATCTATATACTCCCTCCGTTCTATTTTAATTGACTCACATATATCTACATATAGATGTACCTAACACTAAAACGTGTCTAGATGTATCCATACGTAGATATATGTGACTCAATTAAAATGGAACGGAGGGAGTAGAAGACAGCAAACAATTACAAGAAACTGAACACTGTTGCAAACAAACAATAGTTTCAGTCACACCTACTGTTGCAAACAAACAATAGTTTCAGTCACACCTTTAACACCCTGAAACTCAACACCTACTCTCTCGCATCATCTACAACACCTACTCCAACTCCGTTTCTTGCACACTCCCACAATAAGAACTCCTCTCTGATCCTCCCAACAGCTGGAGCGTGCTTAGTTGTTGATTGATGTTTCCAAACACCCTCGCGTTCCTTTGCTTCCAAAGTAACCAAGCCGTCAAGATGATTAGGGTGTCAAATTTCCTTCTGTCCCGCTTCTGCACTTGTCCTCTCGCCGCCGTCCACCAGTTCTTGAAGCAGCTCACGTCCTGTGGCTCCACCAGTTGGATTCCCACCGCCTGCTTACACCCCCACCAAACTTCTTTCGCATATGGACACTGCACCAAAATGTGGTCGATTGTGTCCCCCTCCTGCAGGCATGTGAAACACGGCGCCGTCTGTTCCTGCAGTCCATGTCGGACTCGTCGATCAGAAGTCCGCAACCTCTTCCTAAGCGCCAGCCAGCAGAAAATTTTGCATTTCGGAATCGCAAACGATCTCCAGATCGGTTTGGCCATTGTATCTCGTATCCTACCCTGCATAAGCGTAGCATAGGTCAATTTTGCGGAATACACTCCGGTCGACGCGGCTGGCCAGCTGAACCTGTCTTGCTCTGTATCATCGCGCTGGAAGTTTCTTACCATCAGCCAAAGCCGTACCAACTGTAGGTACCCCTCCTCCTCTAATTCTCCCCCACATCCAGCATCCAATTCTGATCCACCGGTGCCTCTTGCACTGATCTCCTGTTTTTCCGACGCGTAGGCACCGCAGTGACCACCAAAGGCGCCAGATCAAACACTGCAATTCCCCCAATCCACTTGTCGAGCCAAAACAGCACCTTGTCTCCTCTGCCCACTTAAATTTTTATCAAGCTACTGAAAACTGCTGCCGCCTCAGTATCGCGCATCATGGGCAGGCCTTGCCACGGCCTCGCCATGTCAGTTCGTCGGGGCCACTCCCAGCGTGTGCGCAGCGCCAAGCCCTGTAGCCTGAGGTCCTTCACCCCTAAGCCACCGTACTGGATTGGCTTGCAAATTACATCCCACCGTTTATCTTCTTCTTCCCCGCCCAAAAGAACGCCTTGAGCCACTTCTCAATTTCTTCTAGTACCCACTCCGGCGCGTCCGCCACGAGAAACTGATGCACTGGTTTCGCCGTGATAACTGATTTGAT
The DNA here is from genome assembly GCA_947311845.1 of Poa pratensis. NCBI lineage: Eukaryota > Viridiplantae > Streptophyta > Magnoliopsida > Poales > Poaceae > Poa > Poa pratensis. The sequence continues at coordinate 22,776,156 of CAMZMU010000076.1, read as the reverse complement.
AAGGGTTAATCTCCCCGCGCGTTCGATTAAGCCGCGCTGCCACCCCGGCAAAAACTCGATAACCCGGTCGATCAGAGGCTGCCACTCAGCTCTAGTTAGCGGCCGGAGCGTCAACGGGAGCCCTAGGTATTTGATTGGGAATCTTGCGATCTGACAGCCTAGACCCAACTGAACCCTTTCTTCATCTCCATCCTGCCCTCGAATCACAGTTGATGTGGTCTTTCTGTAGTTGATCTTCAGACCGGAGGCTTCACCGAAAATATTGAGAATTTCCTTAATTGCAGCAAGCTCTGATCTTCCGGCCTGACAAACACAACCACGTCGTCTGCGTAAATTGAAGCTCGTTGCAGTGGTGATATCCCAGCTAGGTTTTGCAACAGCTCAGCTTGCACAGCCTTAAGAATTGCCGCCGTGAGTACCTCCATCCCCATCACGAAGAGCAGAGGCGATGTGGGGTCGCCCTGTCTTAATCCACGCACATGAAAAAGATTGACCCTCGCTATCGAAGTCACGCCTTGAGTATTAAGATTGCCGAATTTACCACAGGCGTCTCGCTATCGACGGGAATGTCGCCTCCCATTGAAGAATATCTCGCCTTAAATGAGAAACACCAGCGTCAAAACTGAGATTTGAACTCTGATGACCATCCTAACCTTCCTGTCACACAGAGTTCAACGGGATAGTCACACAGGTAAGTAAGGCTATTTTTTTTGACCCACATGCATCGGGTCAGTCCAAACAGTTTTGCCCCTATGAGGCCATGGGGGAATATCTCGCCAGATCCAAAATCACGGCGACAAGCGGAGATGGGGCAGAGCTCGAGGATCAGGGTGGCAACCGCGATGGGTCATCCGTTAGGATCGCCTTTAGTGGAGTTATTACATGGAAGTGCTAGTGTAGGTCAATCCACTTTGACTCGTTTTTATAGTTTACAAACGTTCCATCCACAACGGATGACCCATCGCGGTTGCCGCCCTTTGGTGGTGAATACTATATGCAGCCAAGATATCGAGCGCTGAGCGCCTTGGTCGCTATATGCTGAAGCCCGGGAGCTACTAAAGGTGTACCACGGGACTTCAGACAGTCCCCGTTTAGCCCTGCCCCGCTCCCGCGAGCGGGAGGGCGAACCCTAGCCGCCGCCGACTTCCACCCCTTCCCCAACTCTCCTCCCCTCGCCGCTGCCGGAGCGCGCCGCCGGGCAAAGCCCGGCCGGTGTCGGCGGCGGCGGGGCCCTTCTTCCTACTCCCTGGGTAGCTGCGGCGCGGGCTGTGGCTGCCTAGCGAGGACGCGGCGCTCGCGCAGGGCGGTGCGGCGGCGCTGCTGTCCTCCGTGCCGACAGGTGCGGGAGGGCGTGCTGCGGTGGTGGCTGCGTGGTGGTACCTGCGCGCACTCGACGGGCTGAAGCTGGTCGCGAACCCTAGGCTGCGGGTGGTCCAGATCTTGGCGGCGGCGCTCTCGGGCGGTGGCCTTCCGGAGACGAATCCTGCTGGGAGGTATCTACGGCGGCGCTGGGAAGTGTGGTCGGACGGGAGCTCCGGCCGCCTCGCATCTCGGGCCAGGGCAGGGGCCCTGGGCCCTACGAGCCCATTTGTGTGTCCTGTCCCGGATTGGGCGTTGCCGGCAGCCGTGGTGGCTGCAGGCCGGCGATCCCGGGAGGGAACCTCGCCCTTCATCTCCCACCTTCAGATCTGGGAGTGACAGCAGCCATGGGGGCTGCTGCTCGTCGTCCTTGCTGGAGGGGCCCGTGTGCCCTTCGCGGTGGTGCGGGTTTGCTGGTGCATGCTCTTTTGGTCGTGTCTGTCGGGGCTTGGGTGCCCCTGCAGCGAAAGGGGTTCGTTTGCTTTGCAGCTCGGTGGCGCGGTAGTTCGGACGCCGAGGCGGTGGCCCTGGAAGGTGGGAACCATGATGGTTGACGGGCGTGCCATTGGTTCTTGTGCTGGTCGGTGACCATGTCGCGAGGACGGCGTGGTCTTCGGCGCGACACTCCGTGGCAGCGGTATGGAGGCTGTTTCGGCGGTGTTCCATGCCATGTGTCGGAGCTTGAGAGTGTATGCCGAGAGGAAACTCTCGTCCAGGGTCTTCCCGGACCGCGACGGCGACGTCCATGGACGTCGTTCCCTTTTTGAAGGCGTCGCAGCGGCTTCTCTCGGTCCTCCTTCGTACTCCGGGTGAAAGCCCAAGATCCTCGGATCGGACGGTGGCGGCGCACTGGTGTCGTGTTGTTCTTGAAGACACCGTCTTGGAGGTCACGGAGCGTTGCTTCCCGGAGGTGGTGCGGCTTCGTGTCGTGCTCTCTCCCGGCAAGGTTTACAACTTGTTCTGCACTTCAGTGTTTCTTGCTTGGGCTACCTGGTGCCTGTCCGCAGCTTCTGTGGTCAGTGGCGGTGATCGTCGGCGTTTGCCTATAATCTCCTCCGCGCTTTCCTTTGAGATATCCCTGTTGAGCCTTTCTGCAGCTCTGTGGTCAGTGGCGGTGATCGTTGGTGGTCACCTGTAATCTCCTCGGCGTCCCTCTATGAAGCCCTCTGTTGAGCCTATCTGCTTGCGTGGATAGTGGCGGTGTTCTTCGACGTTTACCTGTAATCGCCTAGTAGTTATGTTTTCTGTATGTGTGCAGGGTGTTGTTGTATGCTGGGTTCAGCACTTTGTATCTTACTCGCCGTGTGGCGCTATTAATTTATCGTCGGGCCTTTTCGGCCTTGTATCTAAAAAACTGAAGGTGTACCACGATATTGAGATAAAAAAGATGGGTCGTGCGAGCAACAAGAGTGCGCATACTCTAGCACAATTAGGTAAATCTAGTTCGAGTAGTGTATTAGGTGATTCAGCGCCGGTCTGCGTGCTCAGGCTGATCACAAACGATTGTAGGATTTATATGCCTAATTAATAAAACTAGCTGTTTCCGTAAAAAAAATTGTTTATATTTGTACAACTTTATGTGCACACGTACTCTAGGATTCTGAGATTGCTGTTGGCTTTGTTGCCTAGAGAGCTTATCTAACTAGCTTCTAAGAGCATCTCCACCGGCGCACCCAATACAGCGTCCGACAAAGTTGTTGGACAGGTGCTATTGGGCGCGCCGGCAAGCGTTGCCGCCTATTGGGAGCTGTTAGAGTATATCACATATAGGCTAACTTTGGTAGTTTCGGTTTGTAATCCAAGTCTATTAGAGTATATCACATATAGGCTAGCTTTGGTAGTTTCGGTTTGTAATCCAAGTCTATCTCTACTAGGTTTCGTAGTCTCCAAGTTTCGTACCCCTTTATATACAGTCCACCGTGGCTCATTGTAATCAATCTAGAATCAATACAATACAATCAATATTCCGCAATATTACATGGTATCAGAGCGTTTCGCTCCTCGGCGTAGGGTTTAGCCGCCACAGCTTCCGCCGCGCCGCCCCCGAGGAGATTCATCTCCTCCGGGGGCTGCACAAGTAGATTAGATCTTTAGTTGTCGATATTTTTTTTTCACCGGCCACTTGACCGGCGTTTCTTCTTCTTTCGCCGATCATAGATCGGATTGCGTCGCCCACTGCCGCATGGCGTCCTCGTGCGCAACTACTCCAACACGTCGTCGACTCGTCTCCGGCAACTCCTCGTCATCGACCGTGCCAAGGACGCCCTACACGGCGCCCCAAGGGACGTCTTCACGCGTCGTCGCCAGCTGCAACCTCCGCACGTCGCCATCACGCCGGATCGTCTTCGACAACATCGACCGGGACAAGCTCGTCCCCAAGGACGCGCCTCGCCGTCAACACAGGGCTACACCAACAAACACTCGTGGTCATCATCGCCGACAATTCCCTACATCAAGAACGTCCCCGGCATCTATTACCTCGCCGACAACTATCTACACCAACAAACGACTTCAACAACCACCACGCCGTCTTCGTCCACCACAACCGTGCCGTCAGAGTTGCATTCTATTTTATTTTACACAATTTTTTTCCCAACCTTTTCGTCTACTCCGGCAACAAACGGCGAAAAATCTGCGCTACGCACCGACCGAATTCGGAAATCTTCTCTGCTTCTTCATCCGACTCTGGCTCGCAAAGTTCATGGTGGTCCCTGTCTTCGCATGTCCGGTATTGGCAACACCGGCGCGTGCTTTCGTACCCGACGCGCTCCTGAGTCTGGCAAGCTCGACAAGGCGTGCCGCCTACCTCGTCTACACCTACTCCAGCAACGTCTACCTCAACTACCCCAACAACGGCAACATCGACCACGACTACAGCACCCTCAACTCGGCTACATCGACATCGGCATCAAGGGCTATCACCTCGGCTCCCTCTCCAGTTCGCGACTTCGGATTGTGTTCCTGTCAGACCGTCCGCGACGCTACAGCTATTCGCGTCACTACCGATCCGACTGCGGGGGGGTGTTAGAGTATATCACATATAGGCTAGCTTTGGTAGTTTCGGTTTGTGATCCAAGTCTATCTCTACTAGGTTTCGTAGTCTCCAAGTTTTGTACCCCTTTATATACAGCCCACCGTGGCTCATTGTAATCAATCTAGAATCAATACAATACAATCAATATTCCGCAATCTTACAGGAGCGTCGCGCCCCACCGATCGCTCCCAATAGACGCTCTCAGATCACAAATTCAAATAAACGGCGGGATGACCTAGTTCAAATAGTGTCGATCATTAAGTTCACACACCCAAAAGCATCACAACCCAAAAGCATCGCCCCTTGTCCGGCGATCATATTACAGAACCTCGATCACAATTCAGTTGATCGTCAGCACCGGTTCGTCCGTCTCCTCCTGCGTCTCTGCGTCTTCCCAGTCCGGGTGCGGCGATGGCTCTGCCTCTGCGTCGGAGGACGTCGTGCTCGTCGTAGGCTCGCTCGCCGTGTCCATCGGCGCGGTTGTCGTCGTGTCCATGGGCGCGGTGGTCGTCGTCGTGTACATGGGCGCGGTGGGCGTCCCCGTGTCCATCGGCGTCGGCTCCGGTGGAAGGACACCCATCTCACGCAAGATGCGCTGCTGGATGAGCTGAAATCAAGCCCTCACCTCCGGCGTGTAGGCGGAGAGGTCGGCGGTCAAGATCTTGGAGTCCTCCTTCATCTTCCGAGTGACGGATTGCGACGCCTCGGACATGGCCTGAATCCTTGCCGTGTCGACTTGCATGACAGCCGCTTGGGCCTTCTCCCTCTCGAGCTCGAGCCGCTCCTTCTCGAGCTTGATCTTCTCCTTCTCGAAAGTGACCTTCTCATCATGCTTGCTCATCAACGATGACCAACTCTCGGCGAAGGTGCTTGCGTTTTGCTTCGACATGGTGGTGACATCGGCGAGGCACTTGTCGATGGACGCTCGCACAGACGCCGCGGTCACCTTGTCGCTCTTGGCCTTCTTGTTCCCAATAGGGCGCCCCTCCGACGCTTGGAACGTCGGGTCATTCGGCCCTTGGGCGCCGTTGAGGTCGATCCGCGTCCTCTCCCACTTCTTGTTGTTTTGGAGCTTCACGAAACAATGCGTGAACTTGAAGGCCTTGTGATCATTGTTCTCTCGGTACAACGTGGTCGCGTCGGTCAACATGTCCTTCACCGTCTTGCCGCTCTCTTTCCTCCTTTGAATTTGTTCATGGTTGTCATGGAACTTGTTGCATTCGGCTTGGATTGCCCGCCACCTATGCGACATTGCATTCCAATTGCGATCCATAGGCACCTTCGCATAGTCACCATAGCACATCGTCTCATGGAATTGTTCTTCGATCCTCTTCCAATACCGACCGCAGGTTTGGTTGGAGCCGACGATGGAGTCGTTCGTGACAAGCTTCCATGCGTCGCAAAGGCACTCGTCCTCCTTGGTCTTACACCGCTTGCCTTTTCTGCACTTCTTCCTCATCTTCTGGACCTTCGGGGCCTCCACAACCTTTCCGCCGCCCTCCACATCCTCATCGCCACCCTCCATGTACTCTCCGATGCCCTCCATGTCCTCCTCTACGTCGCTAGCTTCCTCCTCTCCGTCGCCATCTTCCTCCTCACCGTACCATCCGGCCTCCACATCTGGCTCACCGACGGACGGCGCCGTCCCCTCACGGATCATGCCACACAACACTTCCGAGCCTTCAATCTATTGCAAATAACAACGCGCACGTCGGTTTCATGTATTGAGCACAATGATCATGGCGATAAAGGACGTAGATTTCATACCATGTCGCGGTTGACGTCGACTGGCATTCTGTCGAACATGTGGGCATCGAAGTAGCCGGTACCATCGCCGTCCGCGCCAAACGGGCATTGCCGGCCGCTCACATCGACGTGATGGCGACGCCGGTCTCTTTGAAGAGCAGGCGACTCGGTGAACGCCTGGTTGAGATCGATGGGGCCACCGACGCCGACGGTCGGCGAATCAGAGCGGCTGCTGCTTTCATAGAATGGAGAGGCCTGTACCGTGGAACGCGGGGTGACGCCACCGCCATCAAAGAACGTTGGGTTCGACGGCGATGCGCCATCAGCCATGTTCGTGCTCCCTTGACTTGCGCCGCCGGCAGCTGCGTACGCCATAGACGCTCGCAGCAGATCGATCTCTTTCTGCTTAGCCTCCGCACTGACGTGCCTCCCTCTCCTGTCTACGGTGTCCGCCGCTCGACGCGTCAGCTCCTTGTCCCAGTCTTCATCCGACGTGTTCGGCGGCCGCACGCGTGTTTTGTGACACCAACTTATTTCAGAATGGCCATGTAGGCATACAACATAGAGTAGCATCATCCAGAGACAAATGGCTTGGCATCCTCCCTTCTTCTAGAAATGAGTGAATGCTCTTATGTTGAAGCTCTACAAACAACTTTAAGATTCTCCCATCACATGGAAACTTGTATGCAAGAAATCTGAGAACAAAATCGCATATAATTTGCATTCTCCTACTTGCTCTTGATTGGATGCCATCCCTCGTTGTGCCAAGTTAAAAAATAAATTGAGTTATGTAAACTGGTGACTTGTGTCAGCCTAAGGTAAGTCTAACATGGATAATCACAAATAAATTGACCATGTAGCTCCGAAAAATCCCAATCAAATAACTTAACAAAGTTAGTGAAAACTCTGTACTGATTCCTAAAATTCCCAACCAAATACTTTAAAAAAAATCGTAAAAACTCTATACTGTGTCTTATTTGTTGTGTGACAAATTGAAACGCACAACAGCACATCAACTTGCTTTGTCAATAAAAAAATTGTTGGCAAAGCACCGCATACAGGCGGGTATTAACATATACTAGGCAACTTAGCGCGGCATACGCCGCGCATGTGTGGTAAAAATTCAAATTTCGAAATGCCGACATTTAAAAATTGTGAAGAGTTGAAAATTGTTGGAATGCAAAGAAAGTTTACGTTTAAAAATTGCTCAGATTTTAAAAATTGTTCAAATAGGGAAATTATTCAGATTTGATTTTTTTTACATTTACAAAATGGTTAGATTTGAGGGGCATTTAAAATTTTAAAATATTCAACTTTGTGTGTCGTGCATGTGTGGTAAAATTCAAATTTGAAAATGTGCACATTTAAAAATCGTGCAGACTTAAAAATTGTTGAAATGCAAAGAAAGTTTACGGTTAAAAATTGTTCATATTTCGGAAATAGTTTAGAAGAAGAAATACCGTGGTGTGAAAAATTCAAATTTGAAAATGTCCGCACTCTAAAGTTGTTCAGATTTAGATCTGTTGGAACTAGAAAAAAGTTTACATTTATAAATTGATCGAATTTGAAAAATTGTAAAAATTGGGAAGCTATTCATATTTGAATTATATTTACGTTTATGAAATGCCTAGTTTTGAAAGGCATTCAAAATTTTGAAGTATTCAAATTTGAAATTTGATCATATGCCATTAGTGAGCAAATTTTTTTTTGTGTTCATGTTGATATATTTGTCACATTTGTAAATACCGTGGTGTAAAAAATTTAAATTTGAAATTGTCCACATTCAAAACTTGTTCAGATTTTAATGTATCGAATTTTTTTTAAAAAAAATTTACATTTGTAAATTGTTGAAATTTTAAAATTGTTAACAGTGAGAAGTTATTCATATGTGATTTCTTCTTTACGTTTTTTAAATGCTTAGATTTGAAATGCATTTAGAATTTTAAAATATTCAAATTTTGGAATTTGATCATATGCCATAAATAGGCAACGTTTATTTTTGTGTTCATGTTGATATATTTGTTATATTTTTCCCGCCCGGTGGTAAAATTTAAATTTGAAATTGTCCATATTTAAAAATTACGCAAATTTGGAAATTATTGAAATGCATAGAAAGCTTACGTTTCGAGATTGTTCAGTGTTCGAAAATTGTACAATTTGGGAAGTTATTCAGATTTGAATTCTGTTAACGTTTACAAAATGTTCAGATTTGAATGGCATTTGTAAATTTGAAATATGCATCATTTAGTAGTTTTTCAAAAATTGTTTAAATACCCTAAAACAATATCTATAAAGTGTTTTAAATTATTTGAAGCATGTACTATTTTGAAAATTCTTTTTTGATTCGATTATATTTATTTGGAAAGTAAGTTGAAAAAGTGTTTGTTAATATTTGCATTTGTAGTTGCAGCATCTAGTAGTTTTTGAAATTGTTTAAAAACCATAAAACAATGTTTGTAAAGTGTTTTATATTATTTAAAGCATGTTCTATTTTAATTTTTTTTATTCAATTATATTTATTTGGAAAATAAGTTTGAAACAGCTATTTCTCAGTATTTACAGTTGTGGTATTCTTATTTTGATATTTTAAAACCCATGATATAAATGGGTAATTGTATTTAAATGATTTACCGAACTCTATTTAAGTAAGATGTTTTGTACCAATTTATTTTGTTGGGTTTATCATATTGAATGATATTACTGATATTGTTTTTCTGGATTTTATTTGAGTTCAAAAGGAAATTATGAAATCCATATTTTATCAAATGGGCCTTTATGTATTATTTAAAATTATTAAGATTTGAAATAATTTTGAAAAGGTCCCAAAGTATTTAAAATGTCTATTTTGATTTTTGCAAATTTTTGGAAATTGGGCTGAATTGATTTGGAGCTGTATTTGAAAATTTTCAAAAGTTTTGGAAAATAGAAAAACAAAACAGAAAGAGAGAAAAAAAAAGGCCGAGCCAGCCGCCCAGCAATCAGCCCAGCAAGCAACCATCTCACCAGTCCAGGCCCACCGTGACGTGACGATGACGTCACCAGTGGGCGGAGCTGCCGCGGCGGCGACGACGACGCCGGCGTCGAATCACGGCGAGCCAGGACGCGCATCGACGCGGGCTACCCGGGATCGGTGGCGCCGCCGCTTCTAGGTCGCCGGAGCTTCGCCGACGGCGTGTGGACGCGGCCCGCGGACGCGAGCGCAGCGTGGACGATTTCGGCGCGGACGCGGCGTCCCGGCAGGCGGCGCTCGGTGAGGATGGAGGGGAGGCGACGGCGAAGCTCGCCGGGACATTCGATCTGGACGGGGTGGATCGGAGCAGCGTGGGCGGCGGTGGCAACCTCCGGCGTCGCGCGAGAGAGAGGGGGAGGGGGGATTCGTGGACGTTTTTGCACGGAGGTCCCTGCCGTTTCTGGAATTTGCGTATCAGTCCTTTGCGGGGGGGTTTCTGTAAAATTTTGCGCCAAAACGACCGGCCGGCCACCGGCGCGACCGGCCGGTGACCGGGCGACGTGGCGCCCTCTGATTGGTAGAAATTCGTGTGCACTGTAGATGTGAACAGTATCGCGTGCTGGGGGTGGCGTGGACGACTCCTGGCCGTCGGATGGCGCGGATCGGACGGTCCGGAAATGTGGGCGACGTGGCCAGTGCGGAGGGGGGGGGGGGGGGTGAATCTTTCCACGCTTTATATATTGATCTATGTCATAGCTTTCTACGCTAACTAAAACTTCGATTTACCTAGTGCATCACACACGTATATGGTGATTTCACCAAACTCAGGTCAAAGAAATTAAACATCTATAAGGCAACTAATATTAATGGCCATATGAAAATATTGGAAGCTTTTGCTTCAAACTAACATTAGTCGAAACCTCTTGTTTCACCTGTCCATTCGTGGAGCACATAATATTTATGTAAATCGTGACTCAAGCCAGTACCAAGAAATCTAAGGTAATAACATAAGAAATATTCCCTCCGTTTCAAAATTTTAAGTGTCGATGTTTCAGTACAAATTTATACTAAAACAGCGACATTTCATTTGGAATGGAGAGAGTAATAGAGAACATCGCATGTAGCTAATTTGGATATGAATTAAGAAATAAGAACTATTAAAAGATACTCTATTTATTAAAACAAACATATCTGATCCGACGGACATCTCTGAAAAATATTGTGTTCTTAATTAATGATGCAAAAGAGCCCTCACCATCACAAATACATGGTGCCAATCTAAGACAAAGCCCAGTCGTGCGTGCCCCAAGGTGTAGTTTTGACAACCTGATTGGTAAAACCAAAAGCTAGGAATCTAGAGAATACATTATCTACTAGAAGGAAAGGGCGCGCGTTGCTGCGCCGACTGAATTTGGCAACATGAATGGAGTACACATTAGATTACTCCCATCAAGAAAGTTGGACATGAATCTACATAGAAGAGTGTGTGAACTCCGTGCAAAATTTTAACTCAATTTAAGAACTGAACTTTTTTCAAAAAGAAAGGCTCAAAATCTGTTTACTTGACATTACACGTATTTGACTCTTCGGACTGAAGCTTGGTGCCTCTAGATTTCATTGCAATCTCTTTGGACAATAAGCTACTACATACATGTGTTCAATCACCGAGAAAGTGTTGGATATAAAATATGTATCTCAATTTTATTTTGAGCCCCAGTCTTTGATCCTCAATGTTGTACTATATGGCGCCACATATCAGACCATTTACATCCCTAGATAGGCATCAGTTCGTCCACCATGAAGCATCAACTGTGCACATAAACATTGGCAAGAGGTGCACCTCTAACAGGTTGCCTCCTCTCTTCTCCTGCATGTGACACAGAGGCACTCTCTCGAATCAGCATTTGCAATAGAGGAGAAATAGATATCTGACAAAAGAAATAGCACATGAGAGATGACATAATAAACACTTGTATTTTTGTTCCCAGATATGTGAAAATTCCTAATAAACAATTTTGATCCTTAATTCTGAAATCTAGGTGAACTATTAACAAAACAAAGTTTCGCACTGGGCTAAAACTACATGAGTTCAGCATTTTACGAAAAGTTAAATCGAGTGTAGAGGTCCATGATAGCATGGATACTTTAGCAAAGTCTGAACTATAGCTGAATGTAATCAACATAGATTTGGCATCAAGACAAAAGAATACCAGTTCAACTTTCAAAATTTTACAGCGAGTATTAGAGTTCCAGAAAAGCATGGATTCTTGTAATGAAGTCACAATTCAGTTGAAAGAGGCGAATACCATAAACCATTACATCTTATTCTTAGCACAATCGAGACGTTAATAATGGACTATTACATGTCTATTCATAGCACCTAACACCCCACCATCACATTGCTAGTAAATGTCCATAAGAAAATAGTTTCACCCATTTGACAATATTTAGTGTACGTGAATTCTCTCGTTTTATGCTTCACTTGAATCTCCCTTACAATGGGGAAAGAACGAATCAAAACATATGTAAGCAATCAAATAACTTAAACCCATTGACAGAGAAGAACTTGACAACTACAAAGTATCATCCACAATGACACAATTAGGCATATTTGCTCCTCAAATACAGCAAGGCTAATGGATCCGCCACTATGTAGAGAATAGATGGATACTGTAATAAAATCCTAGCACATCGGCATAATTAAATGATTAATTGATAGAACTTCGTAATGAACATAATGTCTTCACTAACTGCTCCCCAAATACAAATTGTTAGACTGGAAGAAATATGTATCTTGCACAGTTATAACAGCTGCCAGAAAAATTAGCAGACAAAAAGAGTAATCGTTGAGCAGCCACAATTTGAGGGCAAGATTTGACAATACAAATGGGAAATTCTGATTACCCAGCAAAGATGGGGAAGGAGAGAAGGCAGAGAAGATCACACCTCTGGCCTGTTGCTCTAATAGAATCAGCATGCATTGTGTAGAAAAGAAAATAAAGATTATTGTCTCATTTTACCAGTTGTTTGCTGTCCATGTCGCTGTTCGGTATGCAGTCATGGTTTGATCCCTCAATCCTTTTATAACTGAAAGGAACAATCTGATTCAATACTGTTGTGTAAGTAAAAAAGGAACCATGGAGATATACTAATACTGTGATACATAAATTTTCTCTGCCTTGCTGAAATATCGATGTCTCCCATGCGAACACACAGGTAAGTGAACAAGAATAATCAAACTGTATAATCTGAAAAGATACCAGTTTGTGTTGTGCATTGTAGAATAAATGACCTCTTGGAACTTCGATAGGTTTTCGTAGATCATTAAGAAGAATATTCAGTTGGGGCCAATGACAAAATATATTCTGATAAGTAGGCTGGATTTATACTAATAAGTAATGAGAATTAATCATATATCTTTCAGATAGTAAAGTCCTAGTCAAGCCATTGGAGCCCCAGATTTATACTGTAGAAAAAAGCATCAACATGACATAAATAAAAACAGAGAGTCAGAGTGTGACAACACATATAATGTTGAACAAAATGATTAGCTACTGATAATGTGTATCCGGAACAGATCGATGCGAAGCAAGATGACACGCACAGGATTGAATGGAAGAGAATAGATCTAAATTGCACGTTCCATCAGCCAACCCATGGAGAATGACGGGGCGGACAAAAAGGTCTTGGACTCTTGACTCCTTCTCTATCAAGGAGGCTACGAATCTAGCAAGATGAAATCGAGGATGAGCAATGGAGGAACACAAAAATCTTGATGAATATATGATAGATCAGACATAGCATAAATATGTATTACAGGAAGTTGCCGACAGGGATCCGACGCTAGCCTGGTACCACGGTGAGGATCAGGAAGGGGTGGGATTTTCCAGGGGACGACCTTGGGGCTCGCCGGCGCCACCACCCTTGGTAATTGGTCTCGCCGTCGCCGCAACTCCGAACTTGACGCGGGCCGACGGTTGTCAATTGGTCACCCAAATTCAGGCCCAAACACAGCAAGTACAAATCGCCAACGGAAACAAGACTTACAAACCCACCAGCACATCACAGAGAAACCATAACCAAATAATAGGAATGTAGATCACGGGATTGAAGAGGAAAAATAGGAGGGACCAACAACCTGCGAAGCACGACGCCGCAGCGGCCGACGGAAACACGCAACGGAGCGACCGGCGACCTTCCAGATCCAAGAAACTAAGAATCAGACCTGCAAAACAAGAGAATAGACGAATCTAAGATGAATAACAAGCAGAGAAGAGGTGCCCAGACCGGCAGGATGAAGGGAAGGAAGAAGAAAGGTAAAGTGGCCACGGCCGCGAGCACAAGTCGCACGGCCGAGCGGTGGCGCCATAACAGCATCGACAGGGCCGGGCGGAGGAGTGATACTCAGAGCTGCAAGATCCGAGAGAAACAACAAGAGAGGCAGAGCGGCCGCGGCCGCGAGCACCACTCGCACAGCCGAGCAGCGGCGCCGTCCGACGCCTGCGGGTGTGTCTCGAAACTGTGCGATACACTAGGGAAGGAGGAGACTGAGGGGAACAGAAGGTGCTCGTAGTCGGTTTCTGTGAGCACAACACGGGTGTTGCGGTCAAAACGCGTCACACGAACACGTCCTCGTGTACCTGCGGTGCCGGGGGAGATACTCCGCAACTCGCCCCGCGGGAGGCCGGCTTCCAGCGCGATACACAAGTCAATAAGCCGGCGCTTTTGACACCAGATGCCCCAGCCCCTCGGGAAGCCCTGTCTGAGGAAGCCGACGACAATTGGCTGAACTAAGCCGGACTTGGCCGCTCTTAGCTCGGTTTTCGATCTCCGGCGAAATCTAGGTGAAATTGCCGAACAACGGAAGCATGAACAATGGTTTGAGGTAAAAAAAAGTAGGTTGTATTGATAGATTGTCGATTGTTTGCTTAATTTCAATCGGCCATCACCTCTCACATATATATGATACGGCTGGACTTCCCGTACAAGTATTGGACTTCTACAAGGCTTACAATCATAGTCTAAGTCCAATCCATCTCTAAAATAGGCAACCTCTTGGCCGGCAACGTTGGCTTCAAACTTGCTGGCTACTTTGGAAAGTTGCCTTTTGTCCTTCCGTGTTGGCTTCAAACTTGCTGGCTACTTTGAAAAGTTGTCTTTTGTCTTCCATATTGGCTTCAATCTTGCCTTCTTCCTTAGAGATGTGATATCTTGATCGGCTTTGTATTGGACCCGGACTTCAGCATCCGTCCGGCTTCTTTTAGAAAGTTGCCTTCCATTTTCCAGCCTTGATCTTGGAAACAACTACCTTCTAACTTGCCGGCTTGTTTTGACAGTTGGCTTCTCTTTCTGCCGGCTTGTTTTGGCAAAGTTGGCTTCCGTTTTGCCACCTTTATTGCTTTCCCTTGACTTAGCTCGCTAGGTTTTCAGGCAACTTTGCACTCTCGAATCCAGCTTCCGCTTTGTTCCAGTTGCCGGATTATTGGCTGCCTTCTTCTGGCCGTCTTCTCCTGAAAAGTTTCCCAGATCACCATTTTAGCCTTCTTCGCCGCCTTCTTTAAGCCGCCAAATCTTCCTTGAACCTGAAACTGTCAATCTGCCAAAAACGAGTGCTAACATATGCCCCCCTGTTTTCTAGTAGAGCTTGCGTACTAGAAAATATTCAATGTAGAAGTTTTTGTCTAAGGACGATGGTTAAGCTCATCGGCCATATGCTAAGGGCGATATATGTATATCGGCCATACGTGCAACTCATGCAGTTTGCCACAAGCTCGGGTGGAATTTCTTCAAGTATTTCCCATTGATAGCTCGAGGCAGCATGCCGCCTTCCAATGTCTCCACCAGATAAGAGTTGCCGGGTACTATCTCGCGACTCGCAACGGCCCTTCCCAGTTTGGCATAGTAGAGAAGTGTCTTTCTATGAAATGACATTTTGTGGCGCACCATTTTGGCCATGCGCCACAAAAATACTTCTGTGGCGCACCATGCCAAATGCGCCACAGAGTACTGTGGCGCATATACGCAAGAGTGCGCCACAGAAACATTGTGGGTCCCCCCTCCACAAAAATATGGTGAACTTTTTGTGGCGCATTGAGCTGGATGCGCCACAGAAATGCTTTTTTCTGTGGCGCATCCTGCTCCATGCGCCACAGAAATATGGTGGGCCCCATCCAATATTTGACTGGGTGTTATTTCTGTGGCGCATGTCTGTGGATGCGCCACAGATATTTTTACTTTCTGTGGCGCATTCTTTTCAATGCGCCACAAAAAGCTCACCATATTTAAAATATGGTCTACTAATTAACAATGTGTGTAAATTCTTTTCTTTTTAACCAAATTGTGTGTAATTTTTTTAATACAATGTGTGTGTATTTAAAATAATGGTCTACTAACAAATATGTGTACATTCTTTTCTTTAGATTTAACCAAAAAATTTTTTCAAAAGAAATATATTCTTTTTTTAAATGTGTGTATTTACAATAATGGTCTACTAACAAATATGTGTATATTCTTTTCTTTAAGATGTGTGTATGTTTTTTCTTTAAATATAACTAAAAATATTTTTGTTTAGATAATAACAAATGTGTTTGTGTTATTTATTTAAATTTAACCAAAATATTATTTTAAAAGAAAAAAAAAAGTGTGTTAGCCAAGATTCAAACCTGGCTGACCAAAGTTCCAGGTTTCAGTGGCTAACCATTTGGGCTATGTTTCTGTGCTTGTCACATAACAGACAGCAGTGCTTTTTAGCACTTGTAGCCAGGGAATTCTGTGGCGCATCCGCTGAGGGATGCGCCACAGAATTCCCTGGCTACCACTTACATGTGGGCCCGCCCCCGCGCCGGCCTCACTCTTCCAAAACCACCAAGTCCAAAATCCGCGACGCCGCCGTGCTCAACCACCGCCACCCCGCCGCGACGCAGCCGCGCTCGACCCCGCGCCCCACCGCACTTGACACCGCCGGAGCAACTCTGCGCGCGTCCGCTACCCCGCCGCCGTGCTCGACCCCACGCCCCGCCGTGCTCGACCCGCGCCCCGGCCGCCACGCATCGGCGCCGCCGAGCACCTCCACTGCCACCCCGCCGTGCTCGGTCAGGAGCACCTCCACCGCCACCCTTGACGAGGTGCTTCCACTCTCTCCCTCCCCTCCCTCTCCTACCATGGTTGCACTTTAGGTGCTTGATGAAATGATCCAATGAAAAAAAATAAAAATTTTGGCTAAAAAAATTCATTTAGGCTTGTTGTAGTTTGTGTTGCATATTGTGATTATTGTGCATCATTTTTGTACAAGTTTTGTTAGTGATATGTTAGTCTTCTTGTGTAGTTGATCATCTAGTGAAAGCACCAAATCGAAAGCAAAATATTACTGGTTTTTTAAATTGCATTATGGAATGCATTATGTTTTAGGCGTTACTTGCTTTAGTTTACTTGTATGAGCCATGCTAATCAATGAGTACATATATACATTCTTCCCTGTATGAACCATTTTAATTAACTATATGCATTATTTTGTCGTATGTAGGAAATTTAGAAGAACCTCCGCGTGATTTCAGGTGAGAAGTGGCGGCCATGATGTGGATGTGGATGTGGATGTGGATGTGGATGTGGATGTGTATGTTTGTGAGATGTGTATGTTTGTTGCCGGTCGGCATCTCCGACCGGAGATGTGGATATGTGTGGATGTTGCCGGCCGGAGATGTCGGCAACATGATTTATTAAATCTATGCAGGTACCCCGAGAGGCCCTTGAGTTTGCCGGAACGTCGATTAACTTCCGTTCCGGCAAATTCGGGTACTCCATATGTCCCTTTTTTTAGCAAAGTCATGCCAAAATTCTTGAATTTTGGCATGAATTTGCTAAAAAGGGACATATGGGGGTATTGCGACTAATGCATGGGCCGGGGTATCTTAGTACTAAATTAAGTGATTTTTTTTCTTATATTTGTTGTACTAACTTTTTCCCTTTTTTAATGCAGTGCAAACATGTCGGAAGCCGGCCCTTCTAAGCACATGAGCGTCTAAGAAGAAGCTAGACATGCCAACAAGTCATTCTGGCAGATGTCCCAGGAGATGGAGGAGGTGGAGGCCGCCGATGCCGACAATGAGCAAGAGGACCGGGAGGAGGACGCCGAAACCACAGATGGAGCTGCTAGTGGCGGTCATGAGGATGACCCACCACCACCGATGGTGGCGACCACACGGATGGTGCTACCGGTAGCAACCCGACCTCTAAGAAGCGGAAGAAGCCAAGGAGGGATCGGACACCACGGAAGGAACAGCCGGTCGTTGCCACCACAAGCCGCCACCAAAGACTGTTGGGAATGTCTGTACCGCAACAGACGTCCGAAGCCAAAGACGTTGCACCTCAACTTGATGGCAACGACGATGATGATGATAATATCGACGTCAATGGCTTCCTCAACACGGGCGCGAGCAAAGATTTGTACATGCCTGCTATGGATGAGGAACCCTTCCGCGCTCACGGTGATCAACCTGGTCGTCGCACTACATGCCAGCGCCTGAGTTTTTCTGAAAACACGCCTCCGGAAGCCGGCGATCAAGCTCCAGACAAACCGGGTAACATTTTCAGCCCTCGCACACTGCAACAGACGGTTTGCGCGGGGTTCACTGCACCCCCACCATCCCCAGAGATGAAGAACAAGAAGCCTATGAAGAGAAGTAGGCAAGGCGCCTCTGCGAGCCAGCCAGCTCCTACGGTTATCCGGGGTCATGAAGACATGATATCACCCCGTGCGGATGGCTCGACCCGAGTTCATGAAGCTGGTAAACCGATACTGCCTCCGGAGCTGCTCTGCCTCGCAGAAGGATCCATGCTCTCTTTGCATCATGCCATCTTGACGCTAGAGGGCATCCTTCTTAAAGACGAGAATCCAAATTACCCGGTGTTCACGGCCCAGGTGCCAAAGGACTCGGACTTCGTCCATGAAGCCCCCGCCGATCTGTTTTTCATAGCGTTCGAGGACATCTTCAACCTGTTTCACTCTAGACGAATGGACTATAACTTGGTCCGCCTATACGCGCTCAATATGGCGAGGAAGATCAAGAGAGATGATACCTCGTACGTCACGGTAGTGGATCCCTACTACATGCGTGACAGCCAGCTGGTGGAAGGATCGAGGACACGGACCATGGCCACGGAGTACCTCCAGAGGTTCATGCTGAACAACAAGAGGAAGAACAACCTTCTTCTGCCTTTCCCGAGTAAGTACACATCCGCTCGCCGCCGTCGTATCTTATGCTTTCTTATAGATTTCTTCCGTTGTTGATCCTTTCCACTGCATTTCTTCCGACCAGGGACAAGTACTGCATACTCATCGTCCTAATCCCGAGGTGGTCCATTGCCACTTATTTTGACTCGGGGATTTCGAGCAATAAGAAAGATTACACCAAAATAAAGGGTGTTCTTGATGAGGCTCTCGAGGGCTACGCCCCAAAAGGGAGGCCACTTCGAAAAAGGACAGACGAAGGGGGAATGTCTCACGAATGACAACAAACACCGGTTCAGGCATGGGACCCAGTTCGCTTGCATGAAGCAGAAGCATGGCAGCGTGAAGGATGCCTTCTACGTCCTCCATCAAATGAAAGGGTTTGTCCGGGATGCACTGAAAACAAAGTTGCCATCTATTCTCCGAGAATGGACCAAAATTGCAGGGGAAATCACGATGATAAGCTTAGAGAAGACTTCCATCTCATCCAGATGGAGTTGTCGCAAATCATCTACAACGATGTTGTGACATCAGGGGGGCCTTCAACAAAGCCAATGGTAGGATAAATCATGCATACTCGCAACAAGTGCTTCTTTATTTTCTTTACTATAGACTTGTCATACTCAATCTATTTATATTATTAAACAATATATAACCTATATTGACACTGCACAAATATTGACATGGTTACAAATATGAACACTAATACATGGTTGTATCCATCTCCAGGGTTGCATCAGAGGGAAATCGAAGAACGCCTAGCTCTACAGAATGACAGCAGGACGTGGACGACGAAAGACGGCTACAAACCGTTCCCAGCACCGCTCAAGAAGAAGACTCCTTGATCAGCAGGACGTGGACATGTACTCTGTTTGATCCTAGTTTAGGCGGTGAAAACTTCATTTGTACTAATTAAGACTTGTGTGAACTTTTGTACCAGTTAAGACTTTTGTAATAATTTGGCACTTAATTGTCACTATATATGTATGTATCTCGGGGCTCTAAGTGATGTGATGACATATTTATCTGTCTGTTTTAATACCGTGTCAAAAAATATTTTTGTTTCTATTATTTTCTATATAAATATTGTAATATACCTGTATTATTGTCAAATACAGCAAATAATCGATAATATATACAGCAAATAATTTAGTGGCGCACGGTAAATAATTTTGTGGCGCACCATATTCTGTGGCGCACGAACAAAGTGCGCCACAGATACATTATTGTCAAATACAGCAAATAATCAAAATTATTTCTGTGGCGCATGGAAAATAATTTAGTGGCGCACTCTCTTCTGTGGCGCACGTCAGGCCGTGCGCCACAGAAATATTTCTGTGGCGCATTTCTGGAGGTGCGCCACAGAATTGTCTACTTTCTGTGGCGCATGGTTTCGTGCGCCACAGAAATAATATTTTTGTGGCGAGGATTCTGTGGCGCACCGAGCATGCGCCACAAAAACATTTTTTGGTGCGCCACAGAAAGGCACTTCCCTACTAGTGTGGGGACCATTTGCCAAATTTCCGATTCCTGGAGCCAACTGGCAATATAACTTTCCAGACCAAGTCGCCAATTTGAAAGTCTTTAAGCCGGACCTTCTTATTGTAAGTTTTTGCCACCCGCAACTTCTCCTTCTCGATCTCTCTCAAAGCAATAACACGCTTGTCGGCTACTTCATCAATATTGTCCATCATCAAGCTGCAGTAGTCTTCAGCCGACAAGTCATCTTGTTTAGCAACCTCAAGGCAGCCAGATTCACTTCTACTGACAAAACGGCTTCTTGTCCATACACCAACTCAAAAGGAGTCGCCTTAGTTGCTCCATGCCTTGAGATTCTATGCGCCCACAATGCTTCGGACAGTACTTCATGCCACCTCCTTGGATGGTCATGTACCTTCTTCTTTATCAGCTTTATCAAGATTTTATTGCTTGACTCGGCTTGTCCGTTGGCTTGTGCATAGTAGGGAGATGAACTGAGCATCTTGATCCCAAGTGATTCGGCAAATTGCTTCACCTCCTTAGCCATGAAGGAAGTACCTTGATCTGTGGTAAGAGTCTGCGGAATGCCGAATCGATGGATAATATGTTCTGTAATAAACTGAATCACCTCCTTGTGGGTCATGTTCCAGAGAGGTACTGCTTCAGACCACTTGGTAAAATAATCAGTGGCAACCAACACGAACCGATGCCCCCTGGATGAAGTCGGATGGATCATGCCGACAAAGTCAAGCGCCCAACCCCGGAAAGGCCACGGTTTTATAATTGGATTAAGTGGGGAAGCCGGCACCAACTGAATGTCTCCAAACTTCTGGCAGGCTTCGCATCCCTTGTATTATCTGAAGCAGTCATTAATCATTGTCGGCCAATAAATCCTGCCCTCCTGAGCATCCACTTCATCTTGTGGGCCGACTGATGTGTTCACTAGTAGGAAACTGCATTTTGTGGATCCCTTTTTGTGGCGCACCAAGTAGCCATGCGCCACAAAAAAAAATTGTGGCGCACCTGGCCATGTGCGCCACAGAAAGTCACATTTCTGTGGCGCACCTTGCCATGTGCGCCACAGAATGTGACTTTCTGTGGCGCATGGGGAGTGTGCGCCACAGAAATGTGACTTTCTGTGGCGCACATGGCCAGGTGCGCCACAGATTTTTTTTTTCCAGATCACCCCCCATGTGGATCGCCTTTTCAGTTTTGCAAACAAGAAAAAAAGAATGATAAAATCTTCAATAAATAAATCCTTTGAGATATAGTTAGGTTTTAGTGTCTACTTGGTATAGAAATTTTGAAATATGAATTTTGACCTTTTTTGCAACAAACAGAAAAAAGTTTGAACGACCATAACTTTTGCATACGATGTCGAAAAAATGCGTTTAATATACCAAAAAATCGTGAGAAAAAAGTAGCTCGATTTCACCCGGGTTTACCCGGTGAACTTTTCTCAGATTCGGCAAATTCCAAAAGAGTAAAAAGTTATTTCAAACAGAAGATTTTTTTCTACAAAATCAAAAAAAATATAAAAATTTGAAAAAAAAATTCGGTGGCGCACGGTGGCGGGTGCGCCACAGAATTGTTGGTTCGAATCCCGCCGGCGCGCGCCCTTCTCTTCTTCCTCTCCTTTCTCCTTCTCTTCTTCTCTCCTTTCACTTCTCCTCTCCCTTCTTCTCCACTTCTCCTCTCCCTTCTCTCCTCTACCTCTACTTCAACTCAACTCCGGCGACCTCCTCCTCTCCTCCACCACCCCGGCGAGGTTCTCCTCCTCCTCCACCACCTCCGGCGAGCTTCTCATCCTCCTCCTCCACCGCCAACTCTGGCGACCTCCTCCACCAACTCCGGCGACCTCCTCCTCCTCCACCACTCCGGCGAGCTTCTCCTCCTCCTACTCCACCACCTCCGGCGAGCTTCTCCTCCTACTCCACCACCTCCGGTGAGCTTCTCTCCTCCTACTCCACCACCAACTCCGGCGACCCTCCTCCACCACCTCCGGCGAACTTCTCCTCCTCCACCACCTCCGGTGACCCCCTCCTCCACCACCTCCGGTGACCCCCATCCTCCACCGACCAAGCCACCTACGACCATGGCCACGGGCACCACGGCCTCCGACGAGCTCCGGCCAAATTCCGGCGAAATTTAGAAATTCCGGCGGCCAGATCTAGATCTGGCCGCCCTTTTTTTTGAAATTCAAAAAAAATTCTGTGGCGCACGGTAGTGGGTGCGCCACAGAAATATTTCTGTGGCGCATGCTTCAGGGTGCGCCACAGAATATTGCACTTTCTGTGGCGCATGGAGCCGTGCGCCACAGAAATAAAAATTTTGTGGCAAGGATTTAGTGGCGCACCCACCATGCGCCACAAAAGTGTTTTTGGTGCGCCACTAAAAGGCCTTTTCCTACTAGTGGTTCCACATAAACCATCATGTACCTCTCCCATAGAAACTCTAGTTTCGTCTTCATTCAATAACTTTAGAAGAAGACCATCAGCTGTTCGGCGATATAAGGCGGCATCCACCAATGTATACTTGAGAGATAGGCGCCGAACTACTCTGTCTGTTTTTTTTTACTTGGATCTTGTAAATAGTCAATATAAGTTGTCTCCAGTCGTCCGCCAAGTTGTCATTTGACTCCTCCTTAGCCGGCTCCAACAAGCTGGCTTCTTGTTTGGCATTCTCTTTAGCCGGCTCCAACAAGCCGGCTTTCTGTTTGGCTTCCTCCAAGTTGGCAACATGAATTGTCGGCTGTTCCTTTATAAAGAATAAACACGACTGACGTGATAGCCAGATGCTTGTTGCGCCAACTCATTCGCAAGCCAATTGTCTTGCCTAGGAACATGAGATATGTGGAAATAATCCAATGTTGAAATCATATCCAGGCATCTGTCAAGGTACACATTGAGTGATCCGCTGTTGCATTGACAAATCTGGCCACTTGCTGGACAATAAGTAACGAATCTCATATGCCTCGACATGAGTTACCCCTGCGTTAATCAAGATTTCCAGCCCGAATAGAAGTGCTTCGTATTCGGCTTCATTGTTAGTGCACAAATAGTCAAGACGACAAGAGGCTTCGAAAACAGTACCGTGTGGTGAGATATAACAATGCCGACTCCTTGTCCACTGCTGCAACTGAGCCATCAAAATAAAGCTTCCACGGTACAGCCGACACAATATTTAATCGGCTTCTTGCTCCAGGTCAATCCGATGTTCAACAATAAAGTCAGCTACAATTTGGCCTTTCATAGATTTTAGTGGTTCATAAGCCAAATCATATTCAATCAACCCATATGCCCATTTGCCGATTCGTCCGCTGAGAATCGGCCTTGTATCATGTGTTTGAGAACATCGGTCTGACCAAAGACTTTGCATTCACTGGAAGCACATAATGGCGCAATTTGGTGCAGGCAAAATAAAGAGACAAACACAACCTCTCTACAAAGCTGTACCTTGACTCGGCATCCAGCAAACGTCTACTCAGATATGTGACGACATATTCTTGTCCTTCGGCTTCCTGGGTTAAGGCGGCTCCGATTACTTTTTCCTCAGCATCAATGTAAAGCCGGAAAGGCTGACCATGAGCCGGCTTCCTGAGAACTGGAGGAGTAGATAGGCAACTTTTTATCTTGTCAAATGCCTCTGCTGCCTTGCCCCCAGGTGAATTCATCATCATTCTTGAGCCGAAGAATCTGTGTAAATGCATCAACTTTTCCAGACAAGTTAGCAATGAATCTCCTCAAATAGTTTACCTTGCCAGAAATTTCTGCATGTCCTTTTTGCAACCCGGCGCCTTATTTTCTGGATGGCTTCAATCTTTGCCGGGTCAACTTCTATGCCATGTTCATGTATGATAAAACCAAGGAACCTCCCAGCCGACACGCCAAAGCACACTTCAAAGGATTCATCTTGAGCCCGTACTTCCTCATTCTTTCAAACGCCAGCCGCAAGTCGGCCAAGTGATTTGACTCGCCGTCCGACTTAACCACCACGTCGTCAATATATACCTCCAGTACGACTCCCAGAAGATCATGAATATCAGGTTCATCGCTCTTTGATATGTGGCTCCGGCATTTTTCAATCCAAAGGTCATCAGTCCATTCGAACAAGCCAACAAAGCCTGGGCAGCGAAACGCCGTCTTAGCCGAATCTTCTTCGGCCATAAATATCTGGTTGTAACCTGCGTTGCCATCCAAGAAGCTGATAACTTTGTGACCTGAGGCTTCGTTGATAAGCATGTCGGCTATTGGCATAGGGTATTCATCCTTTGGCGTGGCTCGATTCAAATCTCTGAAATCTATACACGCCCTGATCTTGTCGGATCCTTTCTTCTCGACGGCACAATGTTGATATCCATTCGGCATATTTACAAGGCCGAATAAAGTTGGCTTTCAAAAGCCGGTCTATTCCGCCTTTATCCGATCATAGATCAGTGGATTAAACTTGCGAGCCGGCTGCTTGTATGGTTGAAGCCGGCTTTGATAGGCAACCGATGTTCGACCAACTCTCGGCTTAACCCAGGCATCTCGTGGTATTCCCATGCAAAGCAATCCACGTACTCCTTGACTAGCGCGATTAATTTAGACTTATAATCGGCCGCCAACTTTTGCTTGACAAATGTCGGCCTAGGGACAGCCATCCCCAATGTCTACTTCTTCAAGTAAGTCGGCCGATGTAAAGCCTTGTCCCAACTT
Organism: Poa pratensis; assembly: GCA_947311845.1. Lineage (NCBI taxonomy): Eukaryota > Viridiplantae > Streptophyta > Magnoliopsida > Poales > Poaceae > Poa > Poa pratensis. The sequence continues at coordinate 22,751,665 of CAMZMU010000076.1, read as the reverse complement.
GTCCATATCGTCTGGTTCTTCAATTGCTTCATACATATCGTTCCTTTCGGCCCGATACTTGTCCAGACGCTTCTGCAGCCACTCGTCGTTTTGATCCATCTACTTGAGAATCAGCCGATTACCACCAATCGGCTTTAGAGACACTGGCACGAATCCGTCCCTGGTAGCACTCAGGAAGTCGAACCCGGATAGATCACGCCCAGAAAGGCATGTGACATTAGAATGTTGCCAGTCAACAATCGACTCGGCTAATGCAATGCAGCCGATTCGTCAGCATGGATGACTTCGATTTCGTCGTCAACCCATTGCACGAGTTGCTGGTGCATAGTAGACGGAACACACTGGTTAGCATGAAGCCAATCCCGTCCCAGCAGCACATTGTAATTTCCCTGCACCTCAGCAACAAAGAAGGCGGTAGCCAAAGTCTTGCTTCCTACTGTGAGCTCCAAGCTGATAACGCCTTTGGCTTCTACTCCTTCTCCTCCTTCGAACCCATTCAGCACCATGTTTGTCTTCATCAAGTCGCCATCATCTAGCTGTAGTTTCTTGAAGACAGAATACGGCATCAGGTTTACCACAGCGCCGCCATCAACCATCATCCTGGTGACCGGCTTACCATCAATGTGTCCTCTGACGTACAGAGGCTTGAGGTGTTTCACCGGCTTGTCAGGTTTTTCGAAGACACATTTTTGGTCCAAAGTTGATTTGCGTGACCTCGCCTTCTTCAACAGCACGGAACTCAGCCGGCAAGTAATACACCATGTTGATATCCATGCCCGTCGAGCCGGCGATTCTTCATAATCTGCAGATCTTCATCATCTATCAAATTGCCTGACTCATCCATTGCCGACTCCGACATTGCTGGTTCTTCTTCTGCCTTTTCTTCATTGCGAGGTCTTTACTTGCCGGCTTCTCTGTGGCCGGGTCTCGATTTGCCGGCTCCTTTGCCGGACTTGCCATTGCCAAATCTGCTGCTTCTACTTCGTCAGCCCACGAAGAATAGGTGATAGCCGGCGTAGCTGCCGCCTTTATTTCAGCAGGACTTGGGATAGCGGCGTGGAAGCCGCCATAAGGACTGGCCTAGGAATCCACTTTTGAGCTGGCAACATTGGTCGCTCAGCATTGAATTTGACGTCCCTGGATCGCTCAGCTCCTTCTCTGCCTTCTCCCGGTTCTTGCCCTTTGCAGTTTCCGCTTTTGTGTTTTTGTTATACCTGGCGGGCACCACTTTGGCTGAGTGTACTTTGGATCCGGGGTTGAGCTGCGGCTTGACTGGAGCAGCTTCATGATCATTGGCTGTTGCCTTTGGCGCGATAGCAAGTATCGCTCACTGTTTGCCGGCTCTATAACCGGGTCCTTCAACTTTAGCACATGAGTTCCAACAACCAATAAGTTGTCTGAGACTAATCCGCCTTCTGGCTCCGCCTTTTTAGAACCTTGCGCCTTGATCCGCCAATATGACGAGTCCCCGGGATACACAAGCCGCTTGCACGGATTGCCGGGTTGCCCTGCGTTTGAACGTCAGCCGGCTTATGCCGACTACTTTCCTCGACAGATGGCGATCTTGGCCGTTTCCCATACTGCCACTGGCGTGACCTTGACCCGGCTTGACGCACGTACTTGTTCAGCAGCATGTCAAAAGTTGGCTTTATCTTCCTTGGTCTATATTCAACCTGGTTTGTCTTCCATTGCCAACTTCGGGCTCTTGGGCTTGATAAATCTAGGCGGCAACTTGTCTGACGTGGTCCTTGCCCCCCGAGTGCAGGATTCCTGACAGTAATCTTGATGACCTCCTGTCCTCCGGGTTGCCGGCTCACTGTGACTTGTCTCCTGCCGCCTTGTTGAAGGCTTCTTCCCTGGGCTCACCAACAACAATGTTAGATTTATTAGCGGCTTCGGCCGCCTCTGGCCGAAGAAGAACCTTCTTTCCCTCCAAGTCTAGCGCGTTTATTGGAAACGGCTGTGTGTCAATTGCCATGCCGGCAAAGCTCAATCGTCCGTCATTGAGGGCCGATTGGATCTGTTTACGAAAGACATTGCAATCATTAGTAGCATGAGAGAAAGAATTGTGATACTTGCAATAAGCCCGCCGCCTTAATTCATCAGGCGATGGTATGACATGATTGATCCTAATCACTTTATCCTTTAACAAGGCATCAAATATTTTGTCACATTTGCCTACGTCAAAGCTACATCTTATTTCATCATCCCGATTCTTACGAATCGGCTTCAGATCATCACACATGTAAGGTTTGGCCTTGCTGGGCCAAACAAACTCAGCAGAATAGACATCGGCTTCATCACCGGAGTCGGCATCATTTTCGACAACATTAAGCCGGCTCCTGTTCATCCGATGTGAGTCTTTTGACTCATTTACTCGGCTTTCTTGTGCCAGAGCTCTCTCTTGGACTGGCCAACAGACAAAAATTCATGTCCCTCTAACCTCTCTTTTAGGTAGGTCCTTAGCCCATTGAAAACAGGTCGCCATATCTCTCTCAGTTATTGCCAAACTATAGCATCGGTTTCTGGTGTTTCTAAATCTCTTGACGTAATCGGATACCGATTCGTCATGTTTCTGCTTAACCGATGTAAGGTGGGACAACTTAAGTTCTATTTCTCCGGCAAAGAAGTGCTCATGAAACTTTTGCTCCAGATGAAACCAAGTATGTATAGAGTTAGGAGCTAAAGCCGAAAACCATGAAAATGCAATGCCGGTTAAAGATAATGAGAACAAGCGAACTTTAATATGATCATGATTAGCTTCGCCTAATTGAGCCAAGTACTGACTAATATGTTCCCATGTTGATTTATTATCCACCCCATTAAATTTAGTAAACTCAGGAACTCTATAACCAGGTGGATAAGGTTGCAGATCAAAATAATCGGGGTAAGGCTTAATGTAAGTCCTATGTTTTGGCATAACCCGAATTTATCATAAGCTATTTGGTCCAATTTCCTCCTAAACTCGGCCATCAAATCGTCCATATTGGCCGATTGAGCCGGCACAGGAGAAAATTGGCGGCAGGGCCAGCTTGCACCCAAGTAGCCGAATTTTGATTCGGCATTGACTCGCGACCCAGAGCCGCACCGTTTGATCCGGCTGGATTGCCGGATTTGGCATACTCTGGATAGGAGTTGGACATGGTAGAGTAGGTACAAGTTGGTTTTCCCTAGTTTGGCCCATCGGTTGTCTGTCCGATGGTTGGCCCTGGAGCGTGTTTTTCTTAGCCTTTTCGCTATCTAACATAAGATCATAAACATTGGCGGTGCCTTGCGAAACATGATATTGAATTTCGGCTATTTGCTCAGGAGAAAAGAGGGATTTGCTTACGGCGGGTTGGTCGATGTTGATTTCCAGAGGTACAAACTCCGGATCCTTGATCGACGAGATTACACCTTGCCGATCTACCTTGAAGCTGGCCAAGTACAGCTCTTGGTCTTCTTGTTCCCGCTTGAGTCGCAGTGCCTCGAACTCCTGCTTTCCTTTTCTTTCCACGCCTCCAGACCTTGGCGTTGTTCTTCCGACAACTTCTCGAGAGTTGGCTTGATGATGTTGTCGGTGCTGATGCTGGTAGCGTCGGTCTTGGAATTGGTCATTGCTGTCCAATTTTTAGATCGAATCGTCCCCAGCGGAGTCGCCAAAAAAGTGTGTTGCGCTCGAAACGCGTCACACGAACACGTCCTCGTGTACCCGCGGTGCCGGGGGAGATACTCCTCAACTCGCCCCGCGGAAGGCCGGCTTCCAGCGCGATACGCAAGACGGTAAGCCGGCGCTTTTGACACAGATGCCACAGCCCCTCGGGAAGCCCCGTCTGAGGAAGCCGGCGACAATTGGCTGAACTAAGCCGGACTTGGCCGCTCTTAGCTCGGTTTTCGATCTCCGGCGAAATCTAGGCGAAATTGCCGGACAACGGAAGCATGAACAAGGGTTTGAGAGAAAAAAGTAGGTTGTATTGATAGATTGTCTATTTTGGAAAGTTGCCTTTTGTCCTTCCGTGTTGGCTTCAAACTTGCTGGCTAATTTGGAAAGTTGCCTTTTGTCTTCCATATTGGCTTCAATCTTGCCTTCTTCCTTAGAGATGTGATATCTTGATCGGCTTTGTATTGGACCCGGACTTCAGCATCCGCTCGGCTTCTTTTAGAAAGTTGCCTTCCATTTTCCAGCCTTGATCTTGGAAACAACTACCTTCTAACTTGCCGGCTTGTTTTGACAGTTGGCTTCTCTTCTGCCGGCTTGTTTTGGCAAATTTGGCTTCCTTTTTGCCACCTTTATTGCTTTCTCTTGACTTAGCTCGCTAGGTCTTCAGGCAACTTTGCACTCTCGAATCCAGCTTCCGCCTTGTTCCCGTTGCCGGATTATTGGCTGCCTTCTTCTGGCCATCTTTTCCTGGAAAGTTTCCCAGATCACCATTTTAGTCTTCTTCGCCGCCTTCTTTAAGCCGTCAAATCTTTCTTGAACCTGAAACTGGCAATCTGCCAAAAACGAGTGCTAACAACGGGTCAAAGACGGAAACCGACCTACAGTTCCTAACAAGAAACCGACCTGACAACCAGTAGTACGTGTTATCTCGGTATTGGACACAAACAAACCGACGCAGCACCACCGCATTCGACTCGCGTGTAGGAAAAAAGACAAAAAATTATGTCACTGAAATGTGGGCCCATGTGCGTGGATGAACCACAGGCCACCAATTCCAGCCGGGTTAGATGTTGGAGAGATTACATTTTGACCTTTGAAAATGTAGTATTCCTGTTTCAGCTATATATTAATGAGCAGAATATAGCGCACACAAAAAAAAAACACAGAACACACCAAAGGGAACAGCTCGGGGAACCTCTCAAAAGTAATCTGAGCAGGATCATAAGCGTGATTTTGCAGAAAGTAATTTATTGGAAAGGCAGCGAGCATGCATAACTACATATACGGGGCACATATAAAATAAGACATACTCGTTTATCTGCAAAACCATTAATCCGTTTCCTCGTTAATCAAGTGTCATTTGTATGTTTTTGAACTTTAGGTGCTATTTATATTCGGAACACAAAGCGCAAGAACTTAATTGGAAGACTTAAGAAAGGTTGGGAGGTTGCAGGCTTCCACATCCCCTATCTAACATATCCTGCATGCACCAACAGCTACAGATCAGCTGCATAGATTTTTCCTCGTTACCATTTCATGGGTGTTCTTACTTCTTTCAGGAAAAAACAATAGGGATCCTAGCAGTGGGTGACCGGTTTGCCTAAAATGAGTCGCGGTGCTAACCTTGTAAATAACTCCTCCCAGCAGTGTGTGCTTGTTTGCCTAAAATGAGTCGCTGAGACTGAATACTGTGGGAATGCAGATAATATGGCGCTTGGTTGCAGTGGTGTTTCATTTTTTTCATTAAAATGTTATACAACTATTGATTCCATAGAGCTAAAATTGGGGAAACACATGAATGCTAGTTTGAATTTAATAGGCACTTGTGCGAATATGCACGGTGATAAGCTTGGGAGGGGAAAATACACACATTGTTTGCCACAATTGGTACATCTATTAGAAGAAAAAAGAGGAAACAAATAAGCTAACCAACAGCTATTGGTCTGGCAATAAGAGGACTATACATATTTTAATAATCAGATATATATCTTATGTTCCAGTAGAAAGAACCACACCCGATGTTGTGCACCAGTAAGTGAGTTAACTGAACACGCAGCATCCAAATTTGTGTTTGCGTATAGCTTGGCATGGTCGACCATGATGAAATCCAATTCATACAGATTCCTGAATCTATGTATTCCTAGAGGCGAGTGACACGCACAAGAATCTTTCATTGGTCATGGTGTCGCTGTCAGACATCCTTTGCCAAAGTTGTTTGCATTGCCGTTGTGACCTATATATGCATCCACTCCCTAGTGCTGTTAGAGGACCGTTTCGTGACCGCACCGGTGAGCGGCATGCTGAGTGGCCAAGTCGGTGAACTGGAAAACTGCAGCCAGCTTGGCCGTTCAAGACTCTGACCAGCAAAAGGAAAAGGCAAAAATGTTGGTCATGACTTGGTTTCAAGTGATGTCTTAAAACTTGAAGAACAAAATTGCTCATTTAACGACTTGGTACAAAATTCTTATGAGCAAATACCGACTGCCAACCTGTATGATAATGTGGCAGCAATTCAGTACCAACTTGTATGACTTTGTACGGTCATACAAAATCCTTATGAGCAAAATACTTATAATTCTGGTTTAGGAATTCTTATGATCACTTGACTTGATTATATATTCACCTATTTCTGGTTTAAGAATCCTTATGAGCAGCTCATGTTTTGCTATTGATTTACATTCAATTGTGCTCCAACAGGAGTGCCAACCTGTATGATAATGTGGCAGCAATTCGGTGTACAATTCACAAAAGGCACATCAATATCTAACAGCATTTTCAAATTTCTTGCAACCCTATAAAATATCCTATCTGCTCATTGGTCTTTTTAACAGGGCAACACAAAATATCCGACCATCAATTACATATCCCAAAGCGCAGGTTGAGTACCCTTTTTGGATCCATAATATCTCCAATATTGATTAAAGGATACAATGAACAAATAAGATTATTTCTATTTAGGCGTCGTCAATCTACTACTACTATTTGAGAGAAGAATGAAGGACATGATTTACCTCCAAGCAAAGTGCCTAATAGCAGCTCTTGAGCAGATTATTTTGTATTCCGCATGAAGAATAAGATGCTGTCTAGAACCTGGGCAAGTTGGGGATTTGGCTTACAATATCCCATTTTATCCCTGTAACACATAAAAAGTAGATAAATTCGAATCAGTATTGGCATCAGAATCCTAAACGTTCTAGCAAATATATGCGGGGAGAACAGATACAATAATTTCCAAGTAACATGAAGTGCAAAAGAGTCCAGCATATAGAAGAAATTATCTGAATACGAAAGATTATCTGAAGGAAGGATAGCAGATCTTCATGCAATCATGCTAGTCTTAGGTAGGCTACCACTGCTATATCAACTATAAACATAATGTAACAAATGTAAGCTCCATGGTCACTATACATTGAGTAGGAACTCTGTGCTCCAATTCTTGCGTTCAAAATTATTTATTCTAAGAGCAGGTTTTGCATCCGATGGAAGGCCGAAAGTGTGCTCATTGCACGGGCGAAGACACACATGGGATGGGCATCGTGAGGCATTGGTTGGATGGTTTCCTATCAAAATTAAAAAGGAACAATATAGAAACCCGTCTGAATATATTGCAATATCAAGGTACCCATCAGGGCCGCCTTCCTACCTTGCCGCCGCCGCCGTGGACAGTAGCAGGGATTCGGCGAGTGACTGCTTCAGCTTCTCCATGCCCTAGGACAGCACGTCCTCCGCCTGCCGCGCCAGCTGCCGCAGCTGGCCAACCGCCGCCTGCTGCTCCTTCGTGAGCGGCGCGAGGACTGAAGACGTCGGACCTGGCAGCGGTGGCCTTGGCCCGGAATATCTAGTCGTAGTGTGCGAGCCCGGCCTCGACGAGCGCCCACAGTCGTGGCTCCGACGCGGCGTCCGGCTGCCGCTGCTCCAGTGCCGCCCTCAGCTCCCTTGTCTGCCTACTCTACAGATGGGACGGCGGCGGCCGCCGCAAACCCTAGGTAGAATGCCATGGAGGAGTAGGAAGAGGAAAAAAGGAGAAGAAGGATAGGTTCTGGGATGACTCTTTGGAGTGCGGTATGATTTCACAGTTTAGAGGGGGTCAAATGGAAAATAACCTAGCTGGCCCACAATTCAGTGACACAGCGACGGCAAATGACCCGAGGAGGCTGGATGGCCATCGGCCTTAATTCTTTAGTAGATTTGTATGTTATTTGTAAAGAAAAACCACAAAACAATAGCGTAATGCGTAGACATGGGCTGGTTTGTTAGACTTCGGTGTTTACATCCACATTTGGGCTTGGGCTTTAAAGTATGAATGGATTAATGTAACTCCGGCCATTAGCACAAAGAAAATCTCAATCTATAGATGTCTCTCTGGTCGTGGAAGATAGGTGGCGCTGCGTGAGGCCACTGCCCTTCTCCGCTTGCTGCTGCTCCCCTGTCAGTCTGCCACTTCAGCCTTGTCGCTTGCTAGCGCTCGCGCGATGCCCTGCTACCGTTTCGCTCAAGAACTGAGCTGCTAGTTTAGTTTTGGCCTAGAAACATTGGCGGCCCATTTTCTTTTCAGGGCTCCGCGTGAGGCCACTTTATGTGGGTTCTGGACAATCAATCAGTTCGTTCGTACCCCGTCGGGCACAGCTCGGTATTTAAACAGGTCGAAACCTTTCTCAGCTTCCGGTATGGGACTAATTCGGATGTCCAAATTCACTTGTTCGGTCTGCACTCGCTGGACACGGGAGATGGGCGCCGTTGCAGCATGCATGCGGACGATCGATTGCGCGAGTAGGAATAGGTGCGACGAGTTGGTGGGCACGTCGCATGCACGCTTTGCTAGCAGTGCACAACTGGGTGTGAGCATGCAGGCATGGACCTGGGCGCTACTGTCACAGCATGCAAGTAGCTGGAACTATATTGTAGAACAAATCAAATTTCTGAGATGGTTAGGAGGGTGGTTGTACTCTCAGCCCACCAGAGTTCAAACCCCAGGTTTGACGTTGGTGTTTCTCATTTAAGGCGGAATATTTTTCAGTGGTAGGCGACGTTCCCGTCGATAGCGAGGCGCCCCTGGTGATTTCGTCAATCTCAAGACTCGACCCGCCGACTCGGTCTCTCAGAGGTGCTCATAGGGGTAGGGTGTGCATGCGTTCATAGGGGTGAGTGTGTGCACGTGTATTTGAGCGTCTGCGTTGTACTGTGTTTCGCAAAAAAAAATCGAATCTACTCAGTGAACAATACTGTAGAGTCCAAGGAACAAATATCGCCTTTGGAGGGAATAAAAAATATTACTCTCTTCGTTTCTAAATGTAATCTTTTTCGTATTTTTTTGGCCCACATGTATCTAGACATGTTTTAGAAATTAAAAAAAGATAAAAAATGCTTATATTTAGGAAGGGAGGGAGTATACTATAAGCAAGAAACATCACACTACAATTACAGTTGGAACAAAATTATAACGCCAAGAAACAAATCGAATTTACACATGGAACAATATTGTAGCATCATAGGAACTAATCTCGTCTTCACAGGGAACAAAAAATATTATACTATAAGGAACAAACATCACACTACAATTAAAATGAATTTATAGCGCGAAGGAACAAATTGAATCTAGACATGGAACAATATTATACCCCCCAAGGAACAAATCATGTCTTAATAGGGAACAAATATTAGACTAGAGGGAACAAAATCACACTAGAGTTGAAGCAAGAATTATAACGAGAAGGAACAAAACAAATCTACTCATGGAACAATTTTTTAGTGTCTAAGGAACAAATCAAATCTATTCCTGGAACAATATTGTAGCATCTGAGGAACAAATCTCGCCTTGATAGGGAACAAAATATATTAGACTATAAAGAACAAACATCACACTACAAATGGAACAAAATTATAGCGCGGAGGAACAAATGAAATCTACACTTGGAACAATATTGTAGCATCCGAGTAACAAATCTTGTCTTCACAGGGAACAAAATATATTATACTATAAGGAACAAATATCACGCTACAATTGGAACAAAATTATAGCGCGGAGGAACAAATCAAATCTATACCTGGAACGATATTGTAGCATCCGAGGAACAAATCTCGCCTTGATAGGGAACAAAATATATTAGACTATAAGGAACAAACATCACACTACAATTGGAACAAAATTATAGCGCGGAGGAACAAATCAAATCTACACTTGGAACAATACTGTAGTATCCGAGTAACAAATCTTGTCTTCACAGGGAACAAAATATATTATACTATAAGGAACAAACATCACACTACAATTGGAAAAAAAATATAGCGCGAATGAACAAATCGAATCTACAGGTGGAACAATATTGTAATGTCCGAGGAACAAATCACTTATCCAGAGAGAACAAAATGTTAGACTACAGAGAACAAACATCACACTATAATTGAGGCAAAAATTATGACATGAAGAAACAAATCGAATCTACACGTGGAACAATATTGTAGCTTTCGAGGAACAAACCTCGCCTTTACTTGAAACAACAATTAAACTACAGAACAAATATGGCCAAAAAATATATCGCGAAGAAACAAAATTGAAATCTACACCTTTAACAAAACATTAGAATATGTGAAAAAATAGAAATTGTTGAATAAATATTAGTTTGAAGGGAACTAGGTTAAGTTAAATAAATTTTTGCATCCATAAAAGAATCATGACAATGAGAGGAACACGAATATGAAGAAAGTGGAACGATATTTAAATTCAAGGAACAAACCATGAGTATAAGAGGAACAAAAAAGGATCATGAGTATGAAAAAAATGTAGAACTAATTTCTTAAATAAGAGGAACAAATATTTCGAAGTAAAGGAACAAATAGTTATACATCTTGGAACAAAAATGTCACTGAGAACAAAAAAGTTTTAAAAAGGTACTACTTAAAAAGGGAATAAAAGGTAAAGAAAAAATAAAAAAATAAAAAAAAAGTAAAAGAAACATCTGAAAGAAAAACAGAACTCGCGTACGTAGGCTATGACCAGATAGGCTGAATAAACACGTACGCAGAGAAACCAACTGAATCCACAACTCACGTGTAAAACATCCAGCGAGAAATACACAGAAAGCTAGCACAGGTAAATGGGTCGGCCCATAGAAGCGCGCACGCGGGCGAAATGGCGGTACAAATCACCCGGGCGATACCGCGGGATTTCCCTTTCCGCCTGCTGCATGCTAGCCCGCCGTTGTTCTCCCTGAGACTACTTGTAAGATGCGACATAACATTAGAATCCTTGCTAAGAATGTTTTGTCAAATTAGAAGGAACAAAGCCAACAAGTCACCCAACGAAGAGATTACGTGACGGAGCGACAAGAAGGAAAAAACTTAGCCTCTATGCTGCAGAATGTCCGTTTATAATCCTCTTCCACCCCACCTTTTTTTCATGGATATGCCTGAAAGGCATATCAGTTTTCATAGAAGAAAGGCCAAGCGGCCGGAATACAACACGGGCTGGCACAGACGCCGAGCGCGCACCACGCCATAGCAGCTCGATAACCTAACTGCATGAAAACAATATAATGTTGAACGCTATGAGGGAGGACGTTCTCAGGAACGAGATGCTGATGTGATATCCTTCTTGTGTCAAACTGCATCTTTCACGAGCATAAAGTAACTGGTATTCAACTTCACTATTGAGTTTTACCCTATCTATTCAATCTATTATTCAGTTGTGTGTACGCTTGTACCGTGAATATTTGGAACACGCACATTCATACACTGGAATGAACAATGAAATATACAACATTCATACATTGTAATGAACAATGGAATATACATTGTGACATATGAATTTTACTATTTTAAGAATTGGACGGCGCGACATAGAAACATGTTGCTTAAGGAATACATAAAACTATGAAGGCATAGTGAACTTTTTCTTAAATGAGTAAAGCATAGTGAAGTAATGACTGAGGGGCTTCACCCCCCCCCCCCCCCCCCCCCCCTACCTCTCCCGACCTTCTTTATCCTTCCTCCCTTTCTCTTTGAGAGTCGATCGGAGATGACCGGGAGAGAAGGCTGACCTCTTATATTGTGGTTGTTCTTAGGTTTAGGTTCGTGTAGCTTGTTTCGTCTAGCGTCATGCACAGGGAAATCCATCGATGGACCTCGCGAGCGCTCTATTGTGGTGGTTTGCTAGTCGTGTCGCTCCAGAGGAAAGAGCCGAACACGGCTAGCGGTGCTGCCCCTTCTTCCCATTCAAGTAAGGTCGTTTGCCCGTTTCTAGATCTTGTGGTGGGTCGTGGGTGGCTGCACATGTGAAGTGGTTGCTACCCCTCTTTCTCCCTCAGTTGTCGAGGTGACGGAGAAGGAGGGTGATGGAGTCACTCTACTTCAAGCTGTGCGGTGGGCTTGTTGTTGCTTCCCCAGGAGACTCCTAGTATGGGGCTTGCGCCCTACTTGCGGCGGCAAGATCCGGTTGCCTATGCTTCCTTTCGTCGAAAGGCGACCCTCCTCGGCTAAGTTGGCTCGATGCTGCTCTTGTTGTGGATTGCTTTTCCACAAATCTTTCCAAGGCTCTTGCTATAGAATGTCAGGTCGTTGTTGTAATTTTCTTTCCTTTCTAGACTTGATTGTAATTTGTGAGCCCTCTACATTAATATAAGCAGCGTTCGGGTCCTTCTGGACCTGCCCCCTCGTTCAAAAAAAGTTATGAATCTGTGGCTGTGGGGTCAATAGTTGATAGTCCAGGGCGTAATCAACTTCCACCAGTAGATCAGGTAGTCAACACGCTTCATGATCCGCATGACAGAACGGTGCTTTTTGAAGCCACATACTAGGTTCCTCCTGGCCAAGTGTTTCCCCAGGAGTGCGAGGGGTGGGCAGGATCGCAGTGGCGGCCGGGCGGATTTTGCCAGCATCTTCCTTCTCCAGAGGTTGCAAGATACGTTACATTAAGGCAACCCTGACGTAAGTAAATTACCCACCTCACAAGTCACAGCCCTGCTGATGGAGACCTGCCTCTTCTCGCACTCATCCTTCTCAAACCTTAGATTTGTACTTTAAGACAAAATGTTTTTGCTGTTCATAGTGTAGCTCGCACATTATTTTCGATTATTGAATTTTCCATTTGTCGAGGGATATAAGTGGAAGAAGTACAAGAAGCAATTTTGAAGTTGTTCCCGATTCTTCCTCCGTCGCCTTCTTGGCAAACGGGCAAAAATACTACTCCCCCTTCCGGTTTCCAAAAAGGGCTAGCAGAGACCTCCTTCCAACACCAAACTCAGCCAGCCATTGAACTTGCCCGTCTCGAGCTCTCGAAACTGCTTCAGCCATGGTTCAGATCAAGGAATTGTATCCTTCTAAGATCTTTATATTCATCGTTGTATCACTTTATGTCTGCGCATGATCTTCCTTGTTTTATCATCTTTTTTGTTATATAACTCGTGTGTCTGCGCAATTTTGGTTCACCTTTGACTTCGATCCTGCACTAAGCCGAATCGTCATGCCGATGTCGTTGGAGGAGGTATGGAGGACCAAAAAAGAATGATTTTTAGTTGTTTTATGTCGAGTTTGTAATTGAGTTGAGCAAGATCGACTTGTTGTGTCGCAGTATGAAATAGGGCTCAGCTACACCATCATGAAGATGGAGCAGCAGAATACAAACGGCAAGGAGGGCGTGGAGGTGCTGCAACAGGACCACTTTGAGGATGAGGAGCTCGGCGAGGGCCAATTCACCTTAAAAGTCTATCATTTGCAGAGGTTCGTGTGTATGTGATCATCTAGTTTCGTTTCAGTACAGTTCATGGCTTCATTAAAACGATGAAACTGGGACAGCAGGGATCGCCTTTCACTAAAAAAACGGTTTAATGGAGTATACTTCACAGTGGTCATAAGCATAAGCATAAAGTCGTTTCAGGAAGACAATAAAAAGCGGATTAAGGCCATTACAGTTCTTGTAGAAATTTCTAGGTAACTCTTACAGTCATAAGCATGTCATGGTAATGACGAGAGTTTAGATAAAATATACTGGAAGCAGACAATGGCTAAGTAGCAGCGTTAATTGGTTGCAATCAGGACATTATGAAATACCAGAAGCAACTGGTTTAAATATGGCATAATTATGTCCTTTTCAGAAAACAGTTGAAGATAAAATTAAGTGTAAAACTTTGTGCAGCAAAATCCCATCTTGGATGAAGGGCTTCGCGTCCGCGAGTGCTCTTGCCGTGCATGAGGAGTCCTGGTCCGCCTATCCAAAGAGCAGAACAGGTTAGCAAAGAACCCTTTGTTACCTCTTGTGAATCATATTTTTGTGGTTTTAGTATTGCATGGTCAAGAATTCTTGTAAACTAGTTCCATCTGTAATATTCCCCTCCCAATTTCGTGGCTGCCATGGATGTTGCTCTGACCATAATCAGTGATCAAGGTACAACGAGAAATCCCTCTGTTCTTCGAATCCAACACCGCTTAGTCCATTCAGTTCTTCTTGCAAATTAACCTCGTCGTTCTTGATTATTTCTTACGACGCAGTGCCCGCTTTTCAGCAAGTGTTCACTGACCATCGACACGTGATCAGGCCTGACAACGGCTGCTCTGAAAACGTAAGCACGCTCAGTCGTATGCATCGTAGTCATTTTCAGTCGTTCAGACGAAAGGAAACGACACTAAGATTGCATTGCATAATGCATTACAACCAGGCGCATGATTTAACCGGTCAGCAGTTGGCTGCACGAGAGGTCGAGGTCGTCGACATCGCATCGGTATCGCGGGACTACTGGAGCAAGGTGATCACTGCTCCAAACGTCGACCTCACTCACAACCTTCAAGTCCCAACGGACGAACCGGGGCCCTCTTCTGAAGGGCTGGATGGTACTAATGCAGATAACTCAGTTGTCTTCAGAGATCAACTCTGTAGTTCTATACCACTATTGACATGTCGTCTTCACATGCTCTATTGTGCATTGCATTTTGCTTCAGGATTCTTGCCGTCCCGTGATGACCATATACAAGCTGGTGACCATGGATGCTCCCATCTGGGGCTTGGGCGAACGCCTCGAAGACTGCGTCATCGCGGTACATCCCTCGATTGCGATCCTGATCTGAGAAGTTGAGAGCCAACGCGGTGTGTTTTGTGGGCAGGGGAGAGGGCGCTGTTCCTGGCGTCCCACCGGCTGTGCCTCGCGTGGATAGACGAGTGGCACGGCATGACCATGGAGCAGATCCGGGAGATGGAGAGGCACACCGACCTACTCCTCAAAAAGGTCAGCGTTAATACTGAGTTGCTATCTCTCTGTGTGTTCTACTTACTGACTGACTGATGTTGCTGTAGGCACTGAAAAAATCTGAAAAGGCCGGGAGCAAGCAGGAGGGCAAGAGGAAGACTCTGAAAGACGAGATCGCAGCCGTGGGGAGCTACAACTAGTGCTGGCTCCTTTTATTCCGGTTGCTCGCTTTGGCGCTGAATGCCAATATCATTGGACCCGGTGGCTTTTGCCAACATATCTAGTGATATTATGATGCCAATCTAAAAAATAGTGCAAATGATCACGAAAAAAATCTACCAAAACCCACATAGATAGTGGATGGTTGTATGGACGCGGATTTTGTGAACTCGGGCTCGCTCGCTCCTGGAAAACGTGTCCACGCGGTACTGGATGGCTGTGCTTCCAGGCTGGAGTAGGAGGGGCTTCGTGTATGTCTATGGTTTTGGTACAGGTATGGCATACGTGTATACCATGTAAAGATAGATTGAGTAAATGAGTGGGTAACTGGTCATTTGTTGTCGAGCTGTCACGGGCATTAACCTTTATTCATACTTCTTACTTTTTTACTTTTTATTACTGAGCGGGGTCCATGTGATTTCTGACCTGTCTCCGTTCAATTCTCTCTAATGTGTACAAACTTATTTCGATTCAAAATAATTAGTATTTGAAAAATATGCATACTAATATTGTGGTTTCATTTCCGTGCTCGGTTTCAAGTTTCATCGCCATTAATTTCTCAATTTTGGACAAAAAAATTAGAACTTTTTAGTCGAATTTTGTCAAATTCCTGTAGACCGTTTGAAATTTTCTTTAACACGTAGATTCAACCGTTTCCCACAACTTTCATATTTTTTTTGTTTCGACACATATACAAGTACGAGTAGATATTGTTCTAGCTGCATGTAGGTGTTTAGACTATGCTTGTTGTAGAAAAGCACATTGCACTTGGCGCCACGCTCATTATTTCCCAAATTTATTTGGTTTTTCAAATTATTTCGGGGCTTTCCAAAAAAATCAAAGTAAAGTAAGGTGAGGTTGAACATTGATTTTTGATTTATGCGAGTGAACATTTTTTTTCATATTTTATCTGATTATATACCACGGAAAAGGAGGTGGCACATTGCTCTGAGCATTGGAGTAGGCTTTTCGGAGGAACCTAGTTGCAAAAATAAAAAGCAATATCAGCTTACAAATGGTACGAACATGCTATAAGTTTTCTTTATATTCAAATAAATTTGGTGGAGGTACTGGTGAAAGGAGGTGACATAAGCACATTGTGCATGAAACCGAAGCTGGCTATGTCCCAAACTTATCCACATTTTTAAATTATTTGGAGAATTATCGTAACTGAAATTAAAAATATGGTGATGTTCTGCAGAAAATTATGAACTGGTATAGGTTTCTCCTAATCCTTGCGGAGAAGGATCTAGATATTGCCGTTTTGGCTCATCAAATGTCCCGCGTGACAACTGTGCCACAAGTATTTTATACCACTAGCGTTATGTGTACCTACTTCTTTAAATGATCCTGAGTGCTGCATGTAGTGCAATTTCCGGGTCCAAACGAGCTCGGGCACATTAACGAGTTTTCGATGGTTGTATAGACTACGAAATTAGAATCAAAACCGAGATGTACATAAAAAAGTGTTTTCACTAACATTTTGCATTGTAGTCCATATACAATCATCCATTATCTATGCGATTTTTGATTAAAAAGTCGCAATCATTTGACCTCCTTTTTAGATAGGTATCATTTAGAGCATCTCCACCGGCGTGCCCAACTCCGCTCTCAATAGGCCTATTGGGCGCGCCGGCACGAAATCGGCCCCAACGACGCGCCCAATAGCCAAAAAGTTGTCGGCACTTCCCAATAGATCATCCGGCAACCCCGCTTCGCACCTAGCTTCTAGGGACGCAACCGGGCGCGCCGGCAACCGCGGCAACGAGTGCTACTTTGGGTCTGACGGGCGGGCCCGACGCGGCAGTGACACAGACGCTCCATATCACTTTCCCCTCCGCCCCGTCCCATTTCATTCTCCCGCCATTTGCCTACCCCGTGCTCCTCCTTCCCGCCTTTCCCACCTTGGGCGCCGATGTCGCCCATCAAACGCAGCCGTGGCGGCGCTCGCGGTGGAGGAGGACGACGGGGTGGCGCTGCTCGCGGGGGCGCTCGCGACGGCTACCTCGCCCCTCGCAACAGTATGAAGGACCTCAAGCTCTATATTGTTACTTTTTTGTTAGTTCTTTGTAAACATGTATGAAACCCAATGAGGACCAACATCCTGTGATTGTCAAAAGATAGTCACGCCAGTTTGGAGCTCAGTTAAGTTTTTTGGCGATGCTTTGTGAGTTTATGTAGATTCCTAGAATGGTAGTTGCAATCTGGAGATGATTTTTACCGTCTTGCCAACAACATACATTCGGTTCTAACTTTTGATCTCCAGTTATATAACAAAGAGCTCTAGAAAGCTCAAAGTCTGAAATTTTCTGCACCTCAAGTGCTGAACATGCATAGTTGACTATGTAACATTTGGATTTATAATTTTGCTATTTTTGTGTGTTTGGAGTGTCTATGAAAAATAAGTCATCAATATGTCAAAGTCTTTCATGTTAGACGTGAATGCTTTACCTGCGAATTAAAATGCCCCACGGTGGCAGAACAAAGTGCAGGCGGCGCGGCGAAGCGCTCTTTCCGTCTAGTTCATTAGAAATCCAGTTGATGGCTTGAACAGATATTGTGGGCATGTGTAATTTTTTTTTGTATACAGTAAAAAGTGCACTATGTTTGATGAAATATATTTATCATTGTGATTGTACATTTGTTAATGTATTTTGCTGGAAAGTACAAACAATATCCTGTGAAAATTTGGTTAGTATAGTGCTAAAAGATAGCAAAAGGCAAAATAGTACAAATGAGCATGGGGAGTTAACTCACCATTCCTATGAAAGAGGCGAGCTGAACCTAATTCTACCCATTCCATCACTTCAACCAACATGCAAATGTAATCATCCCATTGTGGTGAAATGACACTAGATTCTCCGACTAAACACAACCATCAAAAAGTTGTAATTTTAGAGGACGGAGGACAAAAATCCAATCTAGCCAATTCTCTAAAATCCACCCTCCTGTAAAGTTTTCAGAGGAACATCTAAAAACATCCCTCTTGGGTGTAAATTTAGGGAAGAGTTGGAGGTATATAGGAGCTTGTATCTTCAATTTTTTTTGCGGCACCCCCATTGCCGCGCCGCTATTGATTTTGGTTGTCCCCGACACCGCAGGACCATACCGAGCCGCCATTGATTTGTAGCGAATTCCCGAGCTCCCGGTCCGATTCAGCCGACGACGAGCTCGACGCATATAGGGGGTTCGACGAAATATCTTGAAGTTATATTTGTAGCCAATTTGTCAATTTTAGTCGTACGCATATTGTGTTTTGTGTTGACGACATTGAACTTACAATACATGTAGATAACCTCGATTATGGAGGATTTTCCCATGATTCGTTCAGATGATTCCAATGGTGAACTGTTTTAAGACGATAATTTGGATGAGATTTATTTGTTGCTTGCTAAGAGTGAGTTCGAGGGAAATAAGAAGGAAGCATCCAGGTACCCAACAAGGCCGAATGACGATTTCCAGGAACGGGGCCGCCTACCATTTCATGCTCATGCTTGTCTACTTTGTAATATTCAGAATAACATATGGCCATATGGGTATGATACAGAATGTTAGCCTCCAAAATTTCCATCAATCAAAACGCGCGCCCGTCAGTCTTCCCTAAGAAAAGACATAGATGAATCAACGATATTGCGGTTAATTTCTTATTGGCCTCGCCAAGTATTATTCAACCATCACGTGTTTCCTAGGAGATAGGGATCATCGATGGACATATTAGGTCTGCTTGGACGACATTGTGTATGCGGAGCCAAGGGATGTTTGGATCCACGCGGCATGATTTGGTCAATCCACGCTAATTCCACACTACTCTAAGGCTAGCTGCTAGTGACACTACAGTAGGTTAAACAAGGACAGCACAGTGCACAGGCAGTACATGCAGAGACTGATCGACTGGGTTAGGACGCACTGTTAGTTCAAAAGATCCCCGCCCGACGACGATGACCCCGCACCGATGATAGCAGAGACGGGCCGTCGCCGTATCAGGCATTATGGATGGTTTGCGAGGGAGACTTGGAATAAAACCGTTAATAACACGGCCGGTCCACGTAGGGCTGATGGAGTTAGGCCGCCTGCTTTTGGGTTCGTCTGATGATGTGATGGCGACTGGCGAGCCGGGCCGGTCCATTTCTGCATGGCTGCAGCATGCATGGAACGTGCGCGGTGCGAAGCTGCGCCGGCGTGCTGTGTGGATTTACACCCGTCAGGTCAGGTGCTGCACGCGGGTGTACTTCGTTGATGAAAGTCACAGCACATGCAGCTGTAGTTTTTTTTTTTTGTAATGGGAGCTCTTATTCAACGAAAGAACATCTGGGCAGTCAGCCAAGAGGCTAGTGACCAGGAACGGAGGTTTAGAATCAACCCAACTTTTGTTCTGAGTGAGGTTCCCGTCGTCCCACGTTTTGAGTATGCGGGTCGAGTCTTGAACTTAACGATGTCATCCTAACAGGAACTTCGTATTCCACTAAAAAATGTTCCATTTTAATGAGACGGCATTATGGTAGGTGTTAAAATAAACCCTTATGAGCTAGAGTACAACCATCCTAATAGTCATCCAACCACATGTTGGTTCTCTTTGTCAGGCTAAGTTATTTTCTACATTTATCGCACCCTAACACGCATATGCTATGTGGTACTTGTTGAATATATGAGCACAACAGTACTTGTTAAGTGAGTAGTAGTATAAACATTGTGTTGTTAATCTTTTTTCATTCAGAACTCTGTCCCCAATCACATCATATGAGTAGGGTTTAGGCGGGAAGTGTGATTATGCTTTAAGTAGGTAAGTATATTGCTCTTTTGACCTCGGTCGCAACTGAAACCGTTCGTTCGTGCAGTCCAGTGGTAAGTGGTAACCATTGTCAGCCTATGCCTAAATTCAGTTCGTTTGGCAATAGCAAGAACTCGTTGGTGGCCACTAATCAGCTCAGCTCATATGATACGTCAACGTGCAGTAGTCAACGTTTTGTGTACCAGAGCGGCAAAAGGCAGAACGTTTCGTTACTAGAAGTTCAAAACTGAATTATGTTCATCCTAAGACTTCAATTCAATTACACACATATATATATAGTATGATCTATCCCATTCTACGAGTAGGAGTCATGGTTTTCAAATTCAGTGAGATTTCGTCGAAATTCACTGAATTTCAGTGATTTCGGTACACCCCGAAATAATTGCCTTTCGGTCAAATATTTCAGCAATTTCAGTATTACACAGGAATTCAAAAATTATTTAAAATATTTTTAATATTTTTAATATTTAAATGAATTTGAAGAGAAAATTTCGGTCATTCGGCCGAAACGAAAACCCAAATCACTTAAATTCAGTGGTGGCCGAGATTTTTCCGAAACTGAAATTTGAAACCATGGTAGGAGTATTGGCCTGCCGGTTACACTGTAATCCTGACGGTTGCGTATACCGTTGCAGTCTGCAGCACGTACACACGAGCTAGTGTGACTAGCGTACGTGGCAAAAAAAACATTTCGATCCGACTAGCGTAACAACTACAGTGTCGAGAGTTTCCGTGCTTCATACTACTAGCCGGCCGGCATGCTCATCAGGTCCAGAGCTGTCGCCGGGCCTCTTCCCACGCCGCCGAGTCGAGATCTTCCGAGTCCGCGCAGAGGGACTGGTAGACCGCGGAGCCGGCGCCGAAGCCGTTCAGCTGGTCACCCAGTGGCGGCGCCGACGGGTGCTGCTGCTGGTCGCCTCGGTGTCCGGCAGCAAACTCGACGCAGACGAGGGCGAGGAGGTTGGCGTGCTGCGCCTGGACGCTGAGGAGGTCGGCCTGCGCCCGCGCCAGGTGCACCTTGAGCTCGTTGGCCTCCTTCTGCAGCCGGCACACCGCCCCCGCGCACCCGTACACCGGGTCACGCAGCCGCGCCTCCGCCTCGTACACCATGCTGCTCACTGCGTCCGCCCGCGAGCTCTCCGGCAGGTCCTGGAGGAGCTTGATGATGTTGCTGGCGCCGAAGACGCGGTGCGCGGTGGTGAACTTGGCAGGCTCGGTCGGGGGAAGTAGGGCGCCAGCATGCAGCCGTCGGCGCAGCGCCGCCGGAGGACCTTGCACGCCGCGCACGGGCTCAGCACCACCACGGTTGGCGGTGACAACAACGGCGCGTTGCCAGCCTGCAGCGGGAATACAGGTGGCGGCGAGCCTGCAGACGACACCGGCGACATAGACCGGCTGTAAGGTTGCGCCGCGGCGGTGTTCATAGCCTCGTTGCTGTAGTCCATGGATTATGAGAGAGCAGGGCAGAGCATGGAGAGTTAAGTTATGTGTGTAACAAGTAGAGCGAGACGCCGAAAGATCGATCGATGTGTACTTCTGGTAATTAGCTTCCAGATTCAGGTGGAGCGCAGATGTTGGCTTATATAGAGAACCCGCGCGTGTACGTGGAGTTGGAAATATTTTTTTGAAGGGAGTTGGAAATATTCTCTTCCATGCGACGCGAGAGCGATCGGCGATCGATACATCTTTTGTTGGAACGTATAAAAACAAGAGTATGAAACTGTTCGTACTTTGTACTCGACAGCAAACCAGTTGAAGTTTTTCTGGTACATACGTACTCCCTCCGTTTCAAATTACATATGTATCTATATACGGATGTATATAGATACATCCGTATTTATATAAACCCAAGTCAAATAATTTGGAACGGAGGGAGTACGTAGTAGGTACAAGGCCGGCCTGCTTGATCGGAACAGTTTGGCAGGTTTCTTGGAATGGTACCTGGATAATCAGAGGCGCGTGCTAGCTGCTTAAAAAATCCGTACGTGAACTCCTAACTTGCAGGACTTCGTCATAAACAAGAGTAAGTGGAACTAGCAAGTGGAACAACCATCTTATCTCTTTTGCTCGTCCCCTCTACTAAACCGTAAGCTCCACCGGCACCCTCCAAACGACCCTCCAAAAGACCATTGGGGGTCCGGACGCAAAAAACCGCCACCAGCGGCACCCTCCAAAGGGTCAGGCCAAGCTAAATCGTGTCCGGCACCCCCGAGAGGGCCTCCAAGCCTCCGACAGGTGCGGCCCACCCGTCATAGAGACACGGTGTGAACAGGTGCTCTAATGGCGCCGTGCATGAGACCGTTCCGCCCGCGTTAATGGCGACTCGTTTCCGCAGGCGACGAAGGGACGGACGGCGATGCGTCTGCCGCACGCCTCGCATTTACAGCGGCGCCTGCTGAGCGCCCAGCCTTTCCCGGCTTCCCAAGCGGCGCAGTGGCGGAGACGTGTCGCCGCCATTAACTCCGACGCGACGCGTGCTCACCCACCCGACGCTTCCCGCCCAGCGCCACCGCTTCCCGCCTCGGTTTCCTTCCTCTACCTTGGCCGGCTATAAAGAGGCCCCCACCATGCAGCCATTTGACCACACCAGCACCGACGCTCGCCGTAGCCATTTGACCACACCACCTGCCGTAGCCGTAGCCCAGAACATAACCATGCCTCGCCGCCTCGCCACCTCATGGGCCACCTCACTCAGGCAGCACGCCGTGCTCACGGCACGGCGCAGAAGGACGCCGCAGACGAACAGTCGTTCGACTGGGCGGATGTGGACGACGTGGACGTGGACGAGCAGGAGCCGATGCAGGACCCGTACACCGGCCAGGAGCCGCCGCCGGAGCTCGATGAGGTGCCGCCGCCGCCGTAGCAGGAGCAGGCGCTCCCGCCGCCGCTGTGGCCTGACCAGGTGGTTGCCGCCAACTCGTTCGAGAGCTGGCGCAACGAGCAGGCAGGCCGCCAGGTCAGGCTCGGCTATGAGGCGGAGCGCGACGAGCATTGCCGCGTCTTCATGGCCGCCGAGCGGGCGGCGTACGAGCAGCTCAACGCCCAGGCGGAGGAGCCCAGGCAGCAGCAGCTCATCGCCCAGGCGAAGGAGCTAGTGCATGCGGCCTCCCAGGCTGCGCGCCGAGCGGGAGTCGCACGAGGAGCTGAACCAGATGCGGGCGGCGAGGCAGGCGCAGACTAGGGCAGCGGCGGCAAACAGGGATGCCGAGCGCTGGGCGGCAGAGAGGGATGCCATGCGCCGGGCGGCGAGCGTGCTCCGGCAGGAGAGGCGTGTGCGCTCGCGCTTAGCCCAGAGCCAGAAGGCCGCGCACGACGACGAGGCTGGCCCGAGCGGCGGCGTTTAGATTAGGGTTTAGTTTAAGTTTGCATCGTTTTAGGTATAAATTTGTATCGTTTAGTTTAAATTTGTATCGTCTTAGTTTAAGTTTGAATCTAAATCAGTCGTCGCGTTTATGTTTGTTTGAGTTTGAGGCAAACGACCACAAGGTGTTTGTAGTTTGGTCGGCATTTCAGACCGTTTGGGGGGCGGGCCTTTGGGGGGCGCTGCTGTGGGCGGGCTCCAAAATTTGGGCGGACATGTGTCCGGTACCCCCCAATTGGGCCTCAATTGGGGGGTGCCGGACACCGATTTGGAGGCCCCCGGTGGAGATGCTCTAACTGTCGCTCATCTCCTCCGCCGCCATTCAACAATCGACGGGACCTCACCTCCTCTGCTTGCCGCTCCGGTAGTGGGAGGCGATGGCGACCTCGGACATGTGCTCGGCGTTGTAGTTAGGTCACTAAAGTGAGGTTTGATCAATCAGCAGTGACATTTTGATGTCTATAACTGCGGTGTGTGGAACAAGAATAAGGTTTCCCACTCCTCGTCTACCTCGTCCGTGGCGATCTCGCTGGTGGCGTTGAGGAGGGTGGGGAAACGATTGGTCGCTACTCTCTCTTGGAGTGGTATATCTTGTGTATATACGTGTTGCAGATTTGGTGTTTGAAGATTTAGATCTATTTGAGGGTTTAATGGTGACGACTTCGGCTTTGGAGCGCTGACTTCTCGGTTATCATCAACAAAGTCAGGCCGACTCCGGTAGGGGAGCAATGACAACGGATTTAGTGGCTCGCTCTAACGGTGGTAGCGGTCGTTAGGTGGTCCAAAGACCCCGATGTAATTTTCATTATGTTTGTTATCTCTGTCAAGCTTTTACAGTAAATATGGATCTTTCTCGCAAAAAAGACCGGCTATTTCAATACGGATACTGTATTCAACTATTCTTATTCAGCGGTTATATGTTATGCATGCTCATGACTCTTCCGATTTATATTGAGAATGAGATTAGCGTACCAAGCTAATGATATTGAGAAGAAAGTTGGAGTACATATCAAAAACCACAACTTTGGAATAAGAGTTCAAGAAAACCACGAAAAAAAATGTATGTAGGTGTGGAGTAGCATTTTCCCTAATCGTATGCCACGGACAGAGCGGCCGGAGGACGGATGGTGAGGCCGGGGAAGAGGATGGACTACCCTAAGCATTGGCAACTTTTGGAGCAGCAGCAGCTCCGAAGAGTGACACCACATGCCGACATGGTGGACATGGCCAGGTTGGACATACGTTCCCGGGTGGCGCTTTGTCGACTCGCGACGATAGAGTGTAGGCGGATGTCGCGACGACGTGGTTAAATTGGCAGATGACATATCTGCCAAGCTATAGTGCCCACTGGAGGGCGGGAACTTTTAAGTGCATCTACAATCCCAATGATTTTTTATCATTTATGGCAAGGAAATTAAAGAACTTACCTGTTGTTAAGTGTTTCAAGTTTCACTTTCGATATCAAGGTGGACCTGCAAAATTTTGTAGAGTGTGCCGCATCGTGAGTTGTAATTTATTTTTTCTTGAGCTATAGGTTCGCCAAGAGGGAACTTGGCAAGGTTGCGGAAAAATACCCATTGCCAAAGATAGACATACTCCCTCCGTTTCACAATATAAGATGTTTTAGCCATTTTTTATATTCATATGTATACATATGTATTTAGACATGTGTTTAGTAAACTAAAACATGTGTAACTCTTAAAACATCTTATATTGTGGAACGGCACGGCATCCGGGAAGACATCGCCTTATGGCGCTCCGCCGGCCGCGTGCTGGCGATCTGAGCTAGCCTGCTTCTTTGTTCCTCTTGGGCGTCGAGTTGGGCGTTCCGCTGGCCAGCCCTGTCTGGTGCAGCTTCAGCTGCCTGTAGCTGTCCGTTGGCACACACTTTGTGTCATTGTGTGATCAACACGCTGTACTATCCTTTCTACCTTAATAAAGATCAGGAGTACTTTGTATCCCCTTCGCATCGTATACAAAGCATGTATCTTCCATCGTCCATGCATGCTTACTACTCTAGGTTAGGGTGGAGTGCTCGCCGGCGGCGCCTTGGAGGAGTTGGTGCTGACGGCGGCGGTTTTGGTGTCGAGGCGTCCTTCTCCGGCGGTGGTGCTCCCTGGGGCCTGTCGCCGTCGCGCTCGGCTTGGAGGGGCTTGAGGCCCGGCGTGGTGCTCGAGGCCCTCTGCCCCCCGTCAGATCCGTGGTGGCGGCGGATCTGGCGGCGGGTTCCCGGAGCTGGTCAAGCTCTGCTTCTTCTTCCTGCGACGGCTACGATGGCGGCCGGGGCAAAGCGGTGTTGGTGGGGCGGGGGGACGTCTGCCGTGATCGTTCATCGTCAACTCCGTCGCGGCGCGGCGGAAGGGCTGGGTGGCGTCTCTCATAGGGCAAAGATCTCCCTGGAAGTGGCTAGGTGGCGGTTGGTCTCCTTCGTCTTCGTCGCCGGCGAAGTTGCGGTTCTTGTTCGTTGCTCTGTTTCCCTTTCGTATTGTACTCGTACTCTGTATTTGGTTCTTTGTTGAATATACGTGGGAAAAATGCAAAAAAAAAAAAAGGTTATAACTGGTATCTCCATTCATTTATCGATCGATCAAACGAAATATGCTTTGTATCCCCTTCCGGTTTTCCTTTTCCACAGATGATGGCAGGTTAAGTGTAAGATCCTAGCTACAGATTACCCAGGCCAGCAAGAGATCGAAGAACAATTCAGATTAGGCTCGAACCTCCCAACCACCCCCGAGCTAATTCATCCACGGCACCGCCGTCTTACAGTTCTGTTCCACGACAAGAGAAAACAAGGAAGCTCCTATCCAACTAATAGCAGAGCAAGCTACGCCACCAGCTGCCTCCAGCTAGCCACGCTGGGGCCCGTCGCGATCTCTTGGGCCTCGGGCCTGGGCCTTCGTCTTCATGGTTCACATCCGATGGGCCCGGGTCGTTGACAATCCCCTCCTCTTCAAAGCCTGCTTGTCCCCAAGCAGGAGCTCGAGGGAAGGCCTGATGCAGGCGGTCGAGGTCCTCCCAGGTAGCTGCCTTCTCGTCAGAGCCACTCCATTGCACGAGAACTTGAGCGACGGAGCGCGCACCGCGACGCTGCTGACGGCGACGCAGGACTCGGACTGGAACTTGCAGTAGGGCATCCGCCAGAGGCAGAGTTGCGACGCGTCCGGCCGTGGTCCGACGCAGGGCTTCAGCTGCGACACATGGAAGACCGGGTGAACACGGCTCGACGGCGGCAACTCCAGCTTGTACGCCACCTCGCCCACACGCTCCAGAACGCGGAATGGCCCGAAGAACTTGAACGCCAGTTTGTGGTTGGCACGCCGCGCCACGACGCCTGGATGTACGGCTGCAGCCGGAGAAACACTCGTCACCCACCGCGAAGGAGCGCTCTGTGCGATGCTTGTCCGCCTGGGCCTTCATCCTCTGCTGCATACGCAGCAGGTGTTGACGAACGGAGTCCAACACCAACGCCCTCTCCTGCAGCCATTCCTGAACATCTGCAGTAGCAATCTTGTCAGATGCAGTGATTCCGAAGTACCTGGGCTGCGGCCGTAGAGCAGCTCGAACGGCGATTTGCCCGTCGACGCATGCCAGTTGCTGTTGTACCAGAACTCGCACAGCGACAACCACTTGGACCAGTGGTGAGGGTGTGCGCTGATGAAGCAACGGAGGTAGCACTCGATGGATTGATTCACCCGCTCCGTCTGCCCATCCGTCTCAGGGTGGTTCGCCGTGCTCAGCTTCAACTGCGTGCCCGTGGCGCGGAACACGGACTGCCAGAAGGTGCTGGTGAAGATGGGATCGCGATCGGAGACCAGCGAGCCAGGCATGCCATGGAGCTTGTAAATGTTGTCGACGAAGAGCTCGGCCACCTTGCTGGCTGTGTAGGGGTGTCGCAGCGGAATGAAGTGCGCGTACTTCGTCAATTTGTCGACGACGACGAGGATGCAGCTGAATTGCCGCGACTGCGGCAGCCCTTCGATGAAGTCCATCGTGGCCACCTCCCACGGCGCAGACGGCACCGGCAGCGGCTGGAGCAAGCCGGCTGGAGGAAGGCGCTCCGGTTTCGCTGCTGGCAGATGTGGCAACAGCGGACGTACTCCCGCGCCATGGATTTCATGCCCGGCCAACTGAACAGCGACACCAAGCGACGGTACGTCACTGGGAACCCCGAGTGGCCTCCTGGGGACTATCATGGAACGCGGACACAATCTGCTTGCGGAGGTCGTCGTCGCCACCCACCCAAATCCGGTGGCGGTGGCGCAGGATGCCGCTCTCCAGTGTGTATTCGGGCACCCCGTCTGGCGCGACAGCCAACTGCTGCAGGAAGCCTGGGCCCTGGCATCGTTCTCGTAACTGTGCGCCACGGCCGTGAGCCACACCGGCTGGACCGTCGCAATGGAGAACAGCTCCGAGCTCGCCGGCGGCTTGCGCGAGAGGGCGTCCGCGGCGCCGTTGTGCACACCCTTCTTGTACTGAATCTTATAGTGCAGGCCCATGAGCTTCGTCAGAGCCTTGCGCTGCCAGTCAGTGTGGAGCCTCTGGTCCGCCAGATGGGTGAGGCTCTTGTGGTCTGTGCGGATGACGAACTCCTTCAGCTGCAAGTAGGGGCGCCACTGCTCGATGGCCAGCAGAATGGCGAGGAATTCCTTCTCGTACACAGAGAGACCTCTGTTCTTGGGGCCAAGCGCGCGGCTCACGAAGGCAACTGGGTGCCCCTTCTGCGACAACACGGCACCGATACCCACATCGCACGCGTCGTGTCAATGACGAACTGCTCAGAGAAGTCCGGCAGTGCCAGCACGGGAGCGGATCATAGCTTGCTTCAGAACCTGGAACGCCGTCTCGGCGGCCGGTGTCCACATGAACGCGACCCCCTTCTTGAGCAAGGCAGTGAGCGGCTGGCAGATAATCGCGTAATTGGCGATGAATTTGCGGTAGTACCCCGTCAGGCCACAAATGCCGCGCAATTCCTTCAGGTTGCTCGGCCTGGGCCAGTCCTTGATGGCTTGAATCTTGGCCGGGTCCGTGGCTACGCCGCTGGCAGACACGACGTGCCCCAGGTACGCCACCTGCTGCTGCGCAAAGGCGCACTTGGACATCTTAACTTGCCACTTATCCTTCTGCAAGATGCCCAGCACGGTCGCCAGATGCTCCAGGTGCTCCTGGTAGGTGCTACTGTATATGAGGATGTCGTCGAAGAACACGAGTGCGAACTTGCGCAGCACGGGCTCGAGCGTGGCGTTCATCGCGTGCTGGAACGTCGCAGGAGCTCCAGTCAAGCCGAACGCCATTACCTTGAATTCGTAGTGCCCACTGTGCGTTTGGAACGCCGTCTTGTGCTCCTCGCCCGGTGCCAGCCGGATTTGGTGGTAGCCAGCCTTCAAATCGAGCTTGGAGAACCACTTTGCGCCGGCGAGCTCGTCCAGCAGCTCGTCGATGATGGGCAGCGGGTACTTCCCTTCACTGTCAGGGCATTGAGCGGCCGGTAATCGAACACAAGGCGCCAATCCACTTCTCCCTTCTTGACCAACAACACAGGCGCGCCGAAGCACTGTTGCTGTGCGTGATCACGCCCTGCTCGAGCAATTCCTTCACCTGCCTCTCAATTTCCGTTTTGAGCTCCGGCGCGACTCGATAGGGACGGATAGACACGGGCCGCGCTCCGGGAATCAGGGGAATGCGGTGATCGTATCGACGGCGCGGTGGCAAACCAGACGGCGCCTCGAATACTGACGCGAACCTGTCCAGGACTGCCTGCACTTCGGCAGGAACCACGGTCGCCTCCTTCTCCGCTTCACGCACGAGGTTGAGCTCGACCAGCGCGTGCGTGCAGAACCTCGGCTCATCGCCACGGAGCACCACTTGTTTGCCCTCATGTTGGAACGCGAGCCACCCCTGCTCCCAGTGGGTGAGCATCGGACTGTACTTGCCGAGCCAGTCTAAGCCGACGATTCCATCGTAGCTGGCCAGATTCAGGACTCTGAACTGATCTGTGAACGAAGCACCGTCGGCGGACCACTGCAGCGCTGGGAAGCATTGTGTACACTCCAGGAGAGCGCCACCCGCAACCTGAACTGACACAGGAGCCGGCAGATCCTCCACACCTGAAAGCAGTTGCGCTCGTTGTTGATCAATGAAACATGCCGAGCTGCCGGAATCCACCAGGAACAGGAATGAGTGACCCTGAATCTGCACTTGCAGCTGCATAGTGCGAGGTGATGCCTTGCCAGGCTCCAATGCAGCTGCCGAGAGCACCATGGCATGCGCGGTGAGAGGCGGCTCTGCCTGCCCCGTGTCCTCTCCCAGTTCCTCGTACAGCAGAGCCAGGGAATATGCAGTTTCCAACGTCTTAGGCTGCTGGATTGCAAAAAGCACGCGCACAGCCGGCCTCAAGCCATCCAGGAATTTAGTGGACATGCTCACCACATCTGGGTTGGGTTCGTACACCGCGAGCTGATCCACCAACTCAGAGAATTTCTGCACGTAATCCTCCACTGTTGTTTCCTGAGCCAGATGAAGCAGACGCCGGCAGAGGATCGAGTGTTGGTTGCGGCTGAATCGAGCGAGCACGGCCTCGACGAACTCGGTCCATGTCGGGGTTGGCTTCTTCTGCAAATAGGACTCCAACCACGTTGCCGCAGCTCCTGTGAATGCGGCGGACGCGTCCGCAGGCCAGAGCGCCATTGGCGTGTGCCCGCGCCTGAAGAATTCCTCACAGCGAATCTGCCACAGCTTCGGGTTGTTCCCCTCAAATTGAGGCAGCGACGCACGAGAGACAAACGGAACATGGTCAGCACGGTGGTGTGGTGTACTCGAATCAAACTGCTGCAACAGAGACCGGCCAGAGAGGTTACCTCCGACCGGAGGAGAGGGGTGCGAGGCACCCATCGTCCCCCGGCTGTGTTGTTGCTCGCCGTGCCATGACTGGCCTGCAGCACCGCTCCCTGGCTCCCGAAGGGACGAAGCAGCGGGGCGATCTGCCACCGTGCCCGGCGCTGGCCGCGGTGCGCGATCGAGGGCCGTCGCCAGCGACGCGATCTGCGAACTCAGCGTCTCCTTGACAGCGAGGAGATCCTCGCCGATGGATGTCCTTGTGGCCTCTAGATCCGCGTTGACGCTAGAGCGAACAGCGTCGATGGAGGTCCTGGTAGCCTCCAGATCCGTGGTGACGGCGGAGCGCACATCGTCGATGGCGGTGTTCATCTTCTTGAGTTCCTTCTCCGTGTCGACGACGAAGTCACGCACGTGGGAGAGCGTCCTCTTCTCGTACTCGAGGAAGCGCTTGTCGAACTCCTCCGCTGTGGCGGCGTGGATGAGGTCGTAGATCGCGCGCGACGCCGGATCCAGGTTCTCCATGGCCTCCGCGCGAGCTCGAGCAGCGAATCGGGTGGGGTACGCGTGGGTGGGGAACTCCAGAATTGGGGATCGGAAGGCTCTGATACCACTTGTAAGATCCTAGCTACAGATTACCCAGACCAGCAAGAGATCGAAGAACAATTCGGATTAGGCTCGAACCTCCCAACCACCCCCGAGCTAATTCATCCACGGCACCGCCGTCTTACAGTTCTGTTCCACGACAAGAGAAAACAAGGAAGCTCCTATCCAACTAATAGCAGAGCAAGCTACGCCACCCAGCTGCCTCCAGCTAGCCACGCTGGGGCCCGTCGCGATCTCTTGGGCCTCGGGCCTGGGCCTTCGTCTTCATGGTTCACATCCGATGGGCCCGGGTCGTTGACATTAAGAGACATGCTATCGTTGCTCGTTGCTTAACATATTTAATTACTTGCTACCTTCCTGGTAATCCCAGGGGTTGACGACGTCGCCGGACGACTTGGACGATTATTCGGGCCAAAACCAAGACAATTGCCTGGCGGCTTAGAAAATTGGCGATAAAAACAAAAGAAGATATCTTTTAAATGAGAATAAGTCATCTGTTTGGACATAGATCATCCGGGAGTATATGCACGTGTATGGGAGTGTCAGTGTCTATACTATTTTTCGCAAAGAAAAATCGAACATCCGGGAGTGATCTAGTAGGTCTTGATGAATAAGGATGTGTTAATTAGTTGGCAATCTTGATTACTCCGATGGGTAGTATGTGATCCGGAGCACACATGGGAGTTCAATTTTGCAGTTCATTTCTTGGGAGCCTCCGATTTTACTGGAGATATCCCAATTAAAAGTCGTCATGGCATGAAAAATGCAGCGTCATCGTGTCAAGGGTCAGCAAGACTTTTCCACTACAGTCTAGAGATGTTGTTGACCGACATGGACTTCTCCACGTCTTCCCATTTGTCATATCTGGAGCTTCGTGACCATCAATAGGAATTTTTAGTGGTGTGTTTGGAAGAGGAAGAAGAATTTAGTTAGTTATGCCGGAGGCTATTTTCCAAGCGCATGGCAAACGAGGCGGGCAGTTAGGTAGCCCGTGCAAAATAACTAGTCAACCTGAATCTGAAATCAACTCCTCTGCCGGGTGTAACCAAGCCGACGGAGCACTGGCTTCCGCCTGAGATTGGTACAAGGTGAACTCGGACGCGGCGTTTTCTTCTGAAGGCTGCAAGGGTGGAGGTGGCGCGGTTATCCGTGATCACCATGGAAGCTTCGTTGTTGGAGCTGCCCATTTTCTACCCCATGTTGCCGACGCTGAAACTGCTGAGTTGCTTGCGTGCCGGCGAGCGATTCTCCTGGCAAAGGAAGTACAGGTGCAGAAGGTGCTGGTAGAGCTAGATTGTGCGAGTGTTGTGGCAAAGCTTAATAGGGTGGACAAGGATCGATCCATCTACGGTCCATTTATATAAGAAATCAAATCTATCCTGATGAGTTTTCAAGACTCCTCGGTGAAAGCGATTAGGCGTTCGGCGAATGAAGCGGCACACGTTTTAGCAAAACATAGCTGCCTGAATAATTTGTGTAAGGTGTGGAGATGTGTTCCACCGGTGATCCTGGACCTGTCGTTGATCTAAATAACACGCAGCTTTTAAATCTCAAAAAAAAACATGCGGAAAGTGTTTTCCCTCCCGAGTTCGAGTGATCCATTTATTTTATAATATTCAAAATCATATCTACCGGTTGAAAAAAAATCTGGATAGACCCAATCTTATATCTCATTGCCATAGACCCAATCTTATATCTATAAGCATGCAAAAATTATTTGTATTATGAGATAAAAAGGGCAAATTCTGATAAGATATGGAGATGTGAAAATACGCATACTATACTTTTATCATTTTTGTGTAATTTAGAATACAAAGTATTTAAAATTAATGTTTACAAGTTTGTGGGATACACCAATGGCTGCATCTAGAATTTTTCAATTTCTTTTACTTATAAATATAATTTTTAAAAATAACAGGATCACTCGAACTGGGAGCAGTAAATATCCACTCATCAACATGCCTTCTCGGTTCTCCGTTTTCAAATTGTCCTGTGCCACTGGAGAGATGCTGTAGTAGTACACTGCCAGGGCGGAGCTTAGCCGGGGCAAAACATGGTTGTCGCTCACCCAGCTTAGGAAATTTATCTGCAAATATTTAGCCCATTAACAGCCCATTTACTCTCATTTAATCTATTGGCCGCCTAGCTTTACTGACCAAGCCCAGCTGCCTACACCAAAAGTAGAATGCATCAACACTTCAACGGCTAGCACGTAATTTTGCTGCTCATACTATGGCATGTAATGCAGAGGGACCTCAGTCATCTGTTTGGCGTGAGGATCCGCCTAGTTTTCTTAGAGCATCTCCAGTCGGGGCGCCCAAAGGGCTTTCGGACGGGCCATTTGAGTGATGTTCGAACGGCCTGGTGCCTTGGGGCGTCGTCGCTCCCCACTCGCGGCGTCCAAATCATTTTTTGCAGAATAAAACTTAGTCGAATTTCATTAAAACTTTAGGAAATTTTACAAATTTGAATGAAATCTAAATAAATCTAATCTACTGGCGGCGGTTGCGGCGCCTGAAGGCGAAGTAGGGGTCCTACTTCTCCTTCTTCACGCCGGCGCCGCCGCTGCTGGTCTTTGCGCCGCCATCCTCCTCCTTCACGCGGCTAGGGCTTGCGCCGTCGCCGGTGAGGTCGAAGATGGGCACGCCCTTGGACTTGGCGTGGTCGAACGCCGACCACGCGCAGGCAGACGGCCCGTCGAGCGGGGGCACGTCGTCGTACGACGCGGCCTCGACGGCCTTGGCGATGGCGTCGTCGTCCACGCCCGCCCGCCATGAGCTCCGCCATGAGCGGCAACAGCTCCGGCTCCGCCTTGACCTTCATCGCCTCCGGCTTCGGCGTGAGCAGAGACGAGGCGCGGGAGCTGGAGGAGGAGGCCGCCGAGCGGGAGGAGGAGGCGACGGAGCGCGACGAGGACGAAGCTGAGTGCGACGAGGCGGACGTCGCACGCGGCGCCCAAAGGTTCGCCGGAGAAGGAGTGGGCGCAGCAGGCGCCGGCGTCTGGAGCAGCGATCTGCCGTTGCGGATGTGCTCCAAGACGGCGTCAAGGCTGCGCCCGGGCACGCCCCAGAACGCCTCGCGCCCGGCGACGTTCTTGTTGCGCGGCGCCGGCCCAGGGCCGTCCCAGCGGCTCATCTCCTCGTCGAAGAGCCGCTAGAACGCCGCCTCGTAGCGGCCGAAGTTGGCCGTGTTCTCCGGGTCCCAGCGCGGGTCCTGACGCATCTCCGGCGTCAGCTCCTGCCAGTAGTGCGTGATCATGGCGGCCCGGAAGTCGCGGTTCGCCCGCGTGAGCGGGCGCGGCACCGGGATCCCGCCGACGGAGATTGCCCAGCGGCCTCCGACGCGCATGTCGGGCGGCACGGGGTAACCGTTCTCCCGCAACGCCTCCGACTGCTCGCGGAGGAGGGTGCGCGGCGCGAAGCCGTTCGCCGCCGCGCCTCCGGTGTGCCTCGAGTTTCCAGCCATCTCCAGGTGGTGCGCGGTGGCGGCAGAGTTGGTTCGCGGTGGCGCGTGGCGAGTGCGGGCAGAGAAGGCGAGGTGTGAGGGACGGGGCCGGCGTACACGGCCTTGTATGGCCGCCGGAGAGCGGTGGCATTAACGCCGCTACTTCGAAAAGGCGCGCCGCATTCACGCAACCGAGCAGTGGGACACGACGGCCACTGGCGGCCGCCGGCTGTGATAACGAGGCCTGGCCACGCGGCACGCGCCTTTGACGATGGCTTTGACCACCGTCGGTTGAAGTCGCCCTCTCTCGCTGCCAGGTGTGGCCCGCGCGTCGGAGGCAGACGTGGCGTCGCGTTTCGTTCCATCCGGGGCCGCCCGAGGACTCCCCAAGATGAGGGCTTCGGGTGGGCATGCCGGACCGAAAAATGGGCCGCGCCGGACCAATTTCGCCTTTGGGCGCCGTGAGTGGGAGGGAAAAAGTGTCTAGCACGCCCCAAAGGCCTTTGGACGGCCGTTTGGGGCGTGCGAGTGGAGATGCTCTTATTAGCCACTTGGCAAAGATGTAAGCATGTTCTCAAATTTATAAAGTTGCCCTGATGTTTTCCCTCAAAAAATTAAAATAACGGTTAGCACGGATTTGCGAGGACAGTATATCTACTGTGTCGAGTGTTAAATAAATAGTCTTTTCAGATTACGCCAACCATCTTAGCAGAAAATAGTCTGAACGCCTGATACGTCTCAAACGTATCTATAATTTTTGATGTTTCATGCTTGTTTTATACCTATTGCTACATGTTTTATATACACATCATAGCATTTTTATGCATTTTTTGGGACTAACCTATTAACAAGATGCCATAGTGTCAGTTCCTGTTTTCTGCTGTTTTTCCGTTTCAGAAAACCTGCTAAGCAAATATCCTCGGAATTGGACGAAAATCAACATACCCCAATATTTCACCGACACGAAGACGAAGTCCGAAAAGCGCACGAAGAAGCGACCCAGGGCGGCCACACCACACCTGGGCGCGGCCAGCCCCCAGGCGCGCCGAGGTGGCGTGTGGCCCTCTCGTGTGCCTCCAGCCGCCGCCCTTTCGCCTATTTATTCACCTCCTCCCGAAAACCCTAAACACCCGAGCAATTATCCACGAAAAGTTCCGTCGCCGCCGCCATCGTCAACCCTAGTTCGGGAGGGTTCTGAACCTCTTTCCGGCACCTTGTCAGAGAGAGATCATCGCCGGAGGGCTCTACATCACCATGCCCGCCTCCGGAGTGATGCGTGAGTAGTTCATCTTTAAACTACGGGTCCATAGCATTAGCTAGATGGTTGTCTCTCCACTTTGTGCTATCATGTTTAAATCTTGTGAGCTGCCTAACATGATCAAGATCATATTATTGTAATGATACATGTTGTGTTTGCTGGGATCTGATAAATAGTGATGTTATGATCAAGATGTTTATCAATATATCTACTGTTTTATTTATGTTCTTGCATGCTCTCAGTTGCTAGTAGATACTATGACCAAGTAGATGCTTATGACTTCAAGAGGGAGTATTTATGCTCGATAGTGGGTTCATGCCTCCGGTAATCTGGGCGAGTGACAGCAATGTCTAAGGTTGTGAATGTGATGTTGCCACTAGGGATAAAATAACCGATGCTTAGCTTAAGGGTATGGTAT
Source organism: Poa pratensis (assembly GCA_947311845.1). NCBI lineage: Eukaryota > Viridiplantae > Streptophyta > Magnoliopsida > Poales > Poaceae > Poa > Poa pratensis. Next base: position 22,715,922 of record CAMZMU010000076.1, on the reverse strand, counting down.
GTCTGTTAGGTCTAAAACATTCGTTTACATTACACATTTTACTTAATGCAATAATCTGTTGTTTGCAACTTAATACTAACGGGAGACACGGATGCTATCCCGGAAGTGGATTATTTAGGCATGGATGCGGCTGACAAGCGGTCCATGTATTATGTTGTAATGCCCAATAAATACTACAATAAACTAGCTTGTCATATATTGCATTGTCATGCGCTCACTATTTGTCAATTGTCCAGCTGTAATTTGTTTACCCAACATGCCTATTATCTTTTATGGAGAGACACCACTAGTGAACTGTAGACCCCGGTCCATTTCTCTACACTGATAAAAACACCTACTGCAATCATCTGTTCTCTGTTATTTTCTGCAATTATTACTCTCCACACCATACGTTTAATTCTTTGTATTCAGCAAGCCGGGAAGATTGACAACCTTCCTGTTTCGTTGGGGTAAAATAGTTTTATTGTGTTGTGTGCAGATTCCACGTCAGTTGTCGTAAACGGCGCCACTGACAACCTTCTGAAGCACTTTTAACTCCTACTGGATTCGATAACCTTGGTAGATATCAAGAGAAAATTGCTGACGCACTACATCATACCTTCCTCTTGGGGTCTCCCAACGAACGTGTGTTTTCACGTCATCAACGACCGCCATCAGCCGAGCACATTCTGAATCCATACGGTCATGTTGGCTTGCAGGTAGGTTGAATGCCCACATGTATATCCAATATGTAGATTTGTTGACAACTTGCGAAAACGAGGAACTTCTGTTTTGTTAAAAACAATATCATTACGATAATTTCAAATTGCCCAAAGAAAAGCCGACGCGCCTATACGTATTCCTTTCGTTATATTATCCACCTCATTTAACCAGCTCTCAGACATACTTAAAACGTTAGTTGGAGGAGTAACGTCGAAAGTAAAAGTCTCCAAATATTTCTAACAAAATGGTAAGATATAAATAAATGTTGTACGGACTCATCCATATAACAAAAACACACCGCCAACCAAGTCTAGCCAACTACCATGCCCCTACTCTTCATTTGATCGATCTACGCTCTCGCTCATGGTAAATGCGCGAGAAACACTGCCGACCAAGTCTAGCCAGCTTATTTCTTCCTCATCTGCCTAAGCATCAAACACTGCAAGTTTGCTTCACTTTAACTAACCCATCATCTCCGGTTACCTTTTGCCATGGTCGTATGCATAGCAGCGCTCTTTCTTGAGCACGACAGCACGTAGCTAGCACCCTTCATTGGTGGAGCAGGCAGCACATCTGAACCTGGGGAGTACAACGGAAATGCTAGAGTTCTATGATACGTATCAAAAGGTTGCTGCCGTTTTCAGGTTGACATTTCTGTGGCTTAACGGTTGGTCCATCAAGCTGTGTGCCGATCATTGTTTCCTTCTCTACCGACTTCCTGTCAGGTTCATCTCTAATTAGATTTCTAGCACGTACAACCATCAAACCGGAGACCGAAGCAGGGCCGACAAGGCTGGTTTCCACTACTCTGCTACGATGATTGAACCCGACAATGTCACTCTGATTGTTCAATCTCCCTCATCAAGTCTTGTCTATTCTATTATATACTAAAAGGGATATTTTACGGTACATCATACTACATATTTTAGAGTGTAGTATTAAAGTAGATCCAATGGTTAACATTGTTTGGGCCGGATTTGGGCCCAAGAATAACATAGTAATTTAGGATATATTTCTCCTTTTATGTGTTAAATAATTTGCCAGTTCACTTGTCTCCATCTTCTTCCTGGACGCTTTTCTCTGGTCCTTCATCCACGCACAGGGATCTCCAAGGCCGCCAACTGCTTCTTCGCACAAATCAGACCCGGCAGCGTGCGCTAGGTGTCGTGAGGTTTCCGTTTTTGTCTTAATTGATCCCTTCCAAAACCTCTCCCGGATTTAATTTTTGCCGCCTCGACCGGCCGGCGGCGTCCTAACCAGACCAGCGGGAGATTGGAAGTTCCACAACTCTGAACTTGCTCCTCCTTGGGCCCCGAGTCTGAATCCATGTCGGCATCGAGGACTCCGAGTAAATCAATTGGGGATTGATCCTGTGAGACTGCAGTTCCGAATCGGCCAAAGTCTTCCAATCAGTTTAGCCACAGAACCATGTTTGCGTTAATACAAAATTAAAATAGATTTCCTGATGCACAAGGTCTTGTTCACACAGACAACAAGGAAAAGAGAACAGCAATCCTGTCTGCATCCCTGCCTAATCATGGGGCCATGGATCTATAGCGGGAGCAATTTCTTGAGTTAAGAGCGTCCAATTGTGGAGCTGCGGGTCGGCCAGGTCCATCGTGACGGAGGGCCACCGCGTTTGCCTCGCACGCATCTCCCGCGTCGACCCGAGCGCGCTCGCGGCCATGGCGTCCTGGTCGCCTGCATCAGCCCAACATGTCAGTGTTTGCGAGGCGAGTTTCGGCGACGACAATTTGCGGGATTTAAAATAGTGCACTGTCTAAAATACCCCTCATGCTGAAATATACTACTAGTACTCCGCATCCAGCTGTAGTATTCCACATCCTGTCTGTTGGATCAACAAGAATCGACGACTCAAATTTAACTGATGTACCGTAAAATAACCCTATACTAAAAGTAAAATGAGGTAGTTTTTCGAGACACCACGTTAATGCACATCATCTAAATTAATATTAATAGTTAGATCTAAAATATGTGGTTAGGATTTAATGAAATATTATTAGTCACGTTACATGCCTGACACGATAACACATGGATTAGCTACCTTGGCCGGTACGATAGCTGCAAGAAAAAAAAAGCATGTACCGTTTGCTCCAATAAAAAAACATATCACGTTCCTTGAACCAAATCATATGTTCCGTTCCTGAAAAAACGTGTCGTACGTGCACACAACACCAACACTTGACGGAGAACTGAGCTTTAGCTCAGCGGCAAGGTGAGGCAGTGGCCTCCCTCCCCACCCGAGATCGACTCCCTTCGGGAGCGATTTTCCGGGCGTCTCACCCGCGCGGTACTGTAGCAACACTGTTCGTGGACACTGTTGATGTACTGTTCAATAGGGGCAGTGTAATATTCTTTGCTGGCCTCTGTCAGCACGCGTTCGAGCCACAGCGATAGGAGTCACAAAACGCGTGGGATTTGTATAGATCTATACCAATCCAGAGACATAAAAAAAACACTTGACGTACGTTGGTCAGCAATGAATATCCGAGGTAGACTCCTCCTTGCATGCAATTAATTATTTTATTATTTAAAATCATGGATGCAAAATTCGGACGTGTACAAACAATCCGGCCGGACGGGTTAGTAGCTAATCGGTCGGAGATGCTAAATATCACCGTGCTGTATGTGACCTCTAGGAATATGCACGCAGGCTACAAATTCTTGGAACGTGATAGTTAGAAGAAAAAGATTACTAAACATATAGTGGTAAAGGGCAGGAGTAGGATATGGACAATTTAGAAAAAAGCTGATCGGTAAGCTAATAATAAGGATTTTATATTTTAGATATTGATATTTTTCTATATATATTTGGTCAAACTTATAAAGTTTGATTTTGACTAAATTTAGAACATAGAGTTATTGTGAACGGAAGGAGTACGTTGTTTCTATGATTGAGTACACGTAAATGAAAATTGTATTAGAATACCATAATACTTAACCATAGTACTCACGAAACCAAACTAAAAAAAACGTCTGTAGGAGTTTAGAGTCATGGAATTTCAAACTTAATATAAGTAACGACATTAGTCACACTACGTACATTTTTTTTTTAGTACACATAAATGGATGTCTTATCCGCCATGAGACCAACACTGTCACAAAACGTCTTCAGAGTCGTGGAATTTGAATATTAATTAAATCACAACATTAATCGCACTATCAACGGGAGCGTCCCACACACTAAAAAAATACGAACTTAATGATAAAACATAAGACTGAGTAACGACTTCTCAAGAGGATGTGAATGTTCAACGGATATTTCGACTTATTGATACACAAAGCGTCAATCCTTCAATATTGATGAAGAGACAACATTAGTCGCCACACTATCAACATTATTATAAAAGATTTTGACTTAATGATTTACACAAGGTTAACCCACAACAGATTCCCGCTTGATATGTTTGATATTCAGTATTCGAGCACGGTGTACCAATACTATTTTTACTTCGAGGACCTAAAAAACATACACTTAATTATTTTGATTTGTTTTCGCAGATATTGCTTGGTTTGTATAGTAGACATATTGGGACTATTGTATATGTCTTTCTCTCAGGTAACAAAATCAACACGATAGCACATGTCAGTTCAATTGCACACAAAAATTGATGAATGATTAATTATTCTTGAACTATGCTATGTAAGCCACATAGTCATTTTGCATAACACAGAAAATACACTTGTCCGGGAGCATAGAACCATTGAATGAAGGTAAAAAAAAGTTAAGAGTCTAGAGAATTTTAATTCGTACTTCTCTAATTTTGAAAACTGATGTATAACCATGCTAACGAATATGCCTAGATCAAAATAGTTTATCCTTAGCATCATATTCATATAATAATAATAGCCAAAGTTTCACCATGTTAATTCATGTTTGTAAAAATTATAGTTCAGTTTACGATATCCAGTATCATTTATAAGGGTGTTTCATCATATGGCATGATAATCACTTGACCACAATTTCAAAGAGTGCTAAAGATGTTACTAGCATACGTGGTATATCGTGTACCGAAACTTTTGCGATAGTTGTTGAAGTTTTTTGGTTATTGTGATATCATTGAAAACAATGTGAATGATATCAGTGAAACCATATTTTTATTTCTTAAACACTTTCAACCAAATTCAAATAATACCCTCGCATTTGCGAGGCCACCATGCTAGTTCTTCATAGAAACAGTTGACCCATTTTCTTTTGGGTTATGAAAAACTGCAACCCACCGTGGCCCGGTACAGCAGGCGAACTGCGGTTGATGTCTCACTTTCATATGCAAAATCCCGGCCCACTTAAGCTCAGGGGAGAACCTAGCATTTTCGAGTCCTTTGTACTAATAGTTTGTGCGTTTGTTTAAGAAAAAAGGTACTCCTAATAGTTTGTGTATTCGTTTGGTACTGTCAAGTGGAGAATCTTTAAAGCCCTGCCGTTGCAAGTGGAGCTAACTTACTTTCTGCTCGGTACATTATTCTGCTGTTGCATGAGACCAGTGTTGCTGCGCTATGTTTAAACAAACAATCTCTTAGCAAAAGAGAAGGGGTAGCTTACATAAAGTATAGTATGATAGTCCTTTTTTTCTCTCAAAAAAGTTTGTTAATTGAGACTCCGTTTGTTAGAACATCACATGCACATGTCAAGGTGGTCGACATAGTTTTATGAGCTTGGTAGTGCAAGAAAGATATATACACTGATAGATTAGTGAGACTTTGGAGCGAGTCCGTAGCATCTACTCCAGCAGTCGACCTATTATTCTTTCGTTGCGGTTCAGTATAACAGGAAAGCAAGTAGGTAAAACGTAGCTTGGATCACCGAACGCTTAAAAAGAAGCTCTCAATCATGCGTTTAACAATTACGACCCGCGCGCGCCACGGCAGAAATAGAATGCAGAGGACAAAACACTCGTCAAGAATTGACGGCCCAGCGACGCCTAACCGCAGCTAGCTCTGCCGCCCGGCCAAACTCACTCCTCTCCTCGCCGCCCACGATATCACATCACGCAAGTCAAGATCGCCGATCGATTCATTCATACGTATCTCGTCGATCGCTGAACAGTTGATGACCATCTAGCTACTCCTTCCGTTCCAAATTAGATGACTTCTATTTACCCACATGTGGATGTATCTAAACATGTTATAAATATAGATACATCCATGTTTAAACAAATGAAAGTCTTCTAATTTGGAACGGAGAGAGTAGCTATTAAGTATCTCCGTGTGTTTCTCTCACATAACGGCAACGAAGCTTACTGGTCATCAGCGACCCAAAAAAGAAGTGCAGCAGTACAGTTGTTGGAGAAGCGAATACATAATTAAAGGCTAAAAGGCCGATGATTAGTGGCACCATAGCTTAATATTAGAGACGAAAGCGCTGCCTGTGATGGAATCGTAGCACCGGCATTTGCGTGTGCTTAGTCCAATATCGTCACTGAATAAACCTGTAACTCGCCCAACAAACGCGCTCGATCGCCGACCGTCGGTGCATCAGTGGCAGTGCATGAGCCAGGGCAACCGACTCATGAGCAACAGCTCATGCCTGTGCACATGCTCTATCGCGATCAAAGGAAGAATTTAGTAGTAGCAGTGTGCAAGGTTAGCTTTGTCTTCTTTTTCCTTTTCTTTCCGTTTCTTTTCTTGGTACTGGTATAAATAATAAATCCTGAAGTAGGTCCTTAATAAATTAAAACAAATCTGGCGCCTTGTTTCAAAAAGAAAAATCTGGCTCGACTCAATTGGAAGCAGGAGCTGCAGGACGATGGTATCCTTCATTGGAATCCTCGCGAGTTCGCTGGCGACCGACAGAATGGAAAATCTGTGCAGAGAAGAGAAGAAACGTGTGCATGCATGTTGACGGAGCAGTGTTTTTTATATTATTGTTCTCGTGCGAGATAGAATAGGACGAACTGGTTGGTGAGTCCTTCCTCCATGTGCTCCACAGGAATTGACCTTACTTATAGGACACAGCCAGGTGGGACTACCTGGCTACTACAGTAGTCAGTACAATGTATTGAGTTCTTAATCGACAAGAACCGAGTATAGCTAATTAAGCTAGTAAGTATATGCTTATTAATTAACCGGAAATTGCGTTTTGTTCGCTTGTTTTGTCATTCTCCTTCTGAATGCTTAGGTGGTGGGTTCAATCCTAAGCTTCTAACCAATGGCTTGCTTCATCCCCAAGCCACTCACACACCTGAATGGAGCAGGAGAGGACCCCCTTCCCCAACCAGCATTCATTACTTTGAGCTTGGGGAAAATGGGAAACAAAAAGTTATTGTCGGATTTGGACATGGTGCCAAAGAAGTTGACGGAAAGTGTTCACATTTTCATGAGTGGTGAACGATCGATTCATTGCGAACTTTAGACAAGAGTAGTCCTTTGTTTGAAATTATATAGCTAATGAAAACTATCATAATTTCTCAAATGTTTATCATAGCTAGTTAGACTTCACTACCGGAAACGCCTATTGTCACCCAAAGAATTTACCAAGTGCATTGTAATCGACTAATCGGGCACTATGCAATCAGATGACTTTGCTGATTGTCGCAGTAACAATCAGCACAAAAATACACTTGACATACTCGTGGTTTACGGAGTGTTTTTTGGTGTGTGCGCAATGCACTGGCAAACCCAAAAACACTCCTGAAAGTATTAGACACATGTCCATTTAGTAGCGTATGATGTCACACGGATGGTGGGATCGGCTTTTTATAGGGAAATGTGGATTTAAAAAAAAAATTGGAGGGAATATGGTACACAACGGCGCATCTCCAATTCTCACACAAACTAGACCACATTGGGTGGCCAATTTCTAAGTATTAAGAATTTTATCGCTTTTACCTACTTTTTCTCATTTCAATGAATTTCGATCAGTTTTTCAAATGTAATTTAAATTGGAACTACAAGCGTTTCATGGTAGTTTTGTTTCTAAAAAATCAAATTCTTTTTAAGGTATGCGAATAGGATTCTATGTGATAGCCACGGAGGGGAAAGATTAAGGCCCTTACTAAAATAGTTGTGCCCGCCATTTTGACCACATTTAAAAATAATAAGAAAGTGCAAAAAAAAAATATTGGCATCGTGACCATTTATGTGTACTGAGTTTTAGAAAAAAAAGATAAATGTGAATTCCGAGCCACTATGAAAAAGGTCCTTAAAGTGTTGCAAGCATATTTGTCAACTGATTGCATTGAATAAATCACAAGTATAAAATTCTCATTAGGCGGGAGCCATTGCCGTAATATGATTTTGCATTCTAACCATGCAAAGCTCGTATGTGAGCTCGTCTAGATTGTATATTAGCTTTGTCAACTTTCGAATTTTATAAAATGCGATCTATCGAAATTATGAGAACCATCGTAATTTCTAAATTAGTTATATATCACGGACTAATTCATACGCCCTCCATCCGACACACATATTTGGACAAAGTTGAGACATTCTTTTATGTATGGAGGGAGTATATGGATCTAATGGAATTATAAACCTCCGGCTTTGACGAAAATCTGGAAAGTCCACACGATTGACGATCCTATTATAACGAGTTGTTTATCAGCAACGCGCGCGCGGCGGTGGAGTCGTTTGCAAATGATGACACGCGTGACACATGCACGCACCAACTGGAACCCATCACTCACCGAACAAAAGAGGAAACGCCACAACGTCGACAACCACCGTAGAGGGAGTGTGCTTCTCGATTCTGGCACCGGTTGCATCATCCTTTTGTCCTCGCCACAAAATGACATCACCTCCGCAAACACGTACCGGAAACTCGGACAAAATACATGACAATAGCACAAGATAGAATTCAATGCATCACTTTTGCTGCCGATCGAGTTCTTTTTGGATAGATAGATATTGCTGAACTGAGAGCATCTCCGTCGGCACTCTCCAAATTTGTGTCCAGTATCCCGGAATTGAGGCCCAATTAAGGGTGTCGGGAATGTGTACGACACAATGAGGGGTGCAACCCATAACGGCGCCCAAACTTAACAATATTTGACAACGATTCCGGCGAATTTAAACGAATTTTAACAAAAACTTACAATCTAAAATCTAAACAAACTAAACTTAAACTAGGCCGAGAGAAGGACACATATCCCGATGTCGGCGACGCCAAACAGCTTCGCCAACACTACACGCGTCGGCGTCGAGAAAGATGCCTATTCCAAGGCCTAGCGTCGGTGAAGAATATGCCTATCCCAGCGTCGGATCATCAAGAAACTTGCATGCCTCAATGATCTGGCGTCGGAAGTTTCATCTGCTATTGTCGTAGGCTAAGGCCTTTATAAACATAGCCTCGGCTGAGGCTGAGGCATTTGTTTTCATGGCCGGCGGCGTGGTGTGATTTGATCTACCATCGATGTGTGCCACTGCCGCGCGTGAGGCTTCATCCTCCGCCCCCTTACACGGTGACGGTGACGCTGCTGGGGTCAGGTCATGTGTCGGTGCTTACCCCGGTGGACACGGAAGGTCGGGTAGCTCGTCCTCCTCGCCGTCCTCCTCATCGTCGGAGCGGGCACGCTCGTCGTCCGAAGCGAACCACTCCGGCGCGGTCTCGCATGCCTCTGGGGAGGAAGAAACTGACGCGGCGCGCCGCGTACTCCGCGTCCACCACGGCGTGCCAGTACGGCGTCGGGATGGAGTACGTGGGGTCGACCTTCCGCTCCCATGGCATCTCCCTCCACTGGGATGTTGTGGCGGTTGTGCATCCGCGTGTTCTCCTCTGACAGTAGGTGTGGAGGCGCGTTTGCGGCCTCCTGGAGCCACATCTCGTGCCGCCACGCCTTCGTCATCTCTGCCTCCTCGTTGCCGCGGCGTAGCTCCTGTAGCTCATGGCGTTGCTCCCCGCGGAGCTCGTTACGGTGACGCGCACGTTCCGCCGAGAGGAAGTCGCTGTGACGCCGAAGCTCGCGCTCCTCCGACATCTCGCGGCTGCCCACCATGCTGGGCGGTGGTTCTGCTGGTGGCGAGAGGTGTTTGGAGAGGGAGGAGAACTGTGTGGGAAGAGGAGGCGTGATGCTCCGCGTTTTAAAAGCGGTCGGAGAAGCGGGGTTGGGTGGCGCGCATTAACGGAGAGCACCCGTTCGCCTGGCACGCATTGACGCTGACGATGCGTGCGCAGGGCACCAGCGTCAGAAGCCGTAGCGACGTCAACACGTGGTCGGCGCTGCTCGACGGGTCACATCGTCTCTGTGCCCGCTAGGGGAACGGGCGCAGCGTTATTGCGACTCGTGCTAGCAGACCTGCTGCCGCCTCGTCGCTTCACCATTAATCGGGCGGAACGGCCTCCTGCATAGCCTAATTAACACGGGTGCGGTGCGTTGTGTGTATAACGGGTGGGCCACCCTATCGGAAGGCATGTCCGCCCCATGTTCGGCATCCCGAGAGGATTTTTTGCGTCCAGACCCCTATTGGATCTTTGGGGCCATTTGGAGGGTGCCGGTGGAGATGCTTTGAAAGGCAATGGTTGATCATTCCTTGTCACAACTCAATATTTTTCCTGGCAAAAAAAAAACTACCACCTCGGATCTGTTTCTTTCTTACGTGCAACTGGCGACATTTTTTTTTTTTGGACCGGAGGCAGTAGTCTTTTTATCTACGACTTGTTGTGTCCACCCGAAATAAATCACGGCGAGATTAATATTTCCAAGGATCGTTTTTGCTCATAGCTAGCTGGAGCGCACCCCGGGCGGTCTGTTTCGCAGTTTTGGCGCACGGTGGTCGAGTACGTAGGCATCAGGGCATATCCAGATCAGACACCCACGTCGGCGGCAGGAAACGCATAGCTTACGACGCGGACGAAAGTGCTGAGATTTTGGTCTGGTTGGTGCACCGTGTGCGCATTAGTGCGTCACTAGGAGTAAACTCGATCGCGCGCCACCTAATCATGGTTGATGCTATAGCTGTGTCCCGGACCATACCCGGCGAGCAAAAAGCGTGACACGACCTACGCCCCTCTTGCCGCTTCGTCTTCTAGCTTCGGCCCGCTGCCCGCCACCTCCCGCCCTTTTTAAACCCGCCACCACTGCCAAATTCGCCTCCCCACCACCACCGCAGCCGCTGCTACCGAACTAGCTAGCCCACAGTTTAGACATCTGCACGCACGCGTTAGCTTCTAGCCGCCCACGACAGACACGGCACGACGGGACGCGAGGCTCCCGAGAGTGCGATTGAGATCATCATCAGCTGCTGCTCCTCCTAGGGGGGTGGTCTTCTTCATGGGGTCCGCCCTGGATCACGCCGTCGGCGGGAGGCCCAAGAAGGGCTCCGGCGGGTCGCAGCTCTGGAAGAAGGCGGTGCTGCATTCCAGCCTCTGCTTCGTCATGGGATTCTTCACCGGCTTCGCCCCCTCCTCCGTCTCCGACTGGCGCTCCGCCGCGCCGCCCGTCGGCGCGGGCGTCGGGGTGGGGAGCAGCCACATGGTGAGGGCGCTGCGCTCGGCTGGAGCGGTCGGCGCCGTGAACCGGAGCCTGCTGGCGCAGGGCGCGGTCCCTGAGGTGGCGCCCGCGAGCCCGCGGCCGCTCCTGGTGGTGGTGACCACCACCGAGTCGACGCCCACGGCGGCCGGAGAGCGGGCGGCGATGCTGACGCGGATGGCGCACACGCTGCGGCTCGTCCCGCCGCCGGTGCTGTGGGTGGTGGTGGAGGCCGCCCCCGACGTGCCGGCCACGGCGAGGCTGCTGCGCGACACGGGGCTCCTGTACCGCCACCTCACGTACAAGGACAACTTCACCGCCGCCGAGGCCGCCGCCGGCAAGGAGCGGCACCACCAGCGCAACGCCGCGCTCGAGCACATCGAGCGGCACCGGCTCGCCGGCGTCGTCCATTTCGCCGGCCTCAGCGACGTGTTCGAGCTCCGCTTCTTCGACCAGCTCCGGCAAATCAGGTACCCACTGTTCTTTCTTCGATTTGATCTCTCACACTCGCATTCACCACAGTCGCTTACATTCATCCTAGCCGAGTGAAAAGAAAAAATCTTGTGCCGATCTTTCGATGGGGCAAAACAAAAGTGTTTCGTCTTGGACCTTGATCGATTTCGATGTGGGAGGAAAGCACGCGGTGAACTTCGCTACCGCCCAAAGGCACACACACTAGCTAGTTGCTGCCTTGCTGGGCAACTTTGTCAGGTTGCCGCCCCCGGAAGCGGTAGACAGCTCACGCACCACCTGGATGACCTCCTGCTCAGGGCTTGTTTAATCGCCGGCGACGATCCAATTATCCAACCCATGTGCCGCCGTTTAAAGGGTCCTTTTTATCTCTCTGGTTCCCATTCGTTTCTCTGCGAGGCCTGCGCTGTAGTTCCACTTGGGATCCTGGGGACGAAAGGCCGTCAGTCAGGCGGGAGGCTGAAGCAGGGCAAGCCGCTGCCCTTATCTTGCGCTGCCCTTTTGCTTTGCTTTTTCTTCTTCACCAATATTTTACAAGTACGGCAACGTAAGGGTCTTGTTCCGGCGTGGCTGGCTGTCAATGGTGCATCATCGCCGGCAAGGGGTGGGTGTTGGTGCGTGTTGTTGCGTAGGACACGCCCAAATGTGTCGGTAGAAGAATGATTGGCACCCCTCAACCAACGGTGTACGTAGGTGAGGTAGCGGTGTCCTATCTTTAGGACCCGAGTGATCGGAGTGTCCTACCCACCGGAACTGACAGGGACACCGGCGTTGGGATGGCTACCCCCGAGTGGGCGCTAGCTCCGGCCGAACGTCGCAGCACGGTTTTCGCATGCCGATCGCCGGCCGGACACCAAACCCATGGGCTCCTGGAAGTGTCGAATCCTGAGTTCGCCGGACTGAAATCACGACGTCTGAACCGACAACGCGTGCAAACAAACTGCATCCTAGCCTAGCTACTCCTTTTGGTCGAGGAGGGCGATCCAGTAGCGTACACGGCACGGGGATATACTCCTGTTTTATACATGCTTAAGTAATAAATATCATACAGTATTTAGCAATACTCTGATTACCAACTCTGTACTATTCACTTGGCCACACGCATGCATGCCGTTTCCACTAACTGACGCTCGAACTGATGGATCTCTTGCTTGATTTTTCAGTACGTTCGGTGCGTGGCCGGTGGCGAGAATGTCGCGGGACGAGCGGAAGGTGGTGGTGCAGGGCCCCGCGTGCAGCGCGTCCAAGGTCATCGGCTGGTTCTCCAGGGACATGAGCAGCAGCACCACCGTGAGCACATCGGGCACGGCCACGGCCACTGGCGGCGCCCCCGGCGGCACCGGCGCCGGCGCGGGGAGGTCGTCGTCGCCCGAGATCGACGTGCACGGCTTCGCGTTCAACAGCTCAGTGCTCTGGGACCCCGAGCGGTGGGGGCGGTACCCGACCTCCGAGCCCGACAAATCACAGGTCAGTCAACCATCGACACTTCATTGCGCACCAACTGTAGAGTCCTCGGCCGGCTGGCTGGCTGGATCGGCGTCGATCGCCATGCATGCCCGGAACAGCGAGCATTCATATGCCCTTTCGAGCGGTACAGCGATGCCGACGCGTACGTGGGTTACGGTTAGGCAAATTTCCGCCATGAAAGCGGCATCTCTGTTGGTGCCATGTGGTACAGGTAGGGTGTGCCAACGGAGAAGAACGTACGTACGTCTAGTGGCCCATGTGTCTCAACTTTTTTCCTGGTCAAATCCTTGTCACTCAGCCGCACCGGCCCCCTCATTCCTGCAGAGAGATCGGTGGAGTCGGTGCCCTCGTTTCCTCTGGAAATCATCCTCATTGTTAATTTCTCCTGCAAGCAAGCGACAAAACGGCTCGAATCCAAGATGATCTGGAAATGGCATCGCATATGCGAAATCGCGGGGGATTCGCTTTAATTTAAGTTTAATCCGGCGGGATGTTTTGGTGGGAGGGGCCCCGTGGCTGAGTAGGATTTGGTACAACCATCCACAGAGATGAGTTCCAGTGCAAGGCAAGCCACACTTGGTGTTGGTGGTTAGCGCCAGCAGCAGTCGTCGTACGCTTGGCGCTTCTTTTAGGTGTATACAGCTGACTGTTCCATCGATCATGAGTCTAACCACTAAAGCAAACCCCTCTTACTACGGTAGCTATGATCAATCATGCATGGGATCAGGTCGTTTCGTTAGAGCGTGGTTCAGTGCTCATTGCTCCACGTTTTTGTCAGTCCTATGATGATGATTTGCTTGCTCGTTTTGCCACAACTAACGTGGTGTATCTTATGCTTCTCAGGACTCGATCAGGTTCGTACAACAAGTTGTAACGGAGGATTATAGCAAGGTGAAGGGCATTCCTTCCGACTGTTCGGAGATCATGGTATGGCGAGTCGACACGCCCACGCGACGACAAGCTCCGGCGAATAACAGAAGGTAGGAGGGGGAGCTATAGGAGAGCCGAAGAAGCTGTGCACATTACTGTACATGCAAGGTCACACCAGCAGCAAGGTGTTGATTTTCGTAATAGCTGCAACGAAGAACAAATTTTGGTTTTCTCTTTTACAGGGGATGGATCAACCTGTATCTCCCCAGGAAAATATCATCATATTGTACATCTTCTTTTACTTTTTTCTTCTTCAAAATGTGATATATGTATAGAGAGCAAGTAACACCCCTTGAACTGTCTCTGAAGACTGAACTGAATAGAGAGCAAGTTAAAATTTCACTTGGCACTGAAGACATCTCATGTGCTGTGCTGTCTACTTCTTCAGGAGTTACCAAACTTTAATCGATTTGCAAAGGAAGAACAAACAAAATATCTTTCTGGATACAATTGTAGTACAACAAAACATGCTTTAGAAACACATAAATTAAGCTAGACGGCCTGTTCTAGCTAGGTGGCCCCTGGAACCATTCATCAAGACACAAGGGTCTCGATCGAGTACCTCCATTGCTGTTGGCACATCCCGATCGTGCGCAGATTTTCCATTAAATTAAGCCGGTTCTTGGGGCTATAGGAAAACGCAGTGGAGTAGACAGCTCCTTTTTGAAAAAAGGAAGCTTCGAACAGACAGTCCACCTGTAATCAGCATGCGCCCCTGAAGATACGCATGTCTCTCGTTTGAACACCAGCCATTATGTAATGTAGCTAGTCTTGTAGGGTTAGTGCGATAGTCTGTTTTATGGCCATCTTTTCAACCTTATCTCCCTTGCTGAATGCTGAGACTGCTTGTGATTTGTACTACGACCTTAATCGTTGGCTGGTTATCATCTGTAGCGCCTAGGCGACCCTTTTTGCCACACAGGGACCAAGAAGACCGCACCAAAGGAAACTAGTACCCTAATTGTCCCTGCAAGTTGGAGAAAGGCAAAACAGCGAGGAACTGCACCGTGTGGAAATTGTTCTCTCTGGTTTGCTAAGTGCAGTTTGGTTACCCGCACACAATACAAGCAGGCCTGCTGGGTACAAGAATTCAGTGTTTGGTTGTCTGATAAGTGGCTGGGCTTGCAGCAACGCGCTCCTTAAGACACACTACTAGGGGACTATGCGCGGGCTCCGCCGCGCCCGTGGATTTGAATTTTTTTGGAATATGTTTATTAAAAAATCATGTTAAAATTTGAGTATTACTTGAACTCGGAAAGTTTGCGCTTAGAAGATTGCTGAGGTTGTGAAGGTTTGACGTACTGAAATGTATTCATATTTGTATTCTTTTAATATTTACGAAAAATGATCAGATTTGGAAGGTATTTGAAATTCTGGAATATATAAATTTGAAATTTGAGTTGAAATGCTTAAATGTAGATTTTAGGAACTGAACAATTTGGAGTTTGTTGAAATTTCAATTTTGTTTTAATGTTTACGGAATGAGCAGGTTTGGAAGTCGTATGACATGTCAAAATATTTCAATTTGTAATTTGGGTTTGAATGCTCAAATATGATTGTTTTTTCACATGTCTAAATGTAGGCCAAGTTGAAATTTAAAAAAAAATTGTTTTCTGTGAAAATAGTCGACAAATTTTTCCCTAGCATGTTGATATATTTTTGTAATTTGTTTGTGCGTAATTTAAAATTTTCAAGTTTTGCAATAATTTGGAAAAGGTTGCAAAGTATATGTAATGATTATTTTCATTGGTACATATTTGAATTTGCCAAAAAAAAATTGTTTTGTGTGAAAAATAAAATGTAGGCCAATTTGAATTTTCAAAACTTATTTGTGTTGTGTGAAAATAGTTGACAATTTTTTCCCTAGCATTTTGATATTTTCTTATATTTCGTTGGTGTGCAATTTAAAATTTTCAAGTTTTGCAATAATTTGGAAAAGGATGCAAAGTATATGTAATGATTATTTTGTTGTTATATTTTTGAATTTGCAGAACTTATTTGTTTTGTGTGAAAAATAGTTGGCAATTTTAAAAATTTGGTAACGTGCATTTTTGAAAGTTGTGAATATTTGAAAAGGATGCAAAGTATGTGCCGCGTGTTTGTAGATAAAATTTAAATTTGGTAACGTGCATTTTTGAAAGTTGTTTATATTTGAAAATTAGTGAATTTAAGAAGGGTTTGTGTTTGAAAATTGTTTAGATTTTGAAGAGTGTTTAAGTTTGGGTGTTTTTGTGATTCGAATTTTGTTTTTATGCTTGTAAAATGAGTAGATTCCAAAGATTTTTTGGAATTTTGAATTTTGTAAATTTGGAATGTAGGTACATGGCAGAAATAATGAGTATTTATTTTTGTGAGGTTATTTGTAGAAGTACTTTAATGTTGTAGAAATTGTTTTAAAGAGGAAGTGCATTGGATTTTTTTAAAGATATTCATCAATTTGAAATATTGAAACATATAAGCCGTCAGGGTTTCAAGTGGTGAAATTCACTGGAATTTGTCGTGCGGAGTATCTCGAAACTATCGTCTAAGGTAACTTGAATTTTTAGCAAATTTGAATGTTGGATTATGTTTGCATGTTGGCATAAATATTTAACGTAGTTCTGTAGTTAGAGGATATATATTATATGGGCATTTATTGAAATCATTTTTTTTTATGGGGAAAAGAAAAAGGTAGGTCGGGTCTGGGAATTTAGCGTGGTAATAGCACGCCTGTGTAGTAAATAAAATTTAAATTTGGTAGCATGCAATTTTAGGATTTGTGTAGGTTTGGAAAGCAGTGAATTTGGAAGAAGTTTGTGTAATGATGAAATTTGGTGGTATTTATGAAATCTGTCCGAACTAATTTAATTCTGTAATGGGGGAAGGGGAAATACATTTTATGAGCAGCTATTAAATTCAATTCGTAATTAGGGAAAATTAATTTGTATTTTCTCCAAATAGACATGTAATAAAATATTTTAAAATATAGCTACATAGTTGGAGAAAGGTAAGTTTTGTTATTTTTAGATATGTTAAATAAACTGAGTTGATGAAATTTAGTTTCATGTTGTCATATTTTTTTTGTTTGACACCACAATGAGAGGGAATATAGAAAATTTGCTTTTTTTTTGGGAAATACATATTGTTTGCATTTTTTTAACACATGATGTGCGTTGTGTGTTTCATTAATTCGAAGATTTTAATTATGTGCATTATTGAATTCTGTTTTCGAACTTATGGGGATTTTTTTTTGGTGTGTATTTTTTATGTAAGTCTTTTGCATTATTATAATTAATACGAAGAAAGTTTTAATTTTTTGTTTTTTTTTGTAATTTATTAATGAGGCCTTATGAAGTATTTGAAATTTTTAAGATTCGGATATTTTTTGGGAAGGTCTCAAAGTTTCTGAATTGTTGATTTAGGTTTGTCTAAAATTTGTAGAATTTGATTTTTGAATGATCTGTTTGGGAAGGCATTCAAAAATATTATTATCGAATTTTAATTTTGGTCGTATTTTATTGGTGTGCTTATGTTCATATTTTTTTACATTTGTAGACATAGTGGTGGAGGGAAATTTAATTTCGAGTTGGGTTCGTAAATATCGTGGTGCAGAAAATTGTAATTTGAAAATATACATGTTTAAATTGTGCTTGAATTTGGATGTACGGAAATATGAAAAAGGGAAACATTTATTTATAAATTGTTTGATTTTTATGAATTATTTGATTTTGAAAAGTCTGGGAAATAGTGATATTTGAAAGAGAGCTAAAATTTTGAAATATGCAAATTCGTACAATGTTTTTCGGGGTGAATTCGAAATTTGAGAGCGTCTAGATTTTGAAATTGTGCAAGCTTACAAATTATTTGAGTTGTTTTGGAACATTTAAAATTTATTATGTAAAGAAAAGTAAAATAAAAAAAATATATAAGTTTTTAGAAAAAGAAATGTGGAATAAAAAGAAAAAGGAAAGGAAAAAAAACACGCCCGGCCCAGCCCACAGAGCGGCCCACGGGCCATCTGGTGGCCGTGGTGACGTCACTCGCTGACGTCACCCGCGCCTGGGTGGCGGCGGCGGCGGAGTGCTCGCCGGAGGCCGCCGACGGCGAGCTGGGAGGCGTGGCGGCCCGTGGAGGGTGCGCCTGGATGCGGCCGACCCAGAGGTGGCGGCGCCGCTCCTAAATGGTCGCCGGAGCGGCGCCGCCGGCGCGCGGAGGCGGCGGAGGATGGCGGGGATGGCAGGGGGCATCCCGGCGACGGCGCGCCGTCTCGCTGGCCGATCCGTGCCCAGAAGGTGGAGGGCGCGGCGGCGCATCTCCCTGGTGTCACCGATGCGTGCGGGGAGCGGAGTTGCGGCGGATCATTTTAAACATGTATTTTTAAAATGTTTAAGTAGTTAGTATTTTTGTTCAAAGAGTAAAATGGATCTGCTGAAGCGAAAGTTTGTATGTATTAAGAGAAGCGTTAAAAGTAGAGGTTGTATGATCAGTGCCTTTTGTTTTTTCTTACGTTTTCCGTACAGAAGACACTGAGTAAACACTATTCAGTCAGACATTTTATGTAAACCACCAGAACTGTACCAATCAAGAGCAGGCAATACCTTTAGAAGTTACACATAAAAGAAATAATAAGCAAAATGATTCCTGGCAGAAAAATGACTCTCCTTGGCGTCCATTTTATCCTTAGTGTATTGTCACATGAGGTGCAACACCTAAATGTTCATTGTGAAAAAGCCATACTCACGTATGTTCTTTACCTTTCGAAATGTGTTTCAGAATAACAGAGTAATCAAATTATACAGCAAAACACTTGTCACACGACCGGTTTGGGCTACTTAAAATGGCAGTTATAATAAAAGACCGAGCAAGTTCCACAAGTTTTTCTGAACAGAACAAAACAGGACACAGAATTCGTGCCCCACACACAGCTTCAGAACAATACAGTCAAACGATACCCTCACATACGAACTTACCTTACAGTGACTATATCATCGATCTTTAGGATTATTCTAACACACTTACACGCCAGCGAGATGGCGCTCGTGCTCACCAGCAGCGGCTGCACCACATTCTCTTCCAGGATGTTTGTGATCTGGCCTCTTCTCATGGTGATGCCCGTGTTCTTCTCGCCCTTGGCATGACGGTTCCTTAGCTCGGTCACAATAGCGACTGAGCCTTGCATTTTCCGCCAGTGTGTAAGGGATTACCTCAAGTGCATCAAGCTCTCCTTCCCATGGAGCTCCTTTGCCTAAGTAGCCAGTTGCATTGACATCCCTATCTCAGGTCAACCGCCACCAGCAATCAAGAACCTCTTATTCACCAAGAAACTGATGACACATAGGGCATCGTGGAGACTGCAGTCAGCTTCATCGAGAACCAACTGGTTGGAGCCACAGATTTCATCATCTTGCTCGCTATCACGGGCTTCAACTTCAGTGTCTATAAGGGAAAGAAATCCATATAAGTTCAAGGAGAAGCTGGACAAACAGAAAGAAATTTAACTGTGTAAACACAAACAGTTTAATTATTCTTTCAATGGAAGATAAAGTAGATGAAATTTTATATTGTTATTGGAAATAAAAATACATGTGATGAAAGAGCATTATATCTGCAGAGGATGCTTAGCATATGACGGTAAAGTCATCTAAAAATAGCTAAAACCTCTAGGTCTTTGTCTCAACCTTCCTGAACTCAGCAGCCTGAGCAAGGATTACTTTGTTGTCACGTGCAATGGCTTGATATGGGGGCTCGTCATGCAACACAGATGCATTAATGTATGCATCAACAACAAATCAGCACGGCAAAAGTTACAGAAGATTAGAACCTGACTTACCGAATCATTAAAGAATTTTCAGTTTTCGTCGGCGTTCTTAAAAATCTTGAAGTTTTCAAAGTTAAATAAATTATCAGTTCATACACGAAACAAATCATTACGCCTACTGCTGATGGAGGTAGAAAGGAGGCATTGAACTGAGATATTCCAAAATGGAAACAGTGCAGCAAAAGTAACATTTTTGTAGGCATGGTTAGCAGCTGCAAGACAATCTGAATGTGACTTTGTGGCACATTTCCTCGAGAATCCTAGTTCTTTCTAATATGGTAGAAAGATAAATTAGCAAAATGCTGATCATCCGAGGTTTCAGGGGGTTTAAAAATGGATCATGACTTACTACAAATGCATTCCTAAGTGTCTAGCGAGAGTAAGGTAAAATCGAGACGGTTGCGGGCTGATCACCATAAATACACTAATCAACATATAATGTTTTGTTTTCAACAATCAAAAGAAGTAGTCGATCTACAGTTGGTGTACACTACAGGTTCAGGTTTTAAAATAGAGATAGCTGCAGAAGAAAATTCAGGTCACGTCATTTTTTGTTTTGTTTTGTGAAACACATCATGTTTAAATTCACTAAGAAATTTTCGCAGTTTAAATAGGTATGATTTTGTCTTAAATGCCAAAACTTCCCCCTACTTGTAAATGTAGTCCAAAAATTATTCATATTTTTGCATAAACACATAGACAGATTAATTATTTTCCTGTTGCAGATACAAACTCATAGGTAGATTAACTATTTTGACTGTAAGGTCATTCGTAATTGTTAAGTTAATTACCGCAAAGCCATTACTAATCTACCATGTCATTCCAGGTTATAGATCAAATACAATCTTGAGTTAACTAATTCACATTAAATAAAGTTTATGTTAAAATGTAAATTAATCGGGTTAATTATTTATATTGCCTTTATGTATGCTGGCAAAAGAAATTCTAGATGGTCACACATTTTCTAGTTGGCCAAGGAGAATAAGAAATGGTAATAGGTGAAAAGATATCAGAATATTGCTCTAATGTGAATGGATTGTAAAACTGGACAAATAACTTAATCATCCGGATAGGGACAATCCAACAATACTGCAAATGCACCAGCAAGCTTTCACTATGTACCTTCTACATTAAATCTGTCCACATTAGTTCTCCATTGAGAAAGAATGATTCTTCAGCTTCCCCATAGTCTGCATTTGTGAGTTTAGATCACAGTTTTATACCTGATGGTATAGGAGCAGACTCACTCATCAAGTCCTTATCCATGTTAAAAATTGTGGTAGTCCATATAGTTATAATTGGGTAGAAGTCGGTATAGTGATAATGCTAATCATGTAAAAGAAGAACTGCAGCATCTAGGGATGCCTTTTCAGTTATCTGCTTAGACAATTGGGATGATATTGCTTAACTCCCTAGTACATTAATGCAGACCGCTCGAAGTTACCGAGTGAGTAAATTTGATACAACACCTAGAACATCGACCCATGATTAGTGATCTCACATCAGAAACAAATATCCAAATAAGCAAGCAAATAAATAGGTAAGTACTTAATGTCAGAGACAGGAACCTAAGCTAGAATGACTTATTCGTGTCATTGTAGTGATATGACAAATTAAAGATATTTAAATGCATCTCTAAGATCAATTTAAATGAAGTTGGAATGAATAATAAATTTCATTTCCGAAAACACCATATTTACCACAAAATGTTATTTAGTTCTACTCCTTATACATTGTTAATAGAAATGTACATATCAAACCATGGCAAAGGAAAAGGAAGTCACACTTTCATTGAAATGCACCTATCGAAACATGGCAAAAATAAATAAATACTTCAGACGGGCAATATTGTTGTTTTCAGTGTTTGCATTTTGTGGGTGGAGGTAAACAGATATCTTTCCTGTGATCCTGTCCCAATACTGTTTTCATGTACGTCTTTGTCTGGGATATGTTTCAATGGTAATTGTATGTGGAAAAAGAAACAATAATTATACCTCAAATTACTACCTATGTGATATGCTATCCCCCAAGTAAGAAATTAATGAGCATGGGCCAGGATCTGAACAACATCATACTCTATTTTGGGGGATAGCAACATCGTACACATATGCATCAAAAGGAATAAAAGGTAGAAATGAATATGTTCTTTTTTATGAAGTGGGACACACAGATTATGCATAATTTCAATCTGGAAGATCAAGCCTTTCACATGGCACCCAAAAACCATCATGTATTGCCCTGACCAACACGTTGCGGCTATGAAGGATGCCCATCAGAGAAACTACAGTTATAGTATGCAGGTCGACGGCTGTCTCGCGGCGATCAGCACTATTGGAATCATCCTAACTATGCAATTTCTCATTATCTGTAAAAAAATATAAAGCGTGGCACATACTCAGGTTTTGCACTGTACCTAACCAATCTATATTCTGCTGAACCCAGCAAACCAAATGTAAGATCTGCAAGTATAAGACAACCAAACGACCAATATCTCACCTATCTGCTGGAAATAGATGGAACAGGAGGTACCAAAATTCTAGCAGAAGTGAAGTACAGCCAGCAAACCTGCGAAAAAACGAAATCATTAGTCCAGATAATTAAGAACAAACAGAAAAAATATAGGAATGGCGACCATATAGTGTATTAACGGGATCAAACACTCACAGCGTGTCTACAATTAGAAGCAACACGAGACCAAATTCTTCAGTAGAGCAGAGGAACGGAGACACACCTACCACAAAAGTAAGCAAATGAACGGAAAAAGAAGGGAAACCGAACAGAAAGACCAGACAAAGAACTTGTCTGCTTGGAGAATTGGAGATCTGCACGCAGGAGGGGACCTTGTCCTGTTGTTTTACCCGCCATGGATTTCTTCTTTGCAAGCTGTACGCATCAGCTCTCTCCATTTTTCAAGATCCCCAAAATCGTGCACTCAGCTATGGAGAAGGAAGCCTGGGAGAGAGGCCGACGGCTCGCAGATGTGGTACCGTCCTCCGTGCTAGCTCGAGCCCTGTCGTCGTCGGTTTGGCCAAAGGGGAAGGCATACGGCCTTGGAATTGCCTCCACCAATGGCAGTGTAGGCGTCACCACCAGTTTGAGCAGAGAGGAGGCGAGGCGACGACCGGGAGCTGGTACCGGCTCGATCTGCTCAAAGAGGAGGTAGAGGAGATGGAGGCTTTTCCGACAGTGTCCCCCGTTTCGTCCGAGACGACCGGACGCAGCGGTGGGGTGGGAGGCGCGGTGATGCGGGGCAGGAGCCTGGACATGAAACGCCGAGGCGGCGGGAGGGTGGAGGGAAGAGGCAAGCAAAGCGGCAGCGCGACATGGCATGTACGGGAGACGATGGAGGTGTTGGGGAGGCCGGAGGAGGTCGTGAGCGCGGCGAGAGAGGCGACCGAGGTAGGGAGGGGAGAGGAGGAGATGAGGTCGGGTCCGGCGGCGGTGGCGGCGAGGGAGCAAGAGGAGATGAGGAGGGGCGGAGGGCGGTGGAGGTGGAGAGAAAAGCGGGGATTCGCGACGAAGAGGGAAGAGCAGGGCGCATGGGGCGGGCTGCAGCATCGCTGGAGGTCCTCGAAACCCTAGCAGGGCTCGGCGAGTGGGTGAGCCGCGGGGAGGAGGTTCGGAGGCAGCACCGGTGGCGGCGCGGCGGCCGGCGGGGCGGGCGGGAGTTGTAGTGGCGCGTGGGTGCGTGGCGGCCGGCGGGGCGGGCGGGATTTCTGGAGGAAGAAGAGGGCAACACGGCGCCGGAGGTCGTGGCAGAAGAAGAGGAAAAGGAAGGCAAGCGGCTGACCGTCGACGACCGGCGCGTCGGTCGTTCTGGTGCTCGTCGATTCGTCTGGGGCGGCGTGGGACGGCGGCGAGTCGCGTCGGCGGTAGCGGCGCCACCGCGGGCGGGAGAGAGAGGAAGAGGAGATGGGGGTTGTGCTGGCGTTTTCGTAAAAAAGTCCCTGTCTTTTTTAAAATTTTCACATAAGTCCTTAGTGGGGTGTTTTTTGGAAAAGTTGCGCGTCAAAAATCGTGCGCGCGGGTCACCGGCTGGAACCGGGTCGACCGGCCGGTGACCGGGCCACGTGGCGCGATGCCATTGGTAGATATTCGCGATGAATAGTGCGCCGTGAGTTTAGGGCGACGTGGGCTTATCCTGGGCGTCCGTCCTGCGGATCGGACGGCCCTCGATTGCCGGCGACGTGGACGAATGAGAGGCAGCGGTTTCTTCCCCCTTTTATATATAGTAGAATGTGTCAGGCTCGCTGCAATGCCCCGAATCGACCATTTCTTGGAGTCAGGCTCAGGTTGAACGAAAAGGGGCACGTGTTGGCATGGGTTGGCTCTGATCAAGTAGCCCACAGAGACCCCAACCAGGCCCTGTGGATGCAAATTTTGGCCATTTGGTTTCCTGACCTGGCTTGCGTTCTTGCACCGCACGAATCTTAAATCAGCCTCGGGACAGGCCCGCTAGGAACGGCCGAATCGGTCGTTTTCGCTGAGCCACCCTCGAGTGCCCTGTTCCTCGTGCAGGGAAGGGGAACGCGGAGCCGAGTTCGTCCAACCTCGGAGATGGCGCGAGCTCGCGCGCGCAGACGAAAAAGCGGCGGGACAAATTTCGGTCACCGCCATTCAATTTCGCTCGCCTATTTCACCCCCTCCGCCTCCCCGCCGGAACTCCCGCCACCATTCCTCCCCCCCCCCCCCCCGAGCTCTCCCCTTTGCAGGTTTTGCACAGAGGAGCAGCGGCTACTCCTCCGGCGGTCGCTGGTCATCGGCGGCAAACCGTCTTCGTCCTCGACTCCGAGATGTCCTCCTCCAGCTCCTCCTCCTCCTCCGTTGCTTCCCGGCTGTACGCAGCTTAAGTGTAAGTCTCCTCCTCCGTTGGTACCCTAGATGTGGTAGTGTCTGGTAGTATGCGGTAGTATCTAGTAGATCTGAGTAGTATGTGGTACTATCTGGTAGCTCTTGTAGTCCATGGTTAGCTCCTGATGCAGTGGATCTTCGATCTTGTACTTCATGCTTAGCTCTTGATGCGGTATTTGTTCGATCTTGTTGTCCATACTTAGCCATTGATGTTGTAGTTCTTCGATCTTGTTGTCCATACTTAGCTACTGATGCGGTAGTTCTTCGATCTTATAGGATCCTGATTTTTCATCTACGTTTGTGCTGCCTTTGCCCACGAAGCCGATTCGGTACGTTCCGACACTGATGTGTCTGCCACAAAGCAAAGGGAAAGGCGACTGAGTTCCTCGCACTGCAAAGGGCTAAGAAAGGGGCACCAATGCAGTGGTCAGCTGCTTTGTCCACCTTCGTGCTCACTAGGATGGTTGAGCTCGTCAAGGATGGGTTGGATATTGACAGGGGCATCAAAGACAAGAGTTTGGACACGATTTGCAAAGATGTTCTCCTTTTTTGCGGCGCCATGGTGAGCAGCACCTAGTTGTACAATCATCTCAGGAAGTAGAGGTACAGGTGGACATATCTCCGCACTTTGGCACAAACTGAAGGAGTGGAATGGCGGGTGGAGACCACCACTTTCTACATGGACGAAGCGGCATTCTCAAGCATGTGACTGTAAGCTTTCTCAATTCACCTTATTCAGTTCTTCCTACTCTCTACTTGGTTTGTGCTGGGATAACAGTTCCATCATTTCAGGTTCACCCGAAGGACGAGTGCTTCATTAACACACCAATTGAGAACTAGGACCAGATGAAGATCATATTCGGCAGACCTCATGTGCAGAATCCTCTCGCTATCAACACGCTCCACCTTGCTCTTAGCTACCTCACGGATGATGAAGAGGAGCGTGTCACCTATCTTGTCGGGAATGACACAGACATGGTTCTACTCCTACTATCACGCCCTTTTCCGGGCAATGGAGTGATGATGTTGTTGCTGCTGATGTGCTTGAAGTCATGCCTTCTATGATGTCCCATAGTATTTAGAACTTCCTAAAATTGATGCCAGATTTGTATATTTTGCGAGGCGGTATATTAAACCCCTCATGATGAACTTGTGGTGCGAGGCGGTATATAGTAACCCCTCCTCAGATGATGATGAACGTGTGGTGCATCACCAACAGTTCTTGTGCTGAATTCATGATGCACCATCTATTTTGCTAACTAGTAAGGGCATGTTTAGTTAAAACCTATGAACATTGTTGGTAACTTTGGTATGTTCACCACTCAGGCAACAAGGTAACCACATCAGGACATTTGCACGTAACCAAACACCTTGAAATTTGCTCTGGGAAACACAAATATCAACCAAACACCATGTGCTGGAAAATTTGCACACAGTCGAACGGGCCTGGCTAGAACATTGTTGGCAACCAAACGGGCTGCACAACATGGCTCAGGTCACGTTTCTCTGGGGCCAGGCCCAACTGAGCCACGGAAACGGGAGGCCCAAAATTGGTGCGGGTAACCAAACACGCCCGTAGTGGATACAACATTTTGTATTTGTTCCGCTCACCTTTGTTAATCTCTTTCAACTCATCTTTACTAATCTACATAATGATGTTTCAATTCACGACGAGCCATACACACAAAAAAGATGCACGCACACCGATGTTGTGACCTCATTTTGCGATAAGTTCCGTAAACTTTAATTCTTTGATTTCATGTTTATGTTCGGAGTATTTTTAGATTAGTTTCGTCAATTTCATAGCCCACGTCTCATCTTTCAAAGTTCTTTCCATGATAAGTTTCATCTCGTTGTTTCGCACAATTCTGGTGTTGTAAATTTTTCGTTTAGAAGGTTATATATGAAGTACTTATTAAATTTGTATTTCCCCAATGTTACTGTTATGTATTCACGTGCGCTATATATATAGTCCATTGGTTTATGATGACATGTGATTCTATTCAAAAACCTATCAAGTTCCACTAACCGCTTATATTCAATCGTGTGCTTTATCTAGACTTTTTTTTGACAAATTTCATCAAATTCATCACATACGGTCAATCGTTTCTATTTTTCTATGACCACTAGATTCATCTCGTTGTTCGACATGACTCTCGTGTTGTAAGTTCTAAATTTCGACGATCGCATGTGGTGTTTATGAGTTATTTGCAATTTTTGATAATGTGGAACAAATCGGAAGTAAGTTCACCATGGTGAAAATCTGAGAAAACTACTGGTATGCACACAACCAAACATACGAACTTTGCATCACGGGAGCACACGGATGTAAGCAAACACTGCGCTTACCTTTCTGCTCTTACGAGAACAACCAAGGCCCCTTCGTTTCAGCTTATTTTCTAGATTCTCCCAGAAGCTACCCTCCATCAGCTTCTCCCAGAATCTCTTTTTTAAATTTGTTTAAACTTCTAAATAAGTATTGGGAAGACAAATTTAGAAGTTTAAACAAATTTAAAAAACGAGATTCTGGGAGAAGCTGATGGAGGGTAGTTTCTGGGAGAATCTGGAAAATAAGCTGAAAAGAAGGGGGCCCAAGTCAGTTGCACAACGTGACTCCAAACCTTTCTCAGTTTGAAAAATGGGGTACTCAACCAACCAAAATACATTTTTGCATGTTGAGTACTGTAAAGCAGAGGGACTAGTTGATTTGTAGTCTGAACACCCCACTGCCCAGTTGCTATATATGCCTACTATGAACTAAACTCTGAACATCTCAGTCTTTCTGTGGCTAACTGAAGCTTTGTTTACCTGGGGAAAAAAAACTCGGTTGCAAACATGGCAGCTGATAAACATCTTAGGCCCAGTTTTTTGGGCTTTCAGAACAGCTTCCCGGAGAAGCTGCCCTCACCCCAACTTCCTGGAGAAGCCGTTTCACAAATTTGGTTAGGCTTCCAAACTAGTTTAGCCTAAATTAGTTTGGAAGTCTAACCAAATATCTGGGGCGGCTTCTCCAGGAAGCTGGGGGTAGGGCAGCTTCTCCGGGAAGCCGTTCTGGAAGCCAAAAAAAACTGGGCCTTAATCGTGTTTCCAGACTTGCATATGGGATGGGTCGTTGTTTTGCTTTTTTTTTTCGTGGTTTACCTGGAAAAAAACTCAATTGGTGTGCATACCTCCAATATTTCGTGGGCTTGGCCCGTTTATAATCACCCGCTTGTTTCTATTATGTTTCGATGATTCTCTCTGTTCACTTTGAACGTCATCCCTGTTACCACATGCCGTGTTTTTGCTATAAAAAATTAGATTTTTGTTCCTCACAAGTCAAATAAAACTGAAATAATCATAAATTATATTTTAACTAATAGTTAGAGTACACCTCATAAAATGTTGTTTGGGTTTTATAGGAAACGTGTTGTTGCTGAAACAGATTTAGACACTTGGTGATTCTTCACGGCGATAACATATATAAGTAAAATAATAGTTTACGTGGTTAAAAATAAATGTTTACGCGGTTTAAAATAATTGTTCATGAGGGACAAACTAATTGTTTAAGCAGATTCTCAAAATCAAATATTCAAGCAGTTCAACATATTTGTTCATTATAGTAAAAAAAATAAATGTTCTCATTCAGTAAAACGGTAATTGTTCATGCAGAATAAAATAAATGTCTGTACCGTTCAAGATAATTGTTCAGGATCAAAATAAATGTCCATGCAATTCTTGAGAAACTTTCTCATTCCCTTGCCCTTGCCATTTCACTACTTTCATATATTTAGGTTAGAAGTCAATGTGTTACTTCTGCAACGGGAACAAAGATTCTAACTTGTGATTGAAGATAGAAGCCCGTGATAATGGAAGGAACATGAGAGGAGTTGATCAGCCACGATTAGAGATATATAGAAAAATGGGGTACAAAGGAGATGACTAGTGGTCCAGTTGGGTAAGGTGGAACCATGGGCACAAAGAAATAACATTAGATGAAGGCTGGCCAACGGTTGAGGTGAGGCCAAGGATATTTTAGGGCAACTCCAACAAGCTCACTACTACAACAATCTACGCTTGGAGTTTCAACAAGTTGGTGTACACGTAGTTTGTTGCCAGAATACCACGTCTACAATTTTGCGAGTGATCGCAGTAAAAACATTTTAACACATATGTGGCCTTCAATCCAAACGGAATGCAACAAAAAAATTAGAGCTTATGATGAAATCAAGAATAGCCTCGAGTGGCCTTGGAGTGAAATACATGTTAAGATTTGTACTTTGAATCCTTTTTTTACATGTGTTAATATATCTATTTGTTTCTCATAACTATAGATGTTCCAAGCTTTGTCTCTATTCAAGAACGATGTATGTCGACAAACCTTTCCACATGACATATAGTTGGACGAGGATACAAAAATGCCCTAAGTGGATATATCTCATTGTTTTGCTCAAACTCCAAGCGGACAATGATGCCTCCTAACAAAAGAAACATCCTAGATTTCTCAATAATTGATCTTGATGAAGAGGACACCCCAAATGAGGCAAATCGTTTGGTTCGGCCAAGGGCAGGAATGAATTCCAAGGAGGTCTTGAAGCATGAAGCTTCATCAGTTGCATTGCAAGAATCGTTGAAATAAATGATAACCATCAAAAAGTTGTCAACTGAGAAGAGAGGAGACACATAAGAGCAAAAAATGAAATGAACACTTCAAAAGCAAAAA
Organism: Poa pratensis; assembly: GCA_947311845.1. NCBI lineage: Eukaryota > Viridiplantae > Streptophyta > Magnoliopsida > Poales > Poaceae > Poa > Poa pratensis. The sequence goes on along the minus strand of CAMZMU010000076.1, from coordinate 22,686,575 downwards.
GAGAAGCCCCATATTGTGCAATGATAGCGTGGATCACACGTTCGCTGGGAGACCCCAAGAGGAAGGTATGAAGCAGTGTAGCAGCAGTTTCCCTCAGTATGAAACCAAGGTTTAATCGTCCAGTAGGAGCAAGAAATCACTTCTGAAGGTTGTTGGTGGCACCGTTTACGATCACCAATGTGGAATCTGCACACAACACAATCAAACTACTTTGCCCCAACAAAACAGTGAGGTTGTCAATCTCATCGGCTTGCTGAAAACAAAGGATTAAACGTATGGTGTGGAAAACAGTAGTAAATTGCAGAGAATGAAAAGGAACAGTGTTTGCAGTTGGTTGTATTATCAGTGCAAAGGAATGGACCGGGGTCCACAGTTCACTAGTGGTGTCTCTCCATAAAAGATAACTAACATGCTGGGTGAACAAATTACAGCTGGGCAATTGACAAAATATTGAGCGCATAACAATGCATATATGACATGATGATTACTATGATATTCATGTGGGCATTACGACAAAATACATAGACCGTTATCCAACAACGTATATGACTAATAATCCACCGCCAGGTTGTCATACCGAGTTCCCCGTTGGTATTAAGTTGCAAGCAACGGATAATTGCATTAAGTAATGTGCGTAAAGTAAACAAATGCATTAGACCTAACGGCGTACCCTTAAACTAAGCATCGGTTATTTTATCCCTAGTGGCAACAGCACATCCACAATCTTAGAAGTTATTGTCACTCTCCCAGATTACCGGAGGCATGAACCCACTATCTAGCATAAATACTCACTCTTGGAGTTACAAGCATCTACTTGGCCAAAGCATCTACTAGTAACGGAAAGCATGCAAGATCATAAATAACATATAAGATAGATTGATAATCAACTTGACATAGTATTCAATATTCATCGGATCCCAGCAAACACAATATGTAGCATTATAATAAGATGATCTTGATCATGATAGGCAGCTCACAAGATCTAAACATGATAGCATAAAGTGGAGAGACAACCATCTAGCTACTGCCATGGACCCGTAGTCCAAGCATGAACTACTCACGCATCACTCCGGAGGCAGGCATGGTGATGTAGAGCCCTCCGGTGATGATTCCCCTCTCCGGCAGGGTGCCGGGAAGAGCTTCTGAACCCTCCCGAGCTAGGGTTGACGGCGGCGGCGTCTCTTGAACTTTTCGTGGATAATGGCTCGGGTATTTAGTCTTTTCGCGTCGGGAGGAATAAATAGGCGAAAGGACGGCGGCTGCGGAGCCACGAGGGCCCCACACCACCCCACGGCGCGGCAGGGGGCCCGCGCGGCCCCATGGTGTGGGTGCCACGTGGCTCCCCTCCGTGTCTCCTCTGGACTCCGTCTTCGTGTTGGAAAAATAGGAGGTTCTGTCCAAGTTTCGTCCAATTCCGAGAATATTTCCAGACTAGCTTTTCTGGAATACAAAAACAGCAGAAAACAGGAACTGGCACTATGGCATCTTGTTAATAGGTTAGTCCCAGAAAATGCATAAAAATGCTATGAAGTGTATATAAAACATGTAACAATTGGTATAATATCAACATGGAACATCAGAAATTATAGATACGTTTGAGACGTATCATGCAACCGTCAAGTTAAAAGCAATATCAAGGACAAAGAAAATAGACCTGAAGGCAAATGAAATAGACCTCAAGGTTTTTACTTTTTACTGGGGAGATTAGGGTAATGAGGGCCGACCTGACCATCATGGATGACATGATGTGGGCTTGATATGAAAAAATAATGCACTGATCATGTCTCCAGAAAATGGATCTCTCGAACTCTTCTTGTATTGTGTATCTACTCTATCTAAATAGGAGAGCTCCACTACCTTATTTTCCTGCCCTCACAATCCACCACGTCACCACAAATTGCTTCATCGAGATCGTTTTGGGACTTTGACGGATACCATACACGGCTTAATTTGAATTGCAACTTGTTTTTAAACAATTTATTATGTGTCTTGTATAAATTTTGATTTTGAGCTAAACTAGTTCATATACATGCCAAAATGAAGAAAAGGGCCAAATAACTATGTTTGTATACGTTTAGGGAGGGACATTGGATGTACCTGACGGACAATCTGCAAACCCATGTTCAACACACCCAAACATTTTCTACGAACAGCCAACCAAAAAAAAGGCAATATGAGGGCAGGTTGGAGTTGCCCTTAGGACACTATGATGTCGTTTGTAGCATCACACGACTATTTAGCTAGTTACTTTTTTTCAATCACAATTGCTAGTTCTCACACGTCTGAAATTAACTAAATCTCACTCGTCTTCCTATTGATTAGATTTGCATCGCGATTCATGTGATATGTGAATTGCAACTAAAATTTCCTGTTACAATTATGTCCATTAGATTTGCATTGTGATATGTAATATGTGATTTGCAACTCCGGAGCGCTAGACGCCTCCTTTTAATAGTATCCGCCCCTAACTACTATATTATTTTGTACACTCTCTGTTCCATAATATAAAAGTCCTAGACATTCTAATGGGGACCAAATACCGAGCAGAATGACGGTGCCCACCCACTAAAATACGTTTAGATATGTACAAATTAGTGAAAAGACTAAAATTGTTTATATTGAAAACGAGGGACTAGCTTTTATAAACAACCTCATTTGGAAAAGTAGGAACGGATAAGCCTTCTTTTTCAAAAAAAAAAAACGGTGCTCTCCCGGCCACCTGCACAGGAACGTGCACCCTACTTTACCCAGGAAGCAAAACTTGCGTCCTGCGAAATGTCAAAAAATCATATGATTATCTTTAAAACATACAGCTCGTCGATCGAAATCGAACGGACCAGATTTCCCGCGGCGACAACCGTCAGACATGGATCAGGCGGCCAGAAGGAACCCTAGCCGTCGTTGACTATATAAAGAGGGGAGCCATAGCGCCCGGCTAGTCCCTTTTCGCCAGTCCCTTCGCACTGCTCGACGCCGCCACCTCCTCCTTCCTTCGAGGTCAGTGCCCCAAATCATCTCCCATGTGCTTCGGTGCGTTGTGCATGCATGTAGAGAAGCTATTTTTTCTACGCGCATGTTTCTGTTTTGTGATGGATCGTCCTTTCGCGCGGACGCATAGTTTATTCCTCTGTATTGTTGTTGCGTCGGTTTACTTGCATCGTCCTGTAGAATTACTAAGAATTATGTTCCTAATTTGCTAGAGCAGCTGTAATCGCGAATTATTAGCGAATCATCTCCCTGCTATGGTTGGATATGTCCGTAGATGCATCCGTGCCTTAATTTCGTAGTGTTCTTACTTTTTTTTTGCGTTCTCTTATGTAATTGTCTGCCATGTTAGTACTTGACGGTTTGATCTAGAATTAATCCATATCATCAATTGATAACCTGATAGTTTTAGATGGTATCAATTCTTAACCTGATAGATTTAGATGTTATCAATTAATAACCTGATAGATTTAGATCGAATTAATCCCTACCCGTGGTGAATCATCTTTTGATTTAGGTCTACTGCTATCAATTTGTCAATTCCCTTGACGTAATTTTTCATAGATCTATCTTAGCCTGCAGTCTTATAGCCTCTAGTGGTGCACCCACCTCCTTGTCTGTATCCTCAGTAGCTGAGGTCCTTACTATTATCAGTTCATGTCCCTTGTTCATCAGATACGTGCTGCTGATTTTTAATTGTTGTTTATTTTGATATTGCAGTTTGCTTGTGAACACTTGGCCATGGGTAAGGAGAAGGTTCACATCAACATCGTGGTCATTGGCCATGTCGACTCTGGCAAGTCGACCACCACGGGCCACCTGATCTACAAGCTTGGAGGAATTGACAAGCGTGTGATCGAGAGGTTTGAGAAGGAAGCCGCTGAGATGAACAAGAGGTCTTTCAAGTACGCGTGGGTGCTTGACAAGCTCAAGGCCGAGCGTGAGAGAGGTATCACCATCGATATTGCCCTCTGGAAGTTCGAGACCACCAAGTACTACTGCACGGTCATCGATGCCCCTGGTCACCGTGACTTCATCAAAAACATGATCACCGGTACCTCCCAGGCTGACTGTGCTGTTCTCATCATTGACTCCACCACTGGTGGTTTTGAGGCTGGTATCTCCAAGGATGGCCAGACACGTGAGCACGCTCTTCTTGCTTTCACCCTTGGAGTGAAGCAGATGATCTGCTGCTGCAACAAGGTATGCCATTTTGCACTAGAAAACATATTACTATGTATGGATGATGCTAGTCCTTGGGTCGTTTAAGCATGCTGCATGATCTGAATGCTTAATTTTAGTTAACACATTGCCACATGGATGATGCTGTAGTCCTTTGGTTGATTTACTTTGCTGTGTGATCTGGATGCTTGACTTCAGTTAACATTACCACATGGATGATGCTTAGTCCTTCGGTTGATTTACTTTGCTGCATGATCTGAATTCTTGTTTAATAGTTAACATGTATACATGTTCTACATTTATTTTTGCACTTCAAAATTGTATACACATGTTCTGAATGTAATGGTTTAAATCTGGACATATGTACCCATGTCAATTGTGTATTCATATATGCCAGATAGTGTAGTTTTTTGCTTTAGTTTCTTACTAGCATCCCTGCGGTTTGTCATTGATTGTATTGCTTCTTTTATGGTATAGCATATCGAAACTCCATGATGCTAGTCCATCCTGTTGATTTATGTTTGCTCAATGTTCTGATTGTTTGATTTTAGTTAACATGTCATATGGTCTACATCTTCGTTCTACTACCATCCATGCAGTTTTAGGATTAAATTCTACTCCCTCCGATCAATAATAACTGTCGCGAGCTAGACTAGCTTTTGTATTAGGGCAGTGTACTGTATGCGACAATTAAATCTGACCGGAGGTAGTATTGTTCTGCTGCTTTTAAGCTATAATGAACATGTGCTATCAGTACTGTTCTCTGTCTCTTTATTTATCTGTTAGTACTATGCTATAGTGCCATATAAACTGCAATAACTAATGGTATTGTAATGTTCCTTTTGTAGATGGATGCCACCACTCCCAAGTACTCGAAGGGCCGTTATGAGGAAATTGTTAAAGAAGTCTCTTCATACCTCAAGAAGGTCGGTTACAACCCTGAGAAGGTGCCATTTGTCCCCATCTCTGGTTTTGAGGGTGACAACATGATTGAGAGGTCCACCAACCTTGACTGGTACAAGGGCCCGACCCTGCTTGAGGCGCTTGACCAGATCAATGAGCCCAAGAGACCCTCAGACAAGCCCCTGCGTCTTCCCCTCCAGGATGTTTACAAGATTGGTGGCATTGGAACTGTGCCTGTTGGACGTGTTGAGACTGGTGTCATCAAGCCCGGTATGGTTGTGACCTTTGGTCCCACGGGTCTAACCACTGAGGTAAAGTCTGTTGAGATGCACCACGAGTCCCTCCTGGAGGCGCTCCCCGGTGACAATGTTGGCTTCAACGTCAAGAATGTTGCTGTGAAGGATCTCAAGCGTGGGTTTGTGGCTTCTAACTCCAAGGATGACCCAGCCAAGGAGGCTGCTAACTTCACCTCCCAGGTCATCATCATGAACCACCCTGGCCAGATTGGCAACGGCTATGCCCCAGTGCTGGACTGCCACACCTCCCACATCGCCGTCAAGTTTGCTGAGCTGATCACCAAGATTGACAGACGATCTGGTAAGGAGATTGAGAAGGAGCCCAAGTTCCTGAAGAACGGTGATGCTGGTATCGTGAAGATGATTCCCACCAAGCAAATGGTTGTGGAGACCTTCGCCCAGTACCCTCCTCTTGGTCGTTTTGCTGTGCGTGACATGAGACAAACGGTTGCTGTTGGTGTCATCAAGGCCGTGGAGAAGAAGGACCCAACCGGTGCCAAGGTGACCAAGGCTGCTATCAAGAAGAAATGAGGGATCTGATCGTAGCTCCTTTCAGTTGATATATCTAGCTTTTTTTGTTCCCCTGTCTGTGATGCGGTAAAGAGGTAGTACAGCATTTAGCTTTATCTGCAGTGTGCTCTCGTATCGTTTAAAACACTGCCCCGTTATATGAGCTTTGTGGAGATGTCTAAGACTCGGTTTGTGTTTTTATCGGCTGTGGAATGTGATTCGCTAGTTATGCATGTCAATTTTTCTGCTCTTTGATTTCATCATGCCTCTGTCCAGTTTGGTCGGTGGCTTACTGTATTATGTTTACACGTCTGATGAATTCCTGAGCGTAGTCTTTGGCTTTTATGGTGCACTAGCAATATGCCCGTGCGTTGCTACGAAACAAAACAAAAAGTTTAGAAGCATTTTGTATTGATTCACGGTTGTTTTGTTCATGGGCTCTTCAAATAAGCGGTGACAAATATCACCGCTCTTCCCCATACTCCCTTCGTCTCCAGTATTGTCTCCTCCGCAATATAAGAGAACAAGACTCTACTATCCTCCATAACACTCGACAGTTTCTGCAGACAATCATTCACATCAACCATATTAGCAGTGCATATGACACTTGCGACAGTTTTATCCTTTAGAAAGAAGAAAGTACTCCCTCCGTTCCATAGCAAGTCAATTAAATTGGAACGGAGGGAGTAATTTGGTAGTTGCTCTACTTCTTTTGAAAATGGTATGTCCTAATTTCATATAGAATAAATATAATAGCTCTACCATCATTGGTCTAGCTTTAGTATAAGCAGCTCCGAATCTTTTAATATAAGAATACATTCAGTGTATAAGACACTTGCTCTTGACATTCACATTCTACTCTCATCTACAGCCAACTTCGTTCTGTGAACAACGATTTATGCAGCTCTTGTCAGATTAAATGCAAAGGCGTAACTATAGATCCATGTTTCGAGCCATGGAGTTGAGAACCTTGGATTCAGACTCCTGCTACAGCCTTGGTATTACATGCTACAATGCATACTGGACAGGTTGATCTGGTCACTGCCTGCCATCTAACCATAACTAAGTAATGTAGAACACTAATAAATACAACTTCAATGACAAACTCAAGTATGGAATGTGGTATTGTAAGACATAATAACCCAACTGAAGTTCAGTATGTAACTATTAGTCTAATCATGGGCACCAATAAGGTTCCATAATATAGTCATTAACATATATAGGGATACTTCCTCTTTTGAATAAACACAATATGTCCCATAATTTCCTTTCCCCTTTCAAAACTACCAATAAATTGAACTCCATGAGTGTTTCCCAAGGTAGCTCAAGCTGGTAGACTCAGCCAATCTCGTGTCCCCTCCAGTTGAACGTGCTTTTTCCATGACCAAAACTCCTTTGACGAACCAATAATACCAACATACTCACCAAACTTAACCTAGTGCTCTAAACAAACCCATAGTAGCACCACATCCACCTTTGAAGGATCCCTTGTGGTTATCTCCTTTGTTCTGTAGAAAATATTAGAACATATAAACTGTAATAACCACATTGTTCAGAAAATGGAAGCGGGTAAACTGCATAGGTGCATTTGTGCAGAGAACTCTTTAGACTGAATTGCTCAGTTTGTCAACTTTATTTGATCCTCAGATGACAGAAAGACATATAAGCATTGTAACGAAAAAATCCATAGTAATCAATTAAGAGTAGCCTGACTGACAGGATGGCAATGAACATGGGTCCAATGTATCAGATTCAGTTGGTAGCTAAAACTCCAGCTCATCTTGTGCAAGGCAGTGGGGAAGCGTCCATTAAGCGGTTGACACCGAGGAGACCTATTATCAGTATCTTCTGAACGTACCTCTGGCAAGGAACATCTTGTTCTTTTGATACCTTGAGAATCACCATCCTGTAGCACGAAGAAACCGATCCCCATCTGCAACAAATTTGGTGCTCCTGTGGAAGGTCAAATCTTTATAAGGATGTCGGGTAGGTCTAGCCCAAAAGTTTGTGACATCCAAATTTGGTGCTCCTGTGGAAGGTCAAATCTTTATAAGGATGTCGGGTAGGTCTATGCCATTGCAGCGAATGAGGAAAACCTTCGGCTTTGCCAAATTCGCGATGAAACCTGTGGTCTAAACAAACCAAGACAGGATGGAAGAGATGGACTGCAGCTCCTCCCGCGCTGAGTTGGCAAAGATACCAACGTCGTCAGCATACATGAAAATTCTACACGGCGTCGCCCGCGAGGATGGGACTTAGGATGCCTTTGGCAGCAAGGTCCTCCATGTTGCTTTTGCGGGGGTCACAAGCCAAACCGAACAACATCGGCGAAAGCGGGTCAACTCGGTGAACAACACACGTGGTATATCCGGGTTGCAAGAATGTTAGAGGAAGTAGAAATCCAAAAACGATGATGATCCATTCACACCAAAGCTGGCCGAATCTCAGTTTTTATTTTTGAATAACGGCAAGAGAGCAACCTATATATTCATTGATCAAGAAAATGAACCCTAGGTGTTGCAAAGTTAATCCCAGCTGACGAAGTCGAAAGCTTTCAAAGAAAGTTATGAAAGAGGCCAGGGTGTTTGAGCAATGCAGCTCCTTTATCAAATTCTGCACGGTTACTTAGCAATAATAACATTATATCTCTTTATTTATTCATCGGTAATAATAATAGTTACATCAAAACCTCTTCACATGACTCTTCAAGCGAGAGGCGATTAGGGCTCCCTGCCTCCTGCTGGCGCGCCAACGATCTGCCTGGTCTCCCGTGGCCTTAGGGCCATAGATATAGGGTGGATCCTGATCCTTGCCGGCGAGAGGGCTCCTTTTTTTTTGGTATTTTCTTGTGTTTTGTTAGAATTTGTGTCCTGCTTAGAAAGGCAAGGCGACAGCTCCCTAGTGGTGATGGAATAAGTTTCTCCCCGCTTAGCCCCTGTCCTGGCGGTGGTCGGAGTGCGTGTGGAGATGTGTCTCCGAAGAATCTCGTGGGATTCGGTCGGTGTTTGTCTTCGACAAATCCGGTTGGATCTGGTCTTCGTTCGTGTTTCTATATGTTGGATCCTCCCGATCTATGTTTCTCTTCATCAGCGAAGGTTGCTTGCCTAGTGCACTGGTCCTATTGGGTCTTAGCACGACGACTTCCCGACTGTCTAGTACAACAAGGTTTGTCCGACTCCGGTGAGGGAGGGGCGATGACAGTGGTGCGCTTTCGGCTCGTTGAAGTGCTTATAGCCGTTGCTAGGTGGTCTATGAATCTGGATGTAATTTTGTTACTTCTTGCATTTTTTTGTAATGACTCAACAATTGATGAATATACTCCGATCCGGACCGAGTAACTTCTTCTCTCCGACGGGTGATCTACACTTCCGCCCGTACGTAGTATAGTGCCTGTACGGAGCCACCTCAATGGTGGAATGGTAGCAGCTATTGTTGTATGCGAACTCGACTAAGTGTAGATGCGACTCCCAACTCACTCAATAAGAAAAAAAGACGTTGATCCACTTCAGATTCTTTTTTATGAAAAAACAAGAGGACAAATGTTCAGAGTGTCTTCTCGCAGAGATGTTTCACTTGCCACATGAGCCATCTCTCTCCCTTTTGCATCCTCTACATGACATGACCAAGGAGGAGAAGAATCAATACTTCTTTGAAGGGTGTAGCTGAGAAAGACATGCATCTTCTAGCCCAAAGAAAGTGAACAAGCTTGTAAGAGCATCTGTGCGGAGGAAATCAGGATGCAATCTACAATCTCGTATTAGAAGTTTTCTCCAAGAAAAAGGTTACTACATCAAGATATACTACGATCTCAGCGGGGTTCATCTAGCGAAACATTTGGCTTGATCGGCTAGACTCAGTAGGCCCACTGCGGCATTGCCCCTGTCAGGACCGGACCTACTTGGAAGAATAGGAAAGAGGTGCGACCCTTTCCCCTCGTTTCACCCTCCCACGCGACTGATGCGGCGGCGCTAGGGTTTGCGCCGCCGCCACTTCCGCGCCTCCTCCGGCGCCGGCCACCGGAAATACCGCCGCCGCCGCCGTCGCCTGATTCACACCCTACTGCCCGCGTGCCGCCCCAAGTTCCCACGTTCCCTCTGCACGACTGCCGGAAGACCCTCTTCCACGCCTCCTCTGCGACCCCTCGCACACAGGGGCCGGAGGTCACCCTGATCCTCTTGCGACGACCACCGGTGGTGCACCCCAGCCTGCCCCTCCAGCAACCTCCTATCCGTGCCGGTTCATCTCTCCTGAGCAAGGTATGACCTCATTTATGGATGCTTCGTGTACGCATTATATGCATTTTCTATATTTTTGTGCATATTGTGGTGTCTTCTTACTGAAAGTCGAAACTCGCCACAAGAAGAGCGAAAGTTAACCGCTTAATTGTTGCTGTGCAGAAGAGATTAAACTAGGTTATAAAGCTAATAGTACGTTCAAACAACACCGTTCCCATTATGGACTCCACCCAAAAACACAAGTACGGAGTAACACACTTCTCTAATGTCTTAACTAAGCTATTTTTCATGCAATTTTAGAAATTCTTCAGAACTTTAGAACTAGTGGTCACCATATAGCTATATCCAATATTCCAGCAACCAAAGAATATAAATTTACCCAATAGGTCAAAACTTGAGAACAAAATTGTGACACTAAACCTGTTACGACTCACAATACAAGACGGTAAAATTAGCTCCAACAACCATGAACCCGACAGAACCTAGGATTTGCACCCGCTCGGCTGCTACAATCCAGAAGTTACGCTTTCCAACATCTGATTTCTCAAGCTTCAATCTATGCCTCACATTCAGTCGCACAAAAAAATCAAACCATACAAAATCGCGAAGAAATATATCGGATCAGAGTGAAACCACGGAAACTGTGTGGTACTCTCACAGGCCCGATCAGCGCTCGTGGCGGGGTGGAGACGAACCTTGATAGGCTTTCGCCCAATACTGGAATTGGATGGCAGTCGAAGTCAAGGGGTGGCAGGGAGGGCGAGAAGATTACATGGCAGTCTAGCTGGGAAGACATCTGTAACACCCCGGCCCATCCCCGGGCCGGGCCTGTCACCCCTGGCAGCTCTCTAGGATCTCTAGACTAGCCCCACAACACTGGTCACTTTGTCCTCACTCGTGCGCACCCCGGAAGGACTTCCCCGGTCGGTCACCCATCCTCAAATCGCTCCGTTCAGATGAGCTTCCGGAAAAGAAGTTGCAGCTTGTTGATATGAGTATTTTATCAATCCTATTAAGCCCTAGGCCAGGATCTCACAACATCCTACTTTATTTTGCTTGATGTGCAGTTGGATCCACCGTCAGATCGTGAACTGTCAAGTTTCTTGCATGCAATGTTCATTCATGTGTCTAGTAGTTTCATGAAGGATCTGCATATTGTTAACTTGTTATCTTTGTAAACGTAGGCGATGCGTTGGCCCATTGTAATTAAGAAAACCCTGTCATTCGTCAAATTATCTTCCACATTTTACAATTTTTTTGAAATACCGGGCTTCCATGAAGGACATGACAGTCAGTCCATCAAAGCTGTATGAATTCGTTGTTGTTGTATTGGGAATATATAGTTTGATTCTTTCTTTAGCTCCTCACAACTCTCTCTATGTTAAAATTTTAATGTATATGCATTTAGGTACGCATAGCTGCACCTCCTGTCCCGTTTATGTCTGCTTATGGTGTTGTGTTTGCAATGTAGGAAAATCATAGATGGATATCATGCAGACAAGTGACTCTTCACATCATGGAATTGTAGAGAACAGCCCTTATACAATTCCCTATGATAGACACGTGGAAGGTGGCCAACTTGGTGCTTCGTGGTATTTTAGTAGAAAAGAAATAGAGGAGAATTCCCTTTCAAGGAGAGATGGTATTGATTTGAAGAAGGAATCTTACCTTCGCAAGTCGTACTGCACTTTCCTTCAGGATTTCGGGATGAGGCTTAAAGTGTAAGAATATATTGTACCATGAATATTTTATTGTTATTTCTTTTCCCTGGAAATATAACAGCTATTTTAGCAGTATTATTTGAATCTTGAGAGTTCTTTTCAAGCTTCTGTAGAAAACCAGACACTATCTTATAACTTAATTTCCTGGATGCTGCTTTTGTTTCTTTCTCATTTTTTCGTTAACAGTATCTGAAATACTTATGTCATCCTCATTTTAGTCTCCAAATCCAAGGAAAGGCCAGTTCACACCTAAAGCTAAACGTACATCTATTGATACGTTTCTTGTATTCTACCGAAATCCTTTACATGCAGCATATCAGGGCCTTCTTAGTTGGAAGCTTAACTCTGCCACAGTGTGTCACACACCAAGTGTCTGGCACACTTAGTCACTCACTCACTCACTCTTAGGCTTGAATCAAACAAACCTTAGTCGAAATAATTAATAGGAGGAATAGCTAAAGCAAACACTCTGAAGAACCTTTGTTAAGACTTAAGAACTTACGATGTTAGGGATCAAATGCTATTCAGAAGATTGCAAGCATCACCTCTGGTGATCGAGGAAACATGATGCGTAGGTTCTAAAGAAACAGAGTAGCCTAGGTTGCCAAGCATGCTGACTGCTCAAGCACCAGTCTAATAATTTCCCCACCCAGATCTACTTATTTGGTTTTTACATGCATTTTACTTGATTACATTGACTTAAGTGTTCGTATTTAATCATGTGATATCTGTACTATATTAGATATTTGATAATTATCTGATTGTTGACTTGTCCAGATTTTCTTCCACATTTAGCATTTGTGAGCATTTATATTCTTTCAGTCTGTATTTATTGTTGTCAACCGTACTCCATACAACTGTTAGCTTGTCTTTTAACTTTATTTTCCGTGGCAACATCCAGAGATGATTTGGTACTGATTAATTTAAATAATATGATGGTAAAGCTCTCAATTATCAAGCCCTAGTTTTTCCCGTTGAGCTGAAGATGTGTGCTACCACATGCTTGTTAACCCAATAAAATTTATGTTTAAATGTTGCTAGATATGCATGTGATGTGACCACACTACACCGCTCAGTTTCCTTTTAAAAGGGTTTATATTTTCTTCATGAGCACACAGCATTTTCAGGAATAAGGTCCTTACATATCAGCTCTGGACATAGTGTTATATTCATTGATTTGTTACTTTAGGGATCACTCTTTCATGTTGGGCATGCAACGATGAATATTCTATTTTAGGTAGAACAGAAAATATTCAACGTTTTAAATAGTTTGTAGGTCTTTATGTGTCCTTAGAACACTTGTACTATGAATGTTTATGAATCAGTAAATATCCCTGTTTTACTGCATGAATTGTGCTCTTTTGGCATGTTTGATGGTTCGATATAGTATTTTTCCTTCTTATTGATGAATGACTTCATAATGTAGGCCCCAAGTAACAATTGCTACAGCTATTGTATTCTGTCATCGTTATTTTCTTCGTCAATCTCATGCCAAAAATGATAGACAGGTAAGCCTTACTGAAATTTGTACTTGCTTGTATGACAACATATTTCGATTTCATCTGTAAATCACTTTCTATGCATGGTAGATAATTTACGAACAGGTGTTCGATCATCAATGCTTGGCACCCTATGTGAAAGACACAAAAAAATGTTTTCTGTCACCTGTAGAGCATATATTTTATTGGATTCCATGACATGGTAAATTTTATCTGGCCTGTAGAAGAGACATGCGAGTTAACTTTTAAGTTGTTCTTGGGTAGCGTACACCAAACGCTGCTTGCAATATGTTTATTGTTAGGCGTGATAATCAACTGCTTATTGCAAAATGTCAATGTAAGTTCATTATAATCTGCAGATAATAGCCACAGTTTGCATGTTCTTGGCGGGTAAAGTTGAAGAAACACCCAGACCCCTGAAGGATGTCGTACTCATCTCTTATGAGATCATTCACAAAAAGGATCCTGCTGCAGTCGCTCGAATTAAGCAGAAGGTGAGATATTTTAGCATTCTCTTGATATTCTCTATCTATCCCTATTTCCCCACACTTGTATTTTATAAAGCTGCAAAAAAATTGTCCATAACCGGTGCACTTTTATACTGAGTAATTTTACAAGAATGGTGATTGAGGATATTGGTTTTGTTGTGTGTAGGAAGTGTATGAACAACAGAAGGAACTTGTTTTGATTGGGGAGCGTGCTGTGCTTGTAACACTTGGTTTTGACATGAATGTGCACCACCCTTACAAGCCCTTGGTTGAAGCAATAAAAAAATTCAAGGTTGCTCAAAATGCACTTGCTCAAGTTGCCTGGAATTTTGTTAATGATGGGTATGCTAAAATTACACTTATCCTTACAAAATAGCATTCGCCCATTTTGCCTATTTACTATGCCTTAAAAGGGGTGTACAGGCTACGCACTTCGCTTTGCCTGCAATTTAAGCCACATCATATTGCGGCTGGTGCAATTTTCCTTGCTGCAAAGTTCCTCAAAGTCAAGCTTCCAGCAGATGGCGAAAAGGTCTGGTGGCAAGAGTTTGATGTAACCCCACGGCAGTTGGAAGGTTGGTCTCTCGATACATAGTCAGTAGTGCATATTTGCACTATTGTGTTATTCATTGTCGTAAGGATATAATATACACAATTTCGCAAGTAGCAGCAGTTATTTCCGTTCTTCAGCTGTCTAGGAGCCCATGAAAATCGGATGGTCAAAATTTCATCATCTTTGTTCAGAAATGATAGTGGAACTACTGGGCTGGTTAGGTCAAAGACACAGGGTGTCGTGTGATGTGCACTTGTATTGGGTAGGCCTTATTTGTCGGAACTTGAAATATTTTCATTGACATTAACTCTTGAGGACAATTTTCTGCTAGACTTCGCTTGATTCATTTCTGTTAAACAGAAAATTTGCTTGGTAGCATCACAAATAGATAAAGTTTTAGAAATTACCATCTAACACGTGGATGACATGTGGGGCCTGGACTACCTGTGGACACAACAGATTGTATTTTTCAGCTCGGTGATTTCCAGTATTACCGAGCAGCATTTCTTGTTACTATATCTATTTTCTTAGAAGTGATGCTGCTTTTACTCCATTTTCTGCCATGGTTAATTTTGACGTTTTGATGCTCTTTGTTGTCAAGTAACAAACCAAACGACCCATTCTCATATTCTTTTTGTGATAATTCTTTTCAGAGGTTAGCAACCAAATGTTGGAGCTCTACGAGCAGAACCGTGTAGGCCCACCACCATCACAGGGGAATGATACGGAAGGCAGCTCTGCAAGTGTGCGTGCTCCTGTGACTCCTGCTCATGAAACTCATCAAGCACCTAGACAGTCGAGCATACCAGGTCGCCACCCTCACCCTGAAAAGCAGAACTCAAGTCAGCGGAATGAAGCAAGGGATGGTAGTGCAAATAGCAATGAAGGCACCAATGCGTCATCGTCAATGATGGATGCGATGAAAAAGATAGACAAGGATAAGGTGAAAGCTGCGCTGGAGAAACGGAGGAAATCGAAAGTTGATGGTGGTAGAAAGGTTGACGTGATGGACGATGATGACCTAATTGAGAGGGAGCTGGAACATGGAGTGGAATTGGCTGCTGAGGATGAGAAAAAACATGACAGAAGGCCTCATCCTGCGCGCCGGGAGGATCACCACCATAGCAAGGTGGAGCACACAGAAGAGGGCGAGCTGTCCATGGACAGCCAGGAATACCGGTCTCCTGGCCCTGACAACCAGAAGAGGAAGGACGTGAACGATCGCAGGAGCTACGACCGTGGCGGAGGCGATAGAGACCTCAAGAAGCTGAGGTCATGAGATCAAGTATTCAAAAACTGTCAACTAGCGTTTTGAGCGGCAGTGCGTGGAACCTTGTGATGCGTGTGTTGAGATTCGAACCTTGATGTACTGTAATTTGAAAAGATGGTTTCCCCCATGCAGGAGTGTGTACATGTTGAGGCGATAATTTTATAGAACATTCGGCAGCAGTTTCATGCTGTGAAACGATATGAATGAGGCTGCAATTCGAAGGCTGTATAATTAACTAGGTCCCCACCAGGACAACCTAACTTCAAATATTTCGTACATGGATTCGAAGCAAATTTGGATGGAGATAGTCTGCAGCAATCAGGGGAACAACCTGCATAGATGCAGGCTAGACACAGGCCGTTCCCACAATGATCATCGCTAGGGAGCCTCTGTAAGTATCGCCTCCTTGTGGCCTCATTCCCGCATCCCCCTCTCCGTGAAAGGTGCTTTTTTAGCCCTTCATGAATGACAAGTAATGTAATCCAGTATATGTCCAAACGGCTCACTCGCTGTTGTATTTTTCATCCACTCGATAGTTTTCCTGGGATGGATGTTTACTCGAGCTGTTGATAGATTCTACAAAATCAATAAAGTTAAGCAGATTCTTCTACTTCCTCCGTCCACAAAAGGATGTCAACCTAGACCAAATTTGTATGTATCTAGACATAATTTAGTGTGTAGATACATTCAAATTTAGTAGGTTGAGACATCCTTTTGTACACGGAGGGAGTAGTAATTTAGATGAAGAAGGTATAAAATTAAAATTCTTTAGTTCCAGGAGCAGCACAAGACGATCGATCAACAAAAATTAACAGGCCAGCAGTATTCGGAAGTTGCATTGGCCGGAGTATCATTGCCTATCAGCATGTGCCTGCTACCGACACTAAGACTTTACAAAATCATTCAAGTCGAGCAGGTTTTTCTAATAATTTGGATGAAGGCATAAAATTAACATTCTAAGTTAGTAATAAACACCAGGAGGCGGTGGCGGTACAAGATGACTCGATCAACAAAAAATAACAGGCCGAGCAGCATTCTGAAGTTGCTTGGCCGGAGTATCATTGCCTATCAGCACGTGCCTGCTACCAACACCCTACAGCTCATCTTCAAGCCTCGCCTCTCCTGCTTTCTCAGCTTCGTTCAACACAAAATTCTTGAGAGCCTCCACGTCCCTAGGTCCTGCAATATTACCGAGGTGTTGGATAAGGGATTGGCTTAGCTGAGTATTGAAAGGAAAAAGGATACAGGGGATCACACAAAAAGGAACAATAGCAACACCGCAAAAGATTACAAACGCCAGGTAAAATAAAAAAATCTAATGCCAAACTGCACGAAAATGTACAGAAAAAACCAGATTTCATTTATGAAGGAAATCATCCCCAGTTACATGAGACAGAAGGTAGACAATCTCAACCAGAAGGACGTC
This sequence comes from Poa pratensis, assembly GCA_947311845.1. Taxonomy (NCBI): domain Eukaryota; kingdom Viridiplantae; phylum Streptophyta; class Magnoliopsida; order Poales; family Poaceae; genus Poa; species Poa pratensis. The sequence goes on along the minus strand of CAMZMU010000076.1, from coordinate 22,669,507 downwards.
ATTAGTAGATGTGTAGTTTTGATCTTTTGAGTGATGTCAGGAAACGATGATGCAAGAAAACTGTAACTGTTACATATAATCAGATTTAGGGGCATGATACAGTCTATTACAAGGATTATGATTTCGGGTCGAAAGTGGAAACTTACTGTTGACTAGCACTCTCGCGAACAAATTACCACAAGGAATCCAATGGGTGAAGCAACATGGTGAGATATTCATCAATATCAAACAAGCACACCCCAATAGAAGCATAAAAGTTACTGATATGAACCAAGTTGTATACAAAGTACTCCTCCGATGTCATTTATTTAATATTTATTTATCAAATGTCATTGCCTCGGTTATTGATAATTAGCTGTATTACTGCATTAGTAAATAGTAATATCCAGGTCATGGTGGTCTAAACAGGACATTTTTTAAACGGTGAATGTCTGTTAAATCCTGGTATATACTATATACGATAATCGCCTAAAATGTAAGATTTTTAGAACCTATTGCTGCAAGTTCACAGAGGTTTCAATCTTTCAGAGCCATGTCCTATCTGAGTATCTGCAAATAAATTCTACAGTGTGGCTACGGATTTTAATCTATCAATACCTCTAAACTTTTCCAAGCGAATTGAACCGAATGCAACGGATTATAACATGGTTTTCATGGTAGTACTAGTATCTGATTTACCTTCTCCTGTCAATCAAACAGTAGACGTAACAAGGCTTACCTTTATATTTTGCAACCTCTTCGCCATCATAGAACACCTTGAATGTTGGGTATGAATGAATGTCCACCTTTGAGCATACTGGTTTGCTTGCCCCACAGTCAACTTTCCCGACCTCAATTTCATCCGTACCTTCGATAACCTTCCCCAGGTCCTCCCAAAGTGTCCCTAGGCTCTTGCTGTAAGTGTAACATGCATCCTAGTTTAGAACCAAGCAACCAATCTTGTATGATAAGTGTGAACCAGCTAAGACATATAGACCTTACCAGTGTTTACACCAAGGGACGCAAAACTGCACAAACCATACCGTGTCTTTCTCCTTTATCTAAACAAGAGATGAATTTGTCATGGTCAAACTAACATGAACAGACAAGCAAAAATCATGGCAAGCAACTTGAATTTCAATGGTGCCAACTGCCAAGAGCAATGGAAGGCTGTGACATTTGTTTCACTGAATATGCGGCCCGTAAAGCAAGGCGATTAATTCACTAGAAACCAACAATAATTTAGCTTGTGTGTCACGTCTTAACTCCTGAACCGTTCCTAACTGGATCAGATAAAACAATAGACTTATGGTAGTCTAACAAACACCAACGGAGAGGTGACGTATCACTGAGTCAACTGACGCGCTCGTCAAGCTAAAATCACTAGCGAATCTGGCATACAGCAATTGATGGTCAGCGACCAAGCATCACCTGTACAGTTCGACCCGACAACTAAATACTCCTATGACCCTATACCGGCGGCTCTTGGAGCGCACGCAGTGTTCTTTACAGGACTGTTGCATCTCTGATGGGGAGGTCGGAGAGGGGAGGGGCACGAGAAGGGGAAGCAGTACCTTGTCGGTGAAGGTCTCTTCGGTGAGGGTGATGACCTCGGCGACCGATCGCGTGGAGAGGACCGCGAGTACCGCGACGGCGAGCACCAGGAGGTGGATGGGGAGGCGGGAGCGGCGGCGAAGAGCCGGATCCATGGCTGGAACGGAGGTCGGGGACGGCAACGACGGGGGAGAACGGGAGCCTGATGCGCGAGCGGGGTGGGGTCCATGTAGTACTCGATCAGGCCGGGCCGGACTACGCTAGGATTAGTTTGGCATATGGGCCATGGGCCTACGCGTTGGCCTCATCAGCGATTTGCAGTGGCCCCCGAGCTTCATACTTTGGCAGAGGTTGTCTGGAAAAAAAACTTTGCCAGAGGCCAGAGCCGCGCAGCTGCGCAGGGGCATATTGCCCTGTCGTCGGCCACAGTGCTCGCCTGCCTGTACCAACTTTATTTGCTCGGAGAAAAAGTCGTAGTCTTTGATGTCGAGTTAGTACTACTACTATTGACTGGCAACTGGCAGACGATGTACCATTATACTCACTCATACCAGTTTTATTTTGAATTTCATCGTTTCATTGCACGCATCCGTAACGTGCCCTCGTAGTGCCTCCGCCCTCCCCCTCCGGGTACCAATATAGTAATACTTCTAGAGCGAATTAAGTTCCACGATTGCTGCTGGTAACAAGTATACCCCTGTCAATGCTAATGGTGTGCAACTCTGCATATTTTAATTTCAGAAGATACGGTACATAGTCATCATTCACGGATAATTCTGGAATCAGGTGATGGCCAGTTCGGGACAGGAGCACGACGGTTGATTCCTTGCTGCGTGCCTTGTACCTTTCAAACGGAATCTAGGGGACCACCACCTGCTTCAGAGCGACCCAGCCCGGTTAATCATCGTCGACTGCGTCGCTGTCAAAGCACTGCTAACCACCACGAGGCTCCAAGCTCTGGAGCTCGGAAGATCCATGGAAGAATCGTCGGTGTCCCGGCCTTTTAGGTGGTTGAGCATGAGCATGTTCCGTCGTGCCGGCCTGCGCCCAATCCCGTGGCTTTTGTCAACCATCCAACGCACGCACGGGCACGGGCACGGGCACGGGCACGTTCGACGCCGTCGGTTTGCGGAGCCGATTGCCTCTTTACATGTCATCTTATCGCCGCCTGATGACTCCACTGGATGGTATCTAATCCGTCTGCGTACGTACTCCGGATTAAGAACCCAGCTCGATCCTGAGTCACCTCAACATCATCGCGGACATCCCAATCTATGCTTTTAAGTAAAGATTTGTTATATCCCAGGTGACCGGAATTTTTCAAACTTCAGTCACCTTCTTCTTGCTTTATCTTCTGGAGGAGGCCAAGGACGGGGCAATGGTGGCGAATCTGGAGGGCACCTCCAACGACCCGGCGCATATGGATATGGCTTGTCCTAATCTGTCCTTCTGGACAGAGGAGTCTCTCCAACGGGCCGGCGCATAGGGACAACTATCCGCGCGGACAGGTTTTTGGCCCCAAACCTGGCCCAGGTTTGATCCAGGTTTGGGGGAGAAACGGACAGGCTCTCGGTCCGAGCTTGGTCCTCCTTGTCCGCGCCTGGCCCAGTGGCCAGCGAGAGATTCCCATTCTCCCCCCTCCTTCCAAATCACGACCGGTCGCCGCCTGGTTTGCATCGGTCGCCGCCGTCCCCTATCTCTTCGGCCTCGTCCACCGCGACAAGGCCCGCCTTGCGCCGCCGTCGCCGTCGTCCGCCGCCACCGCCGCTTCCCGGGACGTTCGGCTGTTGGACCGGAGGCGGCCGCGAAGTCCACCGCCCGGAAGGTGTTCGACGAAAGGTAATGAGAATCAATCTCTATTTTTTGGTGCAACAAGTGATGTAAATTTCATACTAATTTGTTTGTTTTGCTTAGATGGACAGTGATGATGAATTCTTCTACAAGACCTTCATCGATACATCGGACGAAGAATCGAACGACGATACCGACGTTATGATGGTCGCCGCCACGCTCATCTGCAACTTCAACCAGGCGGATTGGCCTCGGCATGTTGGCTCGGTTGTTGGAAGGGCTCCGGCGTTGGATCGTGACCGGGAACAAGGTCACTACCAACTTTGGAGGACTATTTCCATCCCGTGAAGCCAACATATGCGAATCACAAGTTTCGTCGCCGTTTTCGGATGTCACGGCCCCTGTTCATGCGTATACTCGAAGGGGTGAGGGCATACGATGACTACTTCATCGCCAAACCTGATGCTACTGGTATGTACGGTTTCTCATCTTATCAGAAGTGCATGGCAGCTATACGCATGCTTGCATATGGAGTAGCCGGTGATCTAGTAGATGAATATTTGCGCATGAGTGAGTCAACTTTCCTAGAGGCCATGTACAAGTTCTGTGAAGCTGTTGTTCAGGTGTTTGGTCCCGAGTACTTGAGGGAGCCGAATTTGGAAGAAACTGCCCGTCTTCTGAACATGAACTCGAGCAGAGGCTTCCTTGGAATGCTTGGGTGCATAGATTGTATGCATTGGGAGTGGAAGAACTGTCCTTTTGCTTGGCAAGGACAATACCAGGGACACGTTGGAGAGTGCACAGTCATACTTGAGGCTATTGCATCTAAAGATTTGTGGATTTGGCACTCCTTCTTTGGCATGTTGGGCTCTCACAACGATATCAACGTGCTACAGAGATCACCGGTGTTTGATAGGCTGGCCGAGGGCAATGCACCGGTGATCAACTTTGAGGTTAATGGAAATGCATATGACAAGGGGTACTACCTTGCTGATGGTATATACCCTTCATGGCCCGTCTTTATGAAGACCATTCGCAAGCAAGAAAGTGAGAAATCTCGTAAGTTTGCTCAGCAACAAGAAGCTTGCCGGAAGGATGTCGAGCGAGCATTTGGTGTGCTCCAATCCAGGTTTGCTATTGTTCGACGGCAAGAACGTGGAGCAAGGAGGTCATGTGGGAGGTGATGACTGCTTGCGTGATCATGCACAACACGGTTGTCGAGAATGAATGGGATGATGCGAGGATATTTGATCAAGGCTGGGAATTTGAGGGTGAGTTGGTTGCGCCTACACCTGGACCGGCGACAGACGAGCAGTATTCAGACGTGTATGCAGAGATGCGTGACAAGCCACTGCATAAACGTCTACATTATCTGATAGAGCACATGTGGACTCATCTCGGAAACCAGTAGTGCTACATGTTCATTTTTCTTTCTATTCGAACTTTGTTGTAATAAATGAACAATATTTCAGCGTGTTTATTTTCTATTCACTTTGTTGTAAAATGAACGAAATTCCTGTTGACTGTTTTTTAATGAAATGCGGCCGGCCGTTGGGGGCACCTCCACCGCAAAGCGGACGAAGGCCCAGAATCTGTCCGTTGTCTGCCCAAAGCGGACAGAATCGGTCCGAAAATGCTTTCCATATGCGCCGGGCCGTTGGAGGTGCCTTGAGTTCGAATCATGTTAGAGCAGAATTTTAGGATTTTCCATGAGTGTGGTTTCTTCTGTCAGAAGAAAAAATACCACCAAGCAGAGTCCTGGAGGAGGTCGTTCCCTAGACGATTTTCAGCGACGACACATCACCGGATCGAGCCGAGCAGGAGCTAGTGGTGACGTGACGGACACCGGTGCAGAATGCCAGGGTGAGCATGGCCGAGCCAGAGGTAGTGCTCGACTCACTGAGTCGTAGCGGCGATGCACAATGTGTGTGTATTCGTTGTTTGGGGCGCTGTTGGTATAATGTCACCTAGGGGTGCCGCCAACATGGCCTAATCCGGCTAGTCCAGGGTGGCCCATAAGTGGTGGTGAAGGCTTTTGCCTACCGGGCGGCCCAGATAGCCGACGACTAAGGGAGGCGGATGCCGGCAAGGAGGAGGCCCAAGGCCGAAGCCCAGAAGGCCACCAAGACCAAGATGGAAGGCGGCAGACTTGCCGGCTAGGTTTAGGACTCTGTATACTTGCCGGATACGCAATCTCCTTGTAACCCTAGGTCCGGCTGCCGATATAAGCCGGACCAGGGAAGCCCTTAGGGCAACTCATCCAACTCATTGTAACCCGCAACGCGGCTATTGCCTTATAGTGAGTTATAGCAGCACGTAGGGCTCCGCCACCGTCGTGGAGCCTGAAGCTGGGTAATCCGCCGTGTTCGATCCCGACCTCGACGACGTCCACCTTCTTCCCCTCGCGTAACCCTCGGCTAGAGGACCCCCGTCTCATATCCCAAATGTCGATACGTCGACAGGCGGCGCCCACCGTGGGGCATAAGGCGTCAGGCGTCACGTTCCAGGTGGGAACACTTGGCGGCATCGGCGAGACCATCGCCGTTGGCCGCGCCATCCGCGTCGGCTCCATGGGCTACGTCCAAGACGACGCATCTTGGACGCCGGCAAACGATGGGCTCATCGCGTACACTCTCGTTCCGATCGGCAGCATCGAGCTCTTCATCGGCTTCACCCCAGAAGCCATGGGGTTCCCGAAAAACCACACCCTTTGGGGACCCACTCGCCACCCGGAGTCCGACTACTCACAAGACGGATCTGAATTCGCCTCCTCTTGGGAGTCCGCAGATTCAGATTCCCACTTCATCGGCGTTGTCAGCATGGGATCAGACTCCCAGCCAAGAAGCAACGATCCTGAGTCCATCCTTCCTGCTCTTCAGGAGGACACGACGTCAGATGCCGGATCTAGATCTACTGTTCATGTTAACATAGATTCAGAATCCGAAGAAGACTCCGCCAGCATGTTTGAAACTCGTGTAAAACAATGCTTTGCTCCAGCCGATCCGGCACCTTCCGAGGTAGCAGCAAGCTCCGAGGCAACCATGCGGCAGGCCTTTGTGGCAGATGTCACTGTCTCGGATCCGGCAAAAGAGGCGGAAGCCAACGGCGCCGGCATGACCGCAGCAGACAAAGCCAATATCGAGCCTCCACCGGCTCCCAAAAAGAAGACAAATCTGGAAAAAGGCGGCACCATCGGCAAGGATGACCCGCCTCTCGACGAAATCTTGAACACACCGGTGCCCGACAATGCTGACCCGGCATATTGGGAGAAGATCCGCACTTCGGTTGCGAAACAAACCCGCATTCTCGATGAGCAAGAGGGCAGGGTCAGAAACCTGATCAACGAAGCCAAGGCAGAGCATGCCAAGGTTGCCGCCGCCAGAAATCTCTTCACCACAACCCCAGTCACCAAAGCGCCTGGGGCTGGAAAGAGAAGCAGGAGGAAGCAAGATCCGCCTCCTGTAGAATACAAAACCCCTGCTCAGAAACTTGGTTTTGAGTGGGCCTTCGCACCGCAGCGACGAAACAAGAAGGTGCTCCAGTTTTCGCAACTCCGGTGCTGAACACGGCGGTTGCCCTCGATATCCTAACGGTTAACGAGTACAACAAGGATGACAAGATTTTCTACACCGCAGCTCTCGTTGAAAAAGCCCTAGAGCAACAAGCCCGCGCTGACTCCCGCGCGGAGTTGGCGGGCGTGCTAGGAGGCAGATTGGAGTCAAAATCTGATGCATGCAAAGCAACCACCAATGGACATCCTGAAGATCCATCCGGCTCTTGCAGCCAGGGAAAGGGAAAGGACAAGAGCAAGGAGCCTCGAAAACCGTCACCTCCTAGAAGGCAGCGAGACGAGGCATCATGCACCGGCGTCCAGAAACATGAAGCACCTCCCCCGCCAAGGCACAACGAAGGCGGCAGCCGGGGACACAACCAGCAGCCGTGTGGCGGTGGCAGCCGCAACAATGACCCACCCCCGCCAAGACGGAGCAGGGTGAGAATGTGTTCCCCACCTCCCGCGCCCAGGCACGAAGATGGACGCGACGAGCACAAACTTGGCAGAAGCCGAGCAGCGCAGGACGAGCCGTATGTTGACAGATACAGCAAGCAGCTCGAGTCGGAAGACGCACGTCACTGCCTCAATGACATCAAGGCGGGAAAAGAGCAGTCATACATTGGCCCTGCCATCCGTAGTGTGCAAGTCCCTAGGGACATGACATCCGTGTCAAAAAGCTGCCCAAGGTACAATGGAGGAGACAAGCCCAACTCGTGGCTGTCGGACTACGCGCTGGCAGTCCAGATTGCCGGCGGCGACGGTCTTGTGGCTGTGCGTTTCCTCCCCCTGATGCTTGAGGGAACTGCCAGAAGCTGGATTGAAAACTTGCCAGAAAAATCGGTACACAGTTGGCGTGACATGGAGCGGGTCTTCACCCAGCACTTCCAAGGCACGTACAACCGACCAAAGACCTACACAGATCTCATACGATGTGTGCAAGGGCGCGATGAGTCGGCAACATCCTTTCTGGCAAGATGGATACAGACAAAGGCAAGCTGCGAAAACGTAGATGACAACCAAGCTATACATGCTTTCACCACAGGTCTGTTGAAAGGCTCCAGTCTTCGACACAAGCTGGTGCACATGCAAGTAAAGAACCTTGGAGTCATGTTGGAGGTTGCCTCTACATACGCGTAGGCGGACGATGACGCTCGGGATCCAGACGCCGTCCTTGACTTGGCACCAGGAAGACGCGCCAACAACAAGCGCAAAAACCCCCAGGAAGATAAAGCCGACACGTCTGGTGAAGTTGTCGTCGCCTTCAAAGGCAAAGGCAACAACCGAAAGTGGAAAGGCAAGGCGGAAGATGCGGGCCCTAGCAAGCAACGCATGACGTACGAGCTGGCAAAAGCAATGCCTTGCCCCATCCACGCCGGACAAGGCAAGGTCAACCACACTTTCGGGGAGTACAGATTCCTGGACGACGCAAAGAAGGACCCCGAGGTCGGCAGGAAGCCAAAGAAGATGAAGAAAACTGAGAAGGCGAGAAAGGTTGATGACGAGGACTCCATGTCCATGTCGGAGGACGAACAGCCTAAGCCGCCAAGAAAGGAGAAGAAATACCCCAAAGTTCATCGCCAATTGGTCTGCTTCATGGGAACTCCGTCGGCAAAAGAGGAGAAGGCGGAACTTCGTGAGCTTAATGCCACGGTGCCTGATGTCCCACAGTACTTGAACTGGTCCGAGATGCCCATCACCTGGGATCGGGAAGATCACCCGGACCGCGTTCCAAGTCCCGGCAAGTACGCCCTCGTCGTCGACCCTATTGTCGACAACTACAGACTCACCAAGGTACTAATGGATGGCGGCAGTAGCCTCAACATCCTGTACGAGGAAACCCTGAAACGCATGAACTTGACGGAGGGCCAGCTTGACTACAACAAAGTCAAGTTCCATGGCATCGTTCCGGGAAAGCAGACCAAATCCATGGGAAGCATCAAATTGGAGGTTACTTTTGGGACGGAGGCGAACTATCGCTCTGAATATCTCCGTTTCGAAGTAGTCCCCTTCAAGAGTGCCTACCACTGCATCTTTGGGCGGCCGGCTTTCGCCAAGTTCATGGCCAGGCCATGCTACATCTACAGCAAGTTGAAGATGCCTGGACCCAGCGGTACAATCACCGTCAATGGCGACTTCGAGAAAGCAAAGCAATGCGAGCGTGGAAACGCCGCCTTTGCCGAAGCTGTCCTCCACGCTGAAGAGCTGGCACTGTTGAAGAAAGAAGTAGACACATCACAACTGCCAGACCCCCTGAAGACCGCCGAAAGCAAGACCTCCTTCAAAGCATCTGAGGAAACAAAAAGGTGGACATGGTGCCTGGCGACAACACCAAGCAAGTCACCATTGGATCCGCCTTGGATAGCGCATAGGAAAGCGCACTCGTCAAGTTCCTCCATGAGAACGGGACATTTTGCATGGTCATCCGCTGACATGCCAGCCTTGCCAGGTGTACCCAGGGAACTTGCCGAGCACTCTCTCAATGTGTTTGAAGGATCTAAGCCAGTCAAGTAGAGCATAGGCGGCAGGGCGAGAAGAAAAGAAGGGCGATAGGAAAGGAGCTTCTCAAGTTACAGGAGGCAAAATTCGTTAGAGAGGTGAAACATACTGATTGGTTGGCAAACCCTGTAATGGTTCTGAAACCTAATAAAGATCTAAGGCTTTGCATCGACTACACCGGTTTAAACAAGTGCTGTCCAAAAGACCACTTCCCTTTACCACGTATAGATCAGGTCGTAGATTCCACGTCCGACTCCAGCTACTTTGTTTTTTGGACGCGTACTCCGGTACCACCAAATCAAAATGCGAAAGTCGGATCAACTAAAAACTTCGTTCACCACCCCTTTCGGAACCTTCTGCTATGTCACGATGCCCTTTGGCCTAAAGAACGCTGGTGCAACATACCAGCGATGCATGCAAAGATGCCTAAACGAGCAAATTGGCCGCAATGTTCACGTCTACGTTGACGACATTGCCGTAATGTCTCGCAAGAAGGCGGATTTGCTGGACGACCTGCGAGAAACCTTCGATAATCTCCGACATATAGGATGAGGCTCAATCCAAACAAGTGCGTTTTTGGAGTTCCTGCCGGCAAACTGCTTGGCTTTATCGTTTCGAACGAGGAATTGAGGTCAATCCGGAGAAAATCAGAGCTATTCTCAACATACCAGACCACATTGTCTGAAGGACTGCAGCGCCTTGCCGGCTCAGCTGCAGCCGTCAGTCGGTTCATAAGCCGCTTAGGAGAAAAGGCAATGCCTCTCTACCGGCTCTTGAAAAATCTGACAACTTTGAGTGGACAGACGAAGCGGAAGCCGCCTTGCAGCAACTCAAGGCCGCATTAACACTGCCCCAATCCTGGCTGCACCCCAGCCGAAGAACCAATGATGTTGTACATATCAGCAACTAACATGGTTATCAGCGTAGTCTTGGTGGTTGATCGAAAGCCGGAAGGCGCAGATGTTTCCGAACAGCGCCCCGTCTACTTCATCAGTGAAGTTTTCTCTCCATCTAAGCAACGCTACCCGCACTACCAGAAACTGGTCTACGGCGTATTCTTCGCCGCCAGAAAGCTGAGGCACTATTTCCAGGAACATTCGATAACTGTGGTGAGCAAGGCACCTCTGGGAGACATCATCAACAATGCCGACGCAACGGGCCGAGTCGCCAAGTGGGGCATCGAGCTCGCCGCCTTCGACATTGCATACAAACCCAGGAATGCCATCAAATCTCAAGCCCTAGCTGACTTCGTGGCTGACTGGACAGAAGGAGCAGACGACGTGCACCTCCCTGAATCAGAATACTGGATCATGCACTTTGACGGATCAAAGATGTTGCAGGGATCTGGGGCTGGCGTCGTTCTGAGAAACCCGCAAGGAGATAAGATGAGCTACGTGCTCCAAATACAATTCAAAGCAACCAACAATGTTGCCGAATACGAAGCGCTCCTGCACGGGTTACACATAGCCAAGGAGATTGGCGTCCAGAGAATCCTATGCTACGGAGACTCAGACTTGGTGGCACAGCAAATACGCGGCACATGGGACACCAAAAGCGCCACCATGGCGGCTTACCGTGCTACCGTGGATGAATTTGCAAAGTGCTTCCTGGGTACGAGGTCCGCCACATCCCAAGAGCACAGAATGAGGCAGCCGACACACTGGCTAGAATCGGCTCTGAGCGAAAGAAGTCCCAAGGGACGTTTTCCTGGAACACCTCTACAAGCCATCTATCAAAGGAGCCGACATCCTCGATCCCGAATCTGCAGAGCCAGTGGAGGAAGCCAGTTACGCAGTCTACCTGGTCAAGCCAGATTGGACGACGCCATACATGGACTTCCTGGCTGAGCAGAAGTTGCCGGATGATGAGGTTCTGAGACGTCAGATCATAAGAAGAGCCAGGCATTCACGATAATCAATGAAGAACTATACAAGCGCAGCACTTCAGGAATATACCAGCGATGCATTTCGCCTGAAGAAGGCAGAGAGTTGCGGGACGAGATACATTCTGGAGTCTGTGGGCACCACGCCCATCCTTGTCACTTGTCGCCAAAGCCTTCCGCCAGGGTTTTACTGGCTGACGGCAAAGCAGGACGCAGAGGAAATCGTAAGGACATGCAAGGGTTGCCAGCTGTATGCTCGACAACCAAAGATGCCGGCTCAAGAGCTCAAAACCATACCCATCACCTGGCCCTTTGCAGTCTGGGGCTTGGACATGGTTGGCCCATTCAAGACGGCACCTGGCGGCTACACACACTTGCTTGTGGCCGTAGACAAGTTCACCAAATGGGTTGAAGCTAAGCCTATCAAAAAGCTTGATGGCGCCACCGCCGCCAATTTCATGTGGGGAATAATCTCTCGGTTCGGGGTGCCTCATAGCATCATCACCGACAACGGAACGAACCTCTCCCAAGGCGAAGTCGAGGAGTACTGCCACCAGCATGGCATTCGTCTAGATCTAGCTTCTGTTGCGCACCCTCATGCAAACGGTCAAGTAGAGCGTACAAATGGTTTGGTCCTACAGGGGCTGAAACCTCGTCTCGAAGTACCATTGCACAGGGCGGCAGGGGCTTGGGTCGACGAGTTGTAGTCTGTCCTTTGGAGTTTGCGAACAACTCCAAACAGATCAACTAAGCTTACCCCTTTCTTCTAGTCTATGGTGCAGAAGTTGTACTGCCATCCGACATGATGTTCGATTCCCCCAGGATCTAAGCCTACGTCGAAGAAGACACACAAGATGCAAGACATGACGCACTTGACCTCCTTGACGAAGAGCGAGACGTTGCCTTGGCGAGATCCGCCATTTATCACAGCCGCAGGGTCAAGAACGCAGCTTCAAGGCAGGTGACCTAGTCCTCCGCCTAATCCAAGTTAGGAAGGGCTTGCATAAGTTATCCCCGCCATGGGAAGGACCTTTTGTGGTCAGCAAGGCACTGCTCAATGGATCTTACTACCCGATGGACATACGTGATGCTTACAAGAAGAACAGAGGACGCAAACGCAAGCGCGGAGTTGACGACCAATATGATGAAACTAAGCGTCCATGGAATATTGAGCAGCTACGTCCTTTTTACCCTTAGCAATTATCCATTGTAATAAGTACACTATGATCATGAAATAAAAGTTTGTGGTTTGCTCATCCTGCTTTGAGACCATGCCATCTTTTGTCTTTTCTTGTCATCATATTTTTTCCTATGTCAAATTGTTACCCAAGTTTTTTGCCTCGTGCCAGTGGTTCCAACGTTTTTGACATATGCCGCCTGTCGGCAACATCTAAACGCAAACAACTTTTGCACCGCCTAAACCTGATTACTTGTTTGCCTGTGTACGGGTCACTAGTAGTATGTAGTTGGCACCAAAATGCCGGCTTTGGTCTCTGTGTCTAAACTATTTGGTATAGCACCTAGTTGGCACAGCCGAAGTAACTGTGATGAGGTACTGTCGGCATATGAAAAGTTAAATACATAGACACAAGTACTTGTTTAGCCGGTCCACTTAATAAAAATAAGACTACCATCAAGTGTAGCACAAAAAGTTGGCCCTTCACAACATAAATTTACACGCATAAGTTAAGTTTTTTCGTGTCACAGTGTAACGCATCTACTTAATAAATGTGCAGGGATACATGGCACTGAGGCCGCCAAATCAAGGAGGAGATCCTGGATCTACTGAGAGCTGCCGCCAACATTCTTGGGGCTGGCATCGCCTTCCGGCAGGATGTCTTCAGCCGCCAAGGGCGTGGCAGCAACACTTGGGGCTGCCGCCAAGCCGCCTTCTGCACTTAGGGCTGCCGCCAAGTCTTCTTCTGCGCCAGGGACTTCTGTTGGGTGGCTTGGGCACTTTCGCTTGGGGCTGCTTCTGGGGTGGACGCTTCGCCGGCAACAAGGTGGGGATCAGGATGTTCCTTGAAGAATTTGGAAATGTCCACCATGTTGGCTACGCGCGTAGCGTATCCCTGGACGGCTGCCAGCACTCCCAGCTTGTCGATCGGGTTGCCTTCGTCGTCCTCAGACGGCATGTACTCCGTGGCTTGTCGGATGTCGGCGTCAGGGTACCAAGCCTTGATCAAAGCCAGTGCAATCTTCGCGCCCCCGCGTGCCGCCGATCGCTTGATGCTGTTGTGCTCGGTGCCAATCCTGTCCAATAGCTCTGGAAGAACTTCGAGATCAACGCCGGTGCGGCCAGAAGCAGGAAAGATTTTGGCGGCCAGCGCTTTTCCCGATTCGACGGCACGAGTTACAACCGCACCGACAAGGCGGATACGCGAGGAGCATGGAGAAGTGTCGGTGGAATCTCCGAGACCTGCCGGCACCGAACATTGTAGACAAAAAAGTTAAGCGCCCAGATGCTCTCGCAGAAAAAAGATGTGAAAGAAGTGAGCTTACCAAGGATATGCTCATGAAGGGCAGCCGCCTCGTTCTCATGTTCGGCAAGCTTGTCTTCGGCTTCGCGGAGCTTGCCGGCCAGCTGGTATTGTTGCTCCTTGGCATTTTTGGTCACCTCGGCCAAGTTGTGGCCAAGGTTGTCCAATTAACCCTGCAGCTGGTTGAGGGCAGTGGCATGGTCCAGATCACGCTACTCCAGCTCCTTGGTGTGCTCCTCCTTCCGCCGAGTCAGCTCGGCCGCCAAATCTGCAGCTTTGTTTATCAAAGCTTGCATATTAGTGGAGCTCTTGAGAATATCCTGAGCGGCGTTTAACAGTTCTACAATGCAAAGAATTGAAAGACCGACTAAGTTCCTTGTTGGCAAACAATGGCGAAAACAGTCTACAAAAGTTGGGGAGGGAGCCGTCAGTAAAGAACCTCGCCGGCTAAAATGCAATTTTAGTCGACTAAGTCCTTAGGGGCTAGGGGTATACTTACGTCAACCTGCTCCTCCAGTTTGTTGTACCAGCCCCGACTGCTTTTGCGCATGTTGGCCACGGTGTGGCGCAGCTCTTTGGAGTTGGCAGGATTGGGCATGGCCTCAGAGGCTCCGGCAACTTCCTCCGCCTCTGCCGCCTCCTTCTTCATGGCGATAAAGCGTGAGGCATCATTAGGCGAAGCTTCAGCCTGAGTTGAGGTAGAGGTGGTGGCGGCAGCTGGCTCACCCGCCACATATGTTCCCTCCATGAATATCACGGGGATGGGAGTTGAGGGGGCGACTGCCGGCGAGCTGCGATGGGGCCTGCCCCTGCCGGCGCCCACTTTGACGTTAGCCCGAAGCTTGGGCATAGTGGGCCTCGCGCTGAAAAATTCAAAGGCAAGTATCAAGTTAGCGTAAAGGGTTGAAATAAAGAAAGGCAGTCAGCGTAAGTCAGAAGCTTACCGCTTGGTGGGGACGTTGCCTCTCAGGGCCCCGTCATCCGCCTCGGCGACCATCGCCGCCTTCCTCTTCTTCTCCGCCTCCTTGGTGGCCGGAGCGCCCACTTTGCGCTTGCGGGGCCTGCTGGTTCCTGGCTCATACCAGTTAGGGGCCAGCTGGTCATCCCCCAAGGTGGACAGCTATGATAACGACAGTTGGTTAGAAGGCGGCAAATAAGTAAATAGCATGAAGCATAAAAACATGCAGGATGCTGACTTACCTCAGGAACTGGGTTGTCATGGGTGAACATGGGGGCACCCTCGGTAGTCTTGATCTTGCTGGGCACAATGAGTGCCCGCAAACGGTACAGCAGAGTGCTTTCCGGCAAAACACGTCTGCCGGAAGGATCCGCCTGGTACTCGCACATCTTGAGAGGGCGATGGCGGAGTGGCATGATCTTCCTGGATAGCCAGCAGAGGACGGTGTCTACACCGTCAACGCAGGGCGGCACCATGGTCTTGGTGAGGAACTCGATCCGCCTAAAAATGTGGCGTTGTTCCTCCGGCAACACGAGTGTCGCCTTCTCCGTCCAGCACGCCTTGTGGAGGGCGGGCTGTTCACAAACTCAGGAATCCCCACCTCCGAGCCGGGTGCCGGGATATCCTTGCAATAGAACCAAGTACTGGTCCAATGCTTCACCGACTCAATGTATGGTGTCTTGGGGTAGAAACTTGGTTGGCGGCAGTTGAAAGTGACACTGCCGCACGTTGCTAAGCTGCCGTCCGCCAACGTTTGTTGGCGGCACAAAAAGCAGTACTTGAAGAGCTCTACCGTAGGGAGAATGCCTAAGTAGCCTTCGCAAAGCGCCTGGAAGCCGGCTAGCACTAATATACTATTGGGCGCAATGTTGTGTGGCTGTAGCCCGTAGTAGCTAAGTACAGCGCTAAAGAAGGCGGAAACCCCACACCGCGTAGTAGGTGGGAAGTAAGGATGACCCTCTCTCCGTCTTGAGGATCAGGGACGGACTCGTCGCTTGGCAGCCGCCAAGTGCAGTCCTTCTTGGGCGGGAGAAATCCGCCATCCACCAGCTCTTCGAGGAAGGGCTCCGTCACGATTGACGGAAGCCAGTAGCGGGAGCCCAGCTCCACCGGTTCGTCTTCTTCCACGGCGAGCTCGTCGCCGCTGGATTCCACCTCCACGGCTGCCTCCGCCGCCCCCATTGATGGGAGGGGTTAGGAGGACAAAGAGGCCAGAGGTGGCGCCGCCGGAGTCGAGGAAGACGACGGTGGGGCACTTGTCTCCGCGAACGGAGGAAGGGAAGACAGCGGGACGGCGTCGATCGCCGTCGCCGCTGCCGGCCCAGATCTGGTATCTGAGGTCGCCGCCTCCGCAGCGTCCGCCGCCGCGGTCCTTTCATCGCCGGAGTTGGCCATCTGGAAGCTTGAGCGCGGTGGGGAGAGCTCGCCAGAGAGAGCGCGAAGCGTTTGGGGGAAAATGTCACGGTGAAAAACTCACCGGAGTCTCCGAAGCATTTAACCTCCCCGTGCTCCGAGATTTGTGCGAAGTAGTGGGGAGGCCACAATCTCCGACACGTGTCAGCCATCCGCGTAGTGGCGGCGACGAGCGGTGCCGGCGCCTCGGTTCTCGCGAGTCGTGGGTAGGTCATCATGGTGCTTGTCAGGGTTTCAAACTATCGTGGACCCTCTGACGTCATCATTGATCTGACCCGTCAAATCAACAAGACAATTCAGGAAAGATTCCTGACAGGCGGTCAGTCCGTCTATCCCATGTTGACGGCACTGGTCCGGCTCATTACTTGTCGGATCACTGCTAGCTTCAACTGTGGAATGGTTCAAGCTCTACATTTGCCGGAAGAATGACTATCAATTACAAGGCGGCAGCTGAAGAACTTCAACCTTTCCAGGGGCTAATGTTGGTATAATGTCACCTAGGGGTGCCGCCAACATGGCCTAATCCGGCTAGTCCAGGGTGGCCCATAAGTGGTGGTGAAGGCTTTTGTCTACCGGGCGGCCCAGATAGCCGACGACTAAGGGAGGCGGATGCCGGCAAGGAGGAGGCCCAAGGCCGAAGCCCAGAAGGCCACCAAGACCAAGATGGAAGGCGACAGACTTGCCGGCTAGGTTTAGGACTCTGTATACTTGCCGGATACGCAATCTCCTTGTAACCCTAGGTCCGGCCGCCTATATAAGCCGGACCAGGGAAGCCCTTAGGGCAACTCATCCAACTCGTTGTAACCCGCAACGCGGCTATTGCCTTATAGTGAGTTATAGCAGCACGTAGGGCTCCGCCACCGTCGTGGAGCCTGAAGCTGGGTAATCCGCCGTGTTCGATCCCGACCTCGACGACGTCCACCTTCTTCCCCTCGCGTAACCCTCGGCTAGAGGACCCCCGTCTCATATCCCAAATGCCGATACGTCGACAGACGCTGAAACAGCTCCCTAGATTTAGAGGGGAGGCTGGGGATGGCGGTCGAAACGACGGTGGTGGCAGTCTGCTTAAGGTGGGGCGAGGAGGCCGCATTACATTATCTTCTTATTTCATGCACTTTGACTGCATGCATGATCATATTTGTTTACGAATTTTTGCCTATCCAGTTTACACATGTTTCCTCAGGCTCCACCATAATTTTCTAGGACAGCGCGTATAAGGCCCCAAAATTTGCTTGCAGCAAGGTTGTGATAAAAATTCTACTGCTAACCGCTGATGCAATTGAAAAGCGACACATTTAAATGCTTGATCTTGCAATATCTTGTACGTACGTACCTGAATATGTTGTCCACAACTCCACATCCAAGGGATGACTGATCCATCGCCACTATTTTTTCTCATCGGATCCTCTCCTCGTTTTATCCTACGGAGTACGATTTTCCTTCTGAACTTCTATATTTTTTTCTTAACTAAAAGTATTGCAGCATGCGAAGTCTCTGACGCAAGCGAACACGGTCGAGCATTAAAAATCTTTCTCGATAGTACACATGACAAATGTGCTGGTCAAGAAATCTATGGAGAGGAATACTACCTGAGCTGAGCACATACTGTATTTTTCTAAAACAAATCTGCGAGTTGCTGTTAATTACAGTTAGGATTAGAGGTAAAGGGTATCCACGTTCAGTCATGTGGCGAGAACGTTGTTAATCCACGACGTGGCACGACCCTACTGGCCCAAAGTTAAAGTGGCAAGGCGGGAGCCGTTGCCTGAAAACGCAGAAATGGAAAACTGCAGCAGAGACCGCACCGTCCAATCCAAGTTCCACGAATGGGAAAACAGCTCGATGTGCGGGGCGGTGCACCAGATCCCGCGGCCGAACGGCCACCTGCCCGAAGCGTAGCCGGTACGCGCGCGCGTGGGCGGCTCGGATCCTCTGGACACGAATCAGCTGTGACCCTTTGCCGTTGCGGCTAACCATTACGTGGCATCGGGAATGGTAGATATGCCCGAGATGTGGGGCCCGAGGGAAGGACGATCGGTCTCCGTCCAGCTCCAGCCCAGTCCACCCGCTACGACCGTCCGCTCCAATCGTCGGCTTGTGCCGTCGTTTCCTTTTTCAGCTAGCCTGCTAGCGGTGCTAGAGCCGTCTACACTCGTCGCTTTTACTTACAAAAAAAAAAAACAGATGTTCGGTACAGTCAAAAGATTAGTGGAGTACAAAACAGATGTCCGGAGGGTGGATACAATAACGATTTTCAGCTTCGGAGTATTCGCATGAAAAAAAAGCCAGAGTGGACTGAAGGGTGCAGAATACTCATGTCATACTCACTCCAGTCATTTTTACTCCGCACATTAGTTTTGCATTAAATCAAACCTTTTGAAGTTCAAGTAGTATATATGAAAAATAAAAATAATTCACAATACCAAATCAATATAATTCGATCTATCATGAAATCGATATTCACATTTTTATCCATTTGGCATTATAAATGTAATTTTTTTCATATAAACTTGGTCAAACCTTGTAATGTTTGATTTAAGACAAAACTAATATGCAAAAGAAAAACGGAGGGCATAAGCAACTGACACATACAAATAAGAATTTAGCTTCGAAGAATTCACACAGAAAGAAAACAACTATCACATGAAGGCAGCCCCTAGGACATATGTGATAAAAAAAATGTTGGAACAGACAAGAATGTGTAATTGATTTTTTAAAGTTTTGTGCAATTACTTCAATTTAAAGCTAAACAAATTAACAAAACAAGTCATAAAGAGATACTAAAACATGAAAACATGACTAAAAATTTCACGGAACGAAACATCACGTGCTTTATTGGTTCCGCAATATGAAACAACTTCTTGTCTTTGCATGAAATCATCGGTATTTTTATTCATTATAATAATTTATTTGAACTTATCATGCTCTCAGGCAAAAAGCAAAACAGAAGAACGAGAAATAATACAATGTACATGTTCTTAGACTCGTACGTAGGAGTAGTAATAACTAACAAATGATGGATACATGTTTTGTCCATTTTTTTGCAGGCAATACATGTATTTTGTCCTAAAAAACATACAAAAGAAATTAAGAAAACTTAGTTATTTAGCGTTATTTATGTTGTTCAATGCCAATTTTTTCTCGAAAGTTAGCTCGTGCCTAATGTCTGCGCGATGGCCTTTGTAGATATTTGTCACAAGTTTATGCTTAACACATATATTTAGATGGATATTTGTTATAATTTTTGTTACCAACATATATTTCTCATAAGTTTATTTAGTGTTATCTGTCATGGAAGCTTTTACTACTCCCTCCGACCCGAATTACTGGGCGGCAGTGTTTTTTTTTTACAAACCCCCCCCCCCCCCGCAAGTTCGAATTCTTTAGAAATCAGTCCCTAATCGTTGTCTTCCTCGCGCGGGGCGGATCGCCGCCGTCCTCAGCTCGCCGGAGGGAGGGATTCCGCGGCGGCTCCGCCCGAAGTTGGGAGGCTCCCTCGGAGGGCTCCCGCCGCCGGCCGATTCCCCTTGACATCGCCGCGCGACGCCTCCGCTGGGACGACGGGCCCAGACGCCGCCGCGGGGACTGCGCCACCACCGGCCGCTCCGAGCAGCCGCGCCTTCTGCCGCCCCGACCGTGCCCTCGCCGCTCTGGTCCGGGACCGTGCCCGCTGAGGTGGCACAGGAGCCGTCTAGCCCTCCCGCGGTGGACGCGCGCGGCCAGCTCACCGACTGCACCTTGCTCGTCGAGCAGAGCCGGTGGAGGCGCAGCTCCGTCTCCTTCTTGGACATCCAGAGCAGGAGTCCGCCTTGCTCGTCATCCAGAAGCTGTAGTTCTAGGATGCTGGCCAAAATTCAGGTCCATTCCTACAAAGCATGCGAAGTTCAGGTCCATCCTTAGATAGCGCAGCTTGTCAAGTGCATCGCTTGCATTGATGCAAGTAAAAGGAAAATAACAAAGAACAAATTTGGTCAGAGTGGCTAAACTGAAGTTTCAGACTCAACAAATAATTGCCAAACTGGAGTAAATGCAATTTCATGACAAGGAACAGCCTAACATGTGCAAAGTTAACATAACAAACAAACTGTGATTCAGTACTCGAAGAAACACTTCTTTGTTATCGACTGTTAGTTGCCCACCTGACCATTTCTTGAAGAAACACTTCTTTGTTGCTATACAAGCTGTAAAATTCATCACATTGAGGCAACTATATCAGTCACATTAGTCCGTGGTTACCATGACAAATAAAACTTCATATAGTTCAGTACTCCAGCAAAGCAGAGCAGGAGTACAAAAAATAGCAGACAACAATCCAATTTAAAAGTGAGTACCTATTCCTCGCTTCCGAGTAGTAGCACCAACTGGTTTACAGATAGAGGAGTCACATGCCTATATTGCTTCTGAAAATGTATGTGGGCATCTTCCCATTGTTGAGCCTTTCTGAATGTTGTTCCCAACTGCTACTTCCTGAACTTGTGACTGTCATCTTGTATACAGTGCTAGACCAGCTTCAGTTTGAGCTACAGAGCATGTTATAAACACTGGGTGAGCCTAACAGATTTCAAGCCAGTGATGTGAATGTCACGCAGCAGATTATTATGCATAGGTTGAGATGACACTCCTTGAACAGCAAAACTTGATAAAACACACTGACCAACAATTAATCAAGCCTAGTAACAAACCCTTACATGAAACCCTTTTTTTTTTGCATTGAAACAGATGGGCATTTTTTTGCACTGTCCCAGTAGTTGTTCTTTGCTTTTGAACTGTCCCAGTATCTGTTCTTTGATACCATCTCTGTTTCACAAAAAATACATCAAAGAACAGCCAAATATGAGCAAATGAATGTGATTGCTGTATAGTAAACTAAAAGATTACTGCAAAAGCAAATCATTTCATACAGTTAGCCTGGGTATACTATTGTTACAAACTAGGAAGGATTCATCCTCCAAAGCAAATTAAAACATTCCCACAAATTAAAACATGACTGAAAATATAATGTACATTTTACACATTGATATACTTTTACTGATGCAATATTGTGGTTATGTTGCCTATATTAATTTCAGAGAAACTAAATACTCCTCAATTGCTTTTCTGTAGGTTGCCTAGTCCACCATAGGACAAGATGGTCCTCTTTGATATCAACTTAACTCCTCCACAAGAGCTGGATCTCAACTTCAGTCCAAATACTCCACAAGAACAAGAACAAGCTGCTCATGTTCAAGAAGAAGAAGAACAAGAACATGCTGCCGAGGCAGACCACATTCAAGAAGAAGAAGACCAAGAACATGCTGCCGAGGCAGACCACATTCAAGAAGAAGAAGACCAAGAACATGCTGTGCAGAGGCACCATAAAGATGTGCCGGAGAGTTCTAAATTTGCAGCATATATTGCACTTAAAGCTCTAGGAAAAGATAGACCAGTGGTGAAGGCGGATAAAGAAGTTGTGGCTCAACTTTTGGGAATAAGTCTTAGATCTGTCGAGAAGATATGGAAAAAGGCCATAGATCAAGAGGGCAGAAATGAAGCGCTTGATTTCTCAAATAAGCGGAAGGGCAGGTGCGGAAGAAAGAGGAGAGGGCTTAATCTCGATGAAAGGGTGCCTAAAGTTCCCTTGAACAAAAGGGGTACATTGAGGGCGCTAGCAAGGTCCCTTGATATCCCTTTCACAACACTGCAAAGGAGGTTGGAATGGGGCGATTTAAGGCGCCATACCAATAGCCTGAAACCACATCTATCTTTGGAAAACAGATTAAGAAGGCTCCTATATTGCATCTCAATGATCGATGAAACAACAATAGTACAAGCAAAGGTTTGGTTCAAAAAGATGGGGAACACAATGCATATGGATGAAAAATGGTTTGATATGACTAAGCGAGATCGGACCTACTACCTATCACGAGAAGAACCAGAACAAGTTCGCACTATCCATAACAAAAACAACATCGGCAAGGTCATGTTCTTAACTATAGTTGATAGACCTAGACATGATGAGCAAGGAAATGTGACATTTGACGGAAAGGTAGGCATCTGGGCTTTTGTCACAGAAGATGCAGCCAAATACGACTCAAAGTATAGGACAAAAGGCACAATGGAATTAAAGAACGTCAATATTACTAGAGACGTCATGCGGGAATACCTCTGTGAGAAGGTAATTCCAGCAATTGTAGAAGTGTGGCCTGATGATGGATATGCGGAAACAATATGGATACAGCAAGACAATGCTAGAACGCATGTTCAGCCTGATGATCCTGTATTTCTGGCCGCCGTAAAAGCTTCAGGACTGGATATTAGGTTGACTTTCCAACCTCCAAACTCGCCGGATGTGAATGTGTTGGACCTTTGCTTCTTCAGCTCCATCCAATCCTTGGCATTTGAGAGTGCACCTAACACTCTCAAAGAATTGATAGAATCAGTCGAGCAAGCTTATGATGCATATGACGTGCAGACACTTGCCAAAGTGTATATCACCTTGCAGTCTGTCTTGTTGGAGATTATGAAAGACCAATGTGGAAACACATATAAGCCACCCCACATGGGCAAGGACAAGCTAATAAAAGAGGGAAAGCTGCCTAACATACTAGAGGTTGATAGCACAGTGTATGAAGATACCTTAAAGCTAATAGCCGACTATGAGAAACAACTAGTGGAGCAAGAGGAGGAGAAGATGAAGGATAAACAAGCAAAGAAAGCATCAAAGAGAAAAGGAAGGTCCCAAGTAATTCTGGATTATGACTCAATGATCGCAGGAAAAGAATATGCCACATGGTTGAAGGACCCATCAAGCATTTTCCGTCCACGCCGTCGAGTCAAGAGTGTATGCCAATGTTTTATTGCTTGTAATTATTTGTTTTAAGATACTCCTCTTTCTCCACTGTATGTCAATGTTTTATGATGACACAATTTTATGTTTACTATTTCCAGAAACTTGATTTCATCCGGGAAACACAAATAGGCGAATTTGAAGCTGCAATACAACCAATAATACAAGAGAAGCCCGAGGAGAAGAAGAGGAAGGGAAAACAACCAATAATAGAAGAGAAGCATGATGAGAAGAAGAGGATCAAGAGGAGAAGAGGAGGAGAAGATGAATGACAATACAAGAAGGCCAAGGAAGGCACAAAACAAACAGCTAGCACAGATGTAAAATGATGCCTATATACATAGAACCTAGTGGAGTAGATAGCAAGGACAGATGTAAGCACATATGCCTATATACATAGAACCTAAAGGAGTATCATCTCAGGCTGGTTCATTTCAGGAATATGATGAAACTGAAGTTAATTCAGAGATGTAAATTGCACTGATTATTCTTCCTGACCAAGTTCTAATTCAATCCAGAGAAAAATATGCACTTAAACATTTGCATTTGCACTTAAACTGAAGTTAAACCCAAATTCCAACTATGCCAGATCAAGCATTTGCATTTGCATTTCAGTACTCCTAGCAAGTTAAGTATCAGGCATTTGCATTTGCATTTGCATTTCAACTTTGATACACTGGGTCAGTTTTCCAAGTTATCTATGACTAAGAGGAAGGGACAGGTTGACAGGCATCGAACATAAGCAATACATTGATGAAATCGTCCCAAATTTTCATGGTTGCGGCATTTTATCACCTGAAATCCATGGGCAGGTAGAGGAAATCGTAGGCGGCGAGCACGGGGTTCTTCTTCCTCTTGCTGTTGGCGCGGGCGCAGTGCTCGTCCAGCAGCTGCATCAGCTCGGCTAGCTGCATCAGGCTCGTCCTCCCTGAGCCCCGGGGCCGCGGCCAGCGCGGCGGCCTCCCTGTCCCCGGCGCCGACGCAGTGTGAGAGGTTGACCGCCTCGAGCCTGGGGCAGGCTGCGACGAGGGCGTCGAGCCCGCGCCAGCCCTCCCCGCTCGCCCGCGCGAGGCAGACCTGGTGGACGGTGCCGAGGTCGGCGACGGCGACCTCACTGCCGGCTTGCAGGCGCTCCAGAAGTCCAGATGCGGTAAGGAGGAGAGGGGAGCCTCCGCGACGAGGTCGCCGTCCCCGTGCTCCTCCACGGCCTGGCCGCCGGAGGTCAACAGTGGCAAAATTAGGATCTTGGGGAAAAAAGAATCGATCTCCCTCGTCCTTGGGTCCTTGGGGGAGACGAGGAGAGCAGGCGGCGCGGGACGGGGCGGAGCAGGAAGGAGAGGGAGGGGCGGAGCAGGCGGCGCGGGACGGGGCGGAGCAGGCAGCGAGGGACGGGGCGGAGCAGAGCGCCGTCGCGTCGGAGAGGAAGGAGAGGTGGGAGGACTTGTGACTTCAGGTGAAAACTTCCATGGGGGTTTTTACAAAAAATACGGCGCGACCACTAATTCGGGTCGGAGGGAGTACTAGTAATTTTGCTGGTAGAAACAAAAGGGACACACATAGTCCGTTTCGCGTCAATCCAACCGCCCAAAAACAGCAGTTGCCGTTCGACTCAGGGCATGTGCAGTGGTTTAGACGGACACCGTCTGTATCATCTATCCATGTCACCTATAGACTCTTCTGTAGACACTTTGTACAATGAGGAAATATTTTCAGGTGTCTGTACAAAAACCGTCAATTGCATGGATCGTGGAGTATGGAATCTTTGGTCAATCCTTCTGTATCCTCTTCCTCGTATTGTTCATCTTTTGTTCTTTGTACTGTGTATGTGTTTATGTGATGAATATATGTGGAAAAATGCAAAAAAAAAATAGAGCAACCGCAGATTACAGATACCGTACGTACAATGGGGAAAAGGCTGTCTATAGCTGCCTATTTTCAAGGATATAGATCGTCGGTAGAATTACAGACGACCTGCTTCTCTCTCCGTGTTCTCTCTCTGCCACCTCACCAAAAATCTTACGTGTAGGATATTACAGACGGGATTCTCTAGCTGTTGCGCGAGCGACGGCTCGCGCGGTTCCACAGCGCGTGAGCGAGCGCGTGCGTGGTGGACGGACGCGTTGACGCGGTGGGCACACGTGGTGGGACCCACCACGTGCTCTTCTCTCCCCCATCGTCTTCTTCCTCTCCTCCCCTATTTTCTCTCTCCCGCACGCACCAACTCAGGGCAGGCCGAGCCGGAGCCGCCGCAGCCGCGGCTGGCCGCGGCGGAGGCTGCGACGGCGAGGAAGGGCTGGGGGTGGGGGTGGGGCGGTTCGCCACTTAACGGTGGGGGTGGGGTGGGGCGGTTCGCCGGCGACGAGATCGGGGCTAGGCCGAGCCGGAGCCGCCGGAGCCGCGGCTGGCCGCGGCGGAGGCGGCGGAGGCGAGGAGGAACCTTAGGGCTGGGGGTGCGGGGTGGGTCGCCGGCGACGAGCTTCGGGGTGGGGGGGGGGGGGGTTTAGAGGGATGGTCCGGGGCGGCGCCGGACCGGCGGTGGGCCGCGGTTGGAGGAGGGCGGGGCGCGGAGGCGGCGCGGTAGCGGCGCCGAGCGCGGGGGGCGGAGGCAGGCGGCCTGGCCGGCGATGGCGGCGGGGGCGCGACGGTCTTCTTCTTCTCCGGCGCGTTCCTCCTCCCGTCGCGTCCTTGTCGGAACCCCACGTGCGGGGCTGTCCGAAACCGAGCGACAGGAGCGTAGCTTGCGCCCTTGCCCATTACAGACGGCTGACTGTATACTACTGTACATGCCCTCATCACATCGTGTACCGCCTCCGGAGACGAAAGCAACCCGGGAACAGCCAACGAGCTCGAAACCACCCAAACACATCCCCATACCCGCCCACCAGCACCGGCCCCCTCCGTTACAGTTTCCAGTCCACCTCCGTTTCAATTTCCTCTCCTCCCCATTTCTTCTTCCACTGTGTCAAGCCTCGCCACTCCTCGTCTCGCTCGCTGCGGAGTCTCTCTCACAGCACACCCCACCAAACGCACGCGCAACTGATCGGCGCCGTGGCGGCGAGATGGCGGCGGCGACGACGATGACGTGGCACGAGGAGCTGGCCACGCTCGTCGGCGACGCGGGCGTGCGCCTCCCCGCGGATGCGGCGGCGCCGGCAGCGGCGGCGGTTAGGGTCGGCGGTTGGTACGGGGAGGAGGGGGAGGAGGAGGAGGGGAAGCCGGAGGAGGGGTGGGCGCAGCAGGCCAAGGGGTTCGCGCAGTCCACGGCCGAGATGCTGTGGGAGCTGGGGCTCGGGGTGTGGGACGTCGCCGCGCAGAGCCTCGCCGGCGCGGAGGACAGCGAGCTGGCGCGGCGGCTGCGCGGGCCGGCGGCCGCCGCGGGGAAGCGCCTCAGCTTCATGAACGAGTACCTCCCAGAGGACCGCGACCCCGCCAGGTGCTGGGTCGTCGTCGCCGCCGTCGCGTTCGTCGCGCTCCTCGGTAATCCCCGCTGATCTCTCCCGTCCACCGCTCTGCTCTACTCTCGGTACCTCGCGTGCACTTCTCCCTCTGCCTCCGGCCGAGCGTGTAGTATTTACTGGATTGAGGGGTGGATCTAACTGACCAATTTCGGGAATGCGAATTATGTGGTGCTTTTTTTGCGAGGGTTTGATTTGGATTTCAAAATCAGCTCCCCTCGTCCTCGAGGCGGCTTTTGTTTTTTCTTAATGTTGACGAGAAAAGGTTGCAATGTGGGATCCATGCCTACTGCCTAGTGTGCTTGGGCAAGCATTTGTTGGAGGGGTAGAAAGGCAAAGCAGTATACCACATCTTGCTGCACACTTGTGTGCCATACAGCCTAGTCCTGAGCATAGACTGTCTTTCGGTTTGTTCTATTTACACGGCACAATTGTAACTCTCTCTTAAATGATGAATTCATGAGCTTGTGTTGATTCTAGAAAAATATATATCATCATGGCCTCTTCTTAAATTCTGTATAACCATGTGAGCTAACCGTGCTGCACACCTATGTGCCAAATAGCCTAGTACTGAATATTGGACGTGTCTTTGGGCTGGTTCTATGCTGATTTCCGTCTCCAATTCATACGAAATGATTGTAATTCTCTCTTAATTAGTGAATGTATGAGTGATCTTCTGTTGATTCTAAAAATCGCCCTCTTTCAAAATTCTGATAGAGCTGCCAAGTCAACCTGATGGATAATGTCATGGGCTGTCAACTGTTTTATTATTGAGTCGCCTAGCTGCTTACTTTGGTTGTATGGGCTCTATTACTAATATCTTATGGGCTATTATAGTATTCAGGTCTCAGTGTACCATAAAGCTTCTTGCTTGCTAAGTGGCAGGTGTTGTTCAATCTTCAATATCTCAACGTTAGGCATTTTATTCATTTATCTAGTTTTATGGTGACTCCATTCTTGTTAACCTATTAGGCAAGAAAGAATAAAGTGAAAAAAAAATCCTGTGCCATTGCAATTTCTTACATGTCAAGTTTACGGCATTGCACTATCACTTTTTCATTGCACCAGGCACCAGTATAACTCTCTTGTTTTTCATTGCACTATCACTATGCAGTATTAGGTGTAGGAAGCGGCGATGATACCCCAACCCCAGTAGAGCAACCAAAGAAACTTTACATAAGCCCCCCAAATGCTAAAAGATTTGAACTTCCTGATGGACGGCATCTGGCATATGAAGAAAAAGGAATTTCAGCTGACAGGGCAAGATTTTCACTGATCGCTCCCCATTCTTTTCTTTCGTCAAGGCTAGCAGGTAAGGACATTTGTTAAATTGTTTCTGGGCTATTATATGAGACCATGCTGCAGTTTTTTAATTAGAATCGTGCCACAATTTGTATCCACTTTGTTCCTTTCTATGCAGGAATCCCTGGAATCAGCACATCCCTTCTGGAGGAATTTGGGGTGCGACTTGTGACCTATGATCTTCCTGGTTTTGGTGAAAGTGATCCTCATCCAGGCCGAGATCTTAATTCTTCTGCTTCAGACATGCTTCATTTGGCCGATGCCCTTGGGGTTGTGGACAAGTTCTGGGTTGTTGGCTATTCTGGAGGTGGCATGCATGCTTGGAGCGCTCTTCGCTACATTCCTGACCGAGTAGCAGGTAGCCAACCCTGGGTGCTTTGCTATGTTCTTTCAGAGTATTCTGTTCATAATCCTGTCCCAACGTATATATATGCTCCCCTTACTTTCATAAACTGGTTATAATTCTGAGATCGCTATTATTAGCATTGTTTTTATGCGTTGAGCATCTGACTTCAACATCATACTTTTCGTATGCTTGTCATGTAATGTTGGTCATAGTTTACATTCAGGTGAGTTTGTTACAGACAGCCCAACATGACTTGAGAATAAACAGTTTTCCACCCTCTCGACTTGATAATGGAATGGTTATCATATCAGACGACCAAATTTTCAAACATCCTCTAAATCTTTCTTAGAGGAAAATCTTTTTTTTTTGCATTCATTAAGCACAAGATGGGGATATGTTTCTAATTCAGAGCACCGTTTGCATGTTCCTTCTTGGAGCCTTAGAATTGTCAAGACATAGTAACAATGTTTTTAATTCCATGTCTATCAGTATTATTTTATCTTAATCTGTAAAATTCTGTTCAGTCAAAATCATTTTTGGTTGCATATTCGGATCTTCAGTCAAAATCAATTTTTGGTTGCATATTCCAAGTCAAAATCATTCATTCTTGGTTGCATATTCCAAGTCAAAATCATTTTTGGTTGCATATTCCAAGTCTCCAAGAACATAGGCTTGCATTTTTATTGAAGTGTTTGTGATATTTTAGCTTATTATAGAATTCTCATGGGTGACACATTTCCCTAAATCCAGGTGCAGCAATGTTCGCCCCTATGGCAAATCCATATGACTCCAAGATGACCAAGGATGAGAAGCGTAAAATATGGGACAGATGGTCAACTAAAAGGAAGCTAATGCACATTTTAGCTCGGAGGTTCCCATCACTATTGCGCCTCTTCTATCACCGAAGCTTCCTTTCTGGAAAGCAAGGACAGCCTGAGAGTTGGTTATCATTGTCATTGGGGAAGAAGGTATGCTGTTAGCAGTGTTTTATACAATCGTCAGGTGCAAATGCTATCTTGGGTCTGTTCTGGCCTTCTGGGAGTAGTAACATCAGCCCTTATTATCAATAAATGAATCAAATGCAGGATTTGTAGTGCGGCATCTTGTACCTCAGGTGATGATAAAAGAGTAGGCCATGCATTGTATTTAGAAAAAGGAACTTCTGTTCTATATACTATAACATCACATTAGAAAAAATGTGACTTAACTCTCGAGTGATCCAGTAGAATGCTATAGATACATCACGTTGGGCTTGAGAACAGGGCGTCGACCTGTTGGCAACATACTGACCATAGTGTTTTGCTGCATGTAAGCGCTAGCAACTGATTTTTTAAATGTTGTTTTATGCTACTTAAGAAATATTATGCCCATGCCATTCCTTTGACGAAGCCTGAAACTAGTTCGATTTTCCGAGCTTGAACATTCACCCTTTTTCATACCAAATACTAATCCTTTGTGCATTACTCAGGATAAAACTTTACTGGAAGCACCTATGTTCAACGCATTCTGGGAAAAGGATGTTGCAGAGTCTGTGCGCCAGGGAGATGCACAGCCATTTGTAGAGGAAGCTGTGATGCAGGTCTCTGATTGGGGTTTCAGCTTGTCCGACATTCAAATGCAGAAGAAAGAGGAGCAGGGATTATTTGAATTGTTCAAATCTCTGTTCAGTCAGGTTGAACGAGAGTGGGTGGGATTTCTGGGCCCAATACACATATGGCAGGTTTGTAGTCCGTTTGCTAGAAATAACTGTTGATTTCGGATCTAGTTGGCATATTCATGTACAGATGTAGTTACTCCAACTATATGGATATTTCAGCTCGATTTCTAACTGAGTGAGTGTGGCTAGTGGTCAGTAGAACATACTGTCCAGCTACTTTTCATGAGCACCCTTGTTAGATACCTTTAGTACATTAGTTAAATTTGTCTGGGAAGTGATTATAACAGCACAGGGAAGAGTTTGCATATGTATTCTAATTATACTCCCTCCGATCCAGAATTATTGTCGCTGGAAACGGTCAGATTACATACAAATTATATGTACCAGCGACGACATTTTTTTGGGATCGGAGGGATTAGTTGAAATGGTATCATGAGATACCTGACAGTACACGTGTATTGATATTAACAGTAATGACTTACCTATGTATTCAGAATGAATCTCAAATGGCAATATAATTCAAATGTGCACTGTTACACAGAAATTAACACAGGGTGTCACCACTGGACCCAATAAGCTGCTAGTGTGTCTGTGTCATCATTGGATGCAATAAACTGCCAGTGTCTAGCTTGACGAATCCAATTTTCCTTGAATTATATGTTCCTTATTCCTGAAACACTGAACCTCCATTCATTTTTGTACCAGGGCATGGATGACCGGGTGGTGCCCCCATCTGCGACGGAGTTTGTCCGGAGGGTGGTTCCAGGAGCCACAGTCCACAAACTTCTGGACGAAGGCCACTTCTCGTACTTCTGCTTCTGCGACGAGTGCCACAGGCAGATATTCTCCACCCTGTTCGGCACTCCGCAGGGGCCTATCGACCCCTCACCTGAATCCGTCGAATTGGCCCCAGAGGTCGCGGAAGAAACAGCAGCGTCTGAAGAAGCCGCCAAACAGGAGCAAGAACCGACAGGCTTGGCGGCCTGATCATGTCACAGCTCCAAGGATCATCAGTATAGATACAAGACGACGTTACTACAACTTTTAACACAGACCTCACAGGAAAGATAGGCTGCGGAGGAGATTGCTGACGAAGCAAAAGGTGGAGGACTGGGCTGCCTATAGAGCGCGAGTATAAACAAAAGAGGGGCTGCACTGGCCACTGGTGGTGAACGTGCTTGTTCGCTATAATGTACAAAATGTCTCGAAAGGTCTGCACATCACCCACCTACTTGGTGCGCTTCTAGTATAGCTCTCAGATATCGACATTCGATTGACCTTTGATAACGAGGTGTATTGGGCTGGTTGTATTGCCTTCCTCAGCTACGCAGTAGCCTTGCTGTTCCAGCAGCCTTGCTGTTCCAGCAGCCTTCCTGGTCCCAGAAATGCAATTGCTTAGTTATACTTCGTTGTTGTGGCCTTCATGATGTACGCTGCGGCTGATTTTGGTCAGGTTCTGAATATGTTTGCCATGTTCCCGGATCCAGGGACGGGGACGAGGGTTGAGAGTTGCAGGCTGGCAAAGAATAGGGAACAACCCTCGTTTCAAAAAAAAAAGAATAGTGAACAACAGGGTATACATCTATCGAACGAGTAACACGAACCTCTAGTATTTTTTGTTTTGTTTTTTGGGCACAATGGAGGAAAAGATCGAAGTACATCCCGCTAAGTTTTCACGGCTGAGCGTCTAGTACTGGTTTTCTTCTTTCAGAAAATGGAGTATTATATGTTTTGGAACAGAAAAC
Source organism: Poa pratensis (assembly GCA_947311845.1). Taxonomy (NCBI): domain Eukaryota; kingdom Viridiplantae; phylum Streptophyta; class Magnoliopsida; order Poales; family Poaceae; genus Poa; species Poa pratensis. The sequence goes on along the minus strand of CAMZMU010000076.1, from coordinate 22,638,070 downwards.
TGCGTTTGCTTCGGCAGAGTACTGGGCTCCTGGGCCCTGGGTTTCTTCCTTCAGAGTTCGGACGCGCAGTCCTGGTTTTCATAGCCCTAGGCCTAGCAGAATCGGCCACCAGCCCACCACCGCACCACGTCCACGCGACCGCGCCGTCGTCCCCTCGTCGCCGTGCGCGCCCGCAGACCGCGGCGCCGCCGCACTACCTGTTACAGCCGGGGGCGCATCCTGTAAGCACCAACGTGAAGCCACCGGAGGCCGGCCGGCCGGACCGCTGGAGTTATCGATTTGGTCGGCGGCGGAGGGCGGAGCGGACGCAACTGACGGCTGGTAAGTCTCCAGCCCTCCATGAATCAAACCTCACATTTCCGTCCCTGATTGCCGTCTCTGAATCGACAACCTTAGCCTAGGGAGTCGCTGAAACGGGGCGGAGTACCTAGTTTCCGGGGACGTGTTCCGGCGGTCGACTCGTGTCGTCCCGTAACTCACCCCGACCCTCGATCCGGGTCGAAGATCCTGGGTCAGGGACTGTATACCGTTCCCTCGATCCTGGGTCGAAGATCCGCGGCAACACGTACTCTCGCGTGAAGTAAAACAGCTCTAGGCGGCACCTGACGGCTGCGGCGCTGTGGAAAGGGGACAATCAGACAACAGAGGCTAATCGTGAACTGAGATTCAGATTCTTCCGAGTTCTGTTTTCTAAAAAAAAATCATTAGTCAATGTGCCATATTATTATATTAGTGAATATAACGACGAACGGCAGTAATTTTTGATGTTATATATGTTAACTGAATCCTTTTGATGGTTTTTTCTTACATGGTGGTCTTTGTGGACCATAGCCAAATCATCCTAAAAAGTTAATTTTACTGTTTCTAGATTTGCAAAAATGGAGAGATGAACCTTGCTTAACTCTTTCATATGTATGTGTTTTAGGCTAAGATGCAGCTTTTCTACTCCCTCCGATCCGTTAGAATTATCGCGAGAAATCAACCTAACACGTACATCTCGTACGTATAGCATGTGACAGTTTTTTCCGGATCAGAGGGAGTATGATTTAGTTCTTCAGTACCGGGAAGTTGCATACCTGCATGTTGATCCAAATAACTGTAACATGCCGTGGCCAATTTCTTCTATGGAGCTCAAATGTTGAAACATGTATATTTCTACCAAGATACGTTTTGTTACATGCTAATACGCCACATTGTTGTCACTGGTCAGTATAGTTAACAGCAAGAAATACTGCTGGTATTTGACATTCATGTCTAGCTTTCACTATGCAGGCAGTTGTTGACTCAATGTTGTGAATTAGACCCAAAATGTTTTATTTCATGATATATTGTTTGCTAAAATTTTAAGGTTGATTTGAGTGTTATGATAATCTGATGCCCATTAGGTCCTGTTAGTAATTTGGGGCTGTCAATGCAGTCTAAAACTTCTGTACAACTGAATCTTAATTCGATGGCAAAAAAGATGAACTGCATCCTACATGCTAATCTGGCAATTTGAATGACCATAAACCGTTTTATTCTAGGGCATGGAACATATCATTTTCCTGTTCCTAATAGTCTTTATTATCAAACATATCATTTTTCCTTGAGCTAACTTTCTATTATCATGGCAGTTACATTGCAAAGGTGAAATTCCGTGATGAATGCAACTCAGAAAGCTGATCAGTTGGAACCAGCTGCTAAGATTGCTCAACGAGCTTCACAATTCAAACGGTGGGGACGAAAATATCCATTTGTTCGATATGGTCTTCCACTCATTTCTTTGACAGTGTTTGGTGCGGTTGGTCTAGGTCATCTTATACAGGGAGGGTAAGTCATTCACCTTTGTGCACTGGCCAAAATTATGATGCTAGCATCAGTCTCAAATTGTATAAAGACGTACGTCCTTTTGTTTCACATATTTGACGGTGTTAGTTCATTTGTATTGCAGCAAAGAGGTATCTAAGGAAAAGGAGGATATGGAATGGGAGGTTGTAGAGACGACAAAAGCTCTGAGCCGAACAGGACCAGTGGAAGGGGCATATAAACCTAAGAACCTCTCACTAGAGGATGAACTGAAGGTAATGTGGTGTTCATATTTGAAAGAAACGATGTCTGCCATTTTTTTCATGATTGGCCTGACTGAAGAGCTCCCTCTCTCTGCACTATAGGCTTTGCAGCAAAAGGTGGACATAAACAGCTACGACTACAAGAGAATTCCCAAACCAAATGAAAATAAGTGAAGCAAAGCATATTTACCAGCCCGAGTGTGAAATTGCTTAAAACGTTTGGAGTTGTTTCTTCATGAGTTCCTACGGATATTGTCCAAGTATCAAAATAAGTTTGGGAAGACGCTAACATCAGACCTTTGTGCTTTGTCGGCCACCAGCTATATATAGCGAATTAGGTTGAGGATCCTTGAGATGTACTAGTAGGAATCAGTGTTTGTAGCGACAGGAGACAGCCATGGCATACCTGTGAGATTTTTGTGGTGATCGAATATCAAGGGGCCAATAAATTGGTAGAGTATATGTTAGCAATCAGATATTGTATGACATTTCTTGGAAGCGAATTAATGTACTAGTTGGATGACCGTGTGTTGACACAGGCCAACAAAATGATGTACAGTGGTATTTGGTCAAAATGTTTTTTTTCCACGAATTTTACAAACATTTGTATTTTTCACTCTTCCGGTTCCTGCTCTCTTAGCAAAGCATCTCCTTGTGCAATCATGAATCATGATCACATCATTTTCACCCATATGGCATATTGGCATCAAAGCAGATTGTGATCATCAATGTCATCTCTCGAGTGAAACCAGGTGAGGAGACTGATCGGTCGTGTAGGACTAGTTCAGTTTAGAGCATCTCCACTGGGGCTTCAAATTCGTATCCGGCACCCCAATTGGGGGTGCCGGACATGTGTCCGCCCAAGTTTTGGACCATGCCCACAGCGGCGCACCCCAATGGCCCGCCCCCAATCGGTCTGAGACGCCGACCAAACAACAAACACCTTGCGGGTGGAATTTATATTAAACCAGATTTAACAAACTTACAATTTGAAATCTAAACGAGATTTAACAAACTAAACCTAAACTAGGCGGAGCGAAGGAGGCCTATGCCGATGCCGGTGACACGCCCCAGCCTCTAGCCAACCACTACACGCGCCGGCGACGAGGAGAGATGCCGCTTCATGGCCTAGCGACGGGGAAGAAGATGCGAACCAAGCGTCGGAATTATCAACAGACTTGCATGCCTCGATGATCCGGCGCCGGAAGTATCATCTGCTATTGTCGTCGACTACGGCATTTAGAAACGGCGCCTCGGCAGAGCCTGAGGCTTCTTATTTTGCGGCCGGCACGTGGCGAGATTTGATCTACCGGCGGCGCGCCTGATGGGAAGCCTCGCCGGCTTCGGCTGACGCCCCTTCGCCCCCTTCTCCGGTGCCGGCGACGCTGCTGACCAAGATACGCCCGTCGTTTCTAAAGGTAGATCGGGCAGCTCGGGGTCGTCGTCGTCGTCCGATGCAGACAACTCCGGCGTTGGCTCCCGCGCCGGTAGGGAGGAAGTCGCCAGCACAGCGCACCTCGTACTCCGCGTTCACCACGGCGTGCCAGTAGGGCGCTGATAACCCCCAAGAGCAAGGGATCACTGTAGCACCTCTCAATGTGGAAGTAAGGTATCGATCCGCAGGAGCAAGAAGGAAAAGTTATCTATTCCCTACAACTAAAGTGTCACAAGTTTTAGTTGATTATGCACTAAACAAGTTTGGAGAACAAGTGGTTGATGGATGGAAGTTCGATGTAGCAAAACAAGAATGTAAAAGTGTCCCAATCCTCTTCAAGCAAGAGGACAAGACAAAGGTTTTCTCTTCTAGGAACAATGGACATGGGTTCATGGGTTCACTTAATCCTCTCTCTCTCATCTACGGTGATTATCATGTTATAGATAAAGTACACATAATTGTCATGTTTTAATGGTAGCTTTTATAACGGCTATATGTCCTAAAACACATAGTTGAAAGAAGTACTCATTTGTGTTGCTAGGTCACCCTCGTAAGGCTAGCGTGGTTGCTCTCACTCCCACATCATACTCTTTCTTTTTACCCCCAGATAAAGGATGTTGGGCGGTACTGTGTCACTCAATACCTATGCCGTGTCACATCGGCCATCCCGTACCCACATACATCATACTTCTTAATGGACAATATTCTAAACACTAGTGCAATGATTTATATTTCGTGTGTGTGACCACACTCTCTCATCTATCTACACTTGGTGGTGTCAATCACCTCATGATAAAGATAAACAAGGCATTATGCATAAATCAAACCATCACATGCATCATAGAATATCTCCAAAGTATGACAAGTCATAAAAGATCCAACACAACAGTAAATGCATAACAAATTTTATCTCACACCACAATATCCACCATGGGAATTACATAGATGACCGTAATCATGTTCAGCAGCTCATACGGTACTAATTAGTGAAGCTCAAAGAGAGGAGAGATACATAAGTTACCACCACAAACCCAAATCCAGGGGGTGGACTACTCCCCCTTCATCATGGAGACGGTGGAGAAGTCGTTGGAGAAGGTGGAGACCACCCCGGCAGCGCCCCGCCGGAGTTTTCCCCCTCCAATCTGCAGCTCCTGATCTCCGTTTCGGTGTTTCTGTGTTTGTGCGGCGCTCCTTTCGCGAAACGTCATGGGACCTTTTTTATAGGCGTTTTTAGGTCAAAACGAAGGCGGTGGAGAAAGGATCGACGGCTGCGGAGCCACGAGGCCCAAACGGGTGGGTCCCACGCGGGCACAGTACCTGGCCGCGTGGGCCACCCCCTTTTTGCCTTGCGGGCTCCGTTTGCTTGATTCCTTCGCTCCTACGTCTTCTTCCTTCCAAAATAACGACCTCTGTATTTTTCCAGAATTTTATGACGACGTTTGGGTCCCTGAAACATAAAAGGAAAGAAATAGGGTTTTCTGCCTGCGCAGGGTTAATTCCATAAAAATAGGAAACAATTATTTTATTTCCTAAAATCATTAAATAACAGTGGTATAACCCTTATATGATGCAAATATGATTAGAATATGAGTGAATAAAGTGCAAAGTTCATGTATGCATTTTACATGCATCAACATCCCCAAGCTTAACCCATGCTCGACCTCGAGTATGAAGGTGATAAAACTAACATGGACTTTGCAATTTAATACTAACAATGGATATCAAAGATGATTACAATTGCTACATAAAGTCAAATGATTCATTCTTCAAAGGAGTAGCAATATGCAAAATAGTTTATGAAGTGATATCAAGTATTCAAGACAAGGATGTTCATTGATAGTTCACAAAGTGTAACATAGTAGCAAGTAATATGGACATTCTTACTTTTGCATACATGTGGTCCATAGAGTGATGATGAAAATCTGAATATGTTTGGTGGACACTTTGGAAAGATGAATAAGTGAGTAGAGGTAAAGCATGCATAAGTTTCATCTAACCTCCAAACTCTCCTACTTAAGTTAATGATTGCAATGTGGTAATACTTGGTGTCAAGCTCTCATTCCCCTATCATAGCATCTTGAATGATTATAGTTTAATGTGAGAGCAAATATGAGTAGTGTGCTTGACAAAGTAAAGGTTAGGTGTCTCATGCCCCTTGAATACAAGTACCTACACCATGATTACTCAACTTAGGAAACAAAGCAAGTTCAAGTTATATATCATTGTAAGTAATAATAGTATCATCAAGAGCGTCAACTGGGGTACCTCTTGTCCCAGGATATGGAACAAGCCCATATCAAAATGACAAGACAAACAAACAAGATGAACAACCTCAACACCCTTTTTATTTACCATTGGAATAGCTATTTATTATAAGGTGTATCACAGACGGTTCACCATAGCATGTAAGTAAATTTCCACCATGAATGATGCATGGCTTAGATTAGCGGCCCAGGCGTCTCTCTAACCATTTATACAAACTCATTTAAACTACTTCATTTTCACCATGATAGGCATCCATAAACAAAAGTACATGATATCAACTAAATGAGATGAAGGAGCATGTTGAAAGCTTTGCATGTGACAGCACATATGGGCTAACTCCCAACCTCGAACATTTATCAAGCCACTAGCATCATAATCTTAATCACAATGGGTCATGTTTTATTTATTGCAATGATAGTAAAATGTGCATCAAGTTCGTGAGAGCTATATAACCAACTTTTCCCATGGCAATCAATAACATAATCATTTTCATTCAGAGGTATAGATAACACAAATATCATGATGAACATACTCGGAATAGCATATAGCTAGTAGGTAGATATGGTGGACTCACTGGAATAACTTTGGTTGAAGGTGTTGGAAACAAGTTTTGACTTGTTGGAATGTTTGGGCTAGCAAAAGGGAGAAAGTTGACCATCTAGATGCATGCATGAGTGTCCATAGAACTAACTAATCCATGTTAAACCAAGTAAAATAACAATCAGCACCAAAACATGAATAAGTGATAGCTCTTCAAAAAGGATTTGCAAACTATTACTCATAAACAAGCTCATGAATCATGCAACTATATGTATCATTAAAAATCAACTCAAACATCCCTTTTCCCAATCTTATAAAAGCATCCAACATATTTCAACCCATATTTCCAGTAGCTCTCCCATATATAAATGATAGTGTGGTGGTCTCTCAAAGAATCAAACCAAAACAAACAAAAAGACGCTCCAAGTTTATGCGATAAAGTGTTTCGATCGAAAAACAGAAGTTGGACGTGTGCAAACCGAGAGTGTGTAGGTCCAGTGGGGTTGTCTTCACATCCCCAAGCTTATGGTCTTCACCATCCTTGGATAGCTCTTGGTGCATCTCCTCCAATCCCTGTGAAAAAACTTCAAAACACCGTTTCTCCCATTTCTTTTCTGTGGGGTGCATTAATAGTGATAAACAAATATGTTTCTTGCTGCATATAATCCTTGAACAAAAATTCATATGAGATGTCCAGAAAGTGTATAATGTTGTATGCCTACTCATAAACTCAATTGGATCAAAAAGATTCAACTTAAAAGCTCAAAGCATGCATCAAACAAAATGGGACAGAATCTGTCCAGAAAAACAGCAGCAGCAAAACGTATTTTTCTACCCTACCAAACTTTCTCGAAAAATTCCGAAAAAATTCATGCATACAGAGGATGAAAAGTTGCAACTACAGTTCAAATATGAGCTCATTCGGAGTTACAGAATAAGAATTAAAAATCATACCGTGCACTGATTCGTGCAGGAATAAAATCTCCGAACGCTATAAGCAACTTTTCAAACCAAAAGGGTAAAACTTGGCACTTTATTAAAAACTCCAGAAACTAACTAGACACAAAATCTCTTGTTACAGCAAGAGGACACAAAGAAAAATCACACACAAAAATAACCGGGTTGCCTCCCGCAAAGCGCTTTCTTTATAGCCATATAGCTAGGCTTCTTACTTTTTGTTTATTGAAGATGAAGCTCATGAGGGAGCTTGAACTTTGATGTTCCCCTCTTTCTTGGGAAGTGTTCCATGCATAATACCAGGGTCCCATGTTGCTCTCAAACCGATCAAAATAATAGTCAAGTTGAAACCTGGTTGAGAGAAAAATAGAACACAAAAGTAATAACAACGAAGTCTAACTTTCTTTCTATGCATTGGCATTTTGTATATGAATGAAGTTTTCCAATGCATATTAACAAAAGTTACTTGCAGCCCATAATTATTAGTAGCATAAAGAGGGTTCTCATAACCTCCTCTCTCATAATAGTTGCAAGTAATAGAAGTGTATTCAACCATATAACCAATAGGATCTTCCAATTTAGATAATTTAGGCACATAAAGAGGATCATTAACTTTATTTTGGAATTCATTAGCATGCTTCCCTCTTTCAAAATAGTTATTAAGATCAATATCAAGTTTAGTATCATGGTTGCAACAAAGATTTGGAACTAAAGATAATTGCAAACCACATAAGTATTTCTCAACATAAGCAATTTTCTCCTCTATGGTGTTATTAGGAGAATTCAGGAATAATGTAGGACTCTCATGAATGAGAGTATTGTCACAAACAGCAAGTATATCATTATTATCCTCACATAATGTAGTAACAACTTCTAAACATGGAGGATTATCGATAAGCATAGGACCATCATCTAAAGCATTATCATATAGCATTTTAAGCAACACTCCTCATTATCATCAATAAGTTTACCAACAAAAGGTTTTTGAGTTTGAGTGTTACTATCACATGTTGATGGTGAAGTTGGGTGATCCAACTCTTCATTCTCCAGTTGTTCATCTTTTTTAGCATCTTCTTGAGGTTGCATGGGCATCCCCAAGCTTAGGTTGCTGTCCTCTTCTTCCTGCAAAATATTAGTTCTTTCCATGGCAGCAAGAGTTAACTTTTTACGTTTAATAGCATCTGCTCGAGAAAAGAAATCATCAGCTTCTTGTAATATTTCAAGTTCCTCAAGTGTAAATGTTGCAAGTTCCTCAGGTGTATAATCAAACAGAAAACCCATAGCAAAAGTACTTGATAACCCCAAGAGCAAGGGATCACTGTAGCACCTCTCAATGTGGAAGTAAGGTATCGATCCGCAGGAGCAAGAAGGAAAAGTTATCTATTCCCTACAACTAAAGTGTCACAAGTTTTAGTTGATTATGCACTAAACAAGTTTGGAGAACAACGTGGTTGATGGATGGAAGTTCGATGTAGCAAAACAAGAATGTAAAAGTGTCCCAATCCTCTTCAAAGCAAGAGGACAAGACAAATGTTTTCTCTTCTAGGAACAATGGACATGGGTTCATGGGTTCACTTAATCCTCTCTCTCTCATCTACGGTGATTATCATGTTATAGATAAAGTACACATAATTGTCATGTTTTAATGGTAGCTTTTATAACGGCTATATGTCCTAAAACACATAGTTGAAAGAAGTACTCATTTGTGTTGCTAGGTCACCCTCGTAAGGCTAGCGTGGTTGCTTTCACTCCCACATCATACTCTTTCTTTTTACCCCCAGATAAAGGATGTTGGGCGGTACTGTGTCACTCAATACCTATGCCGTGTCACATCGGCCATCCCGTACCCACATACATCATACTTCTTACTGGACAATATTCTAAACACTAGTGCAATGATTTATATTTCGTGTGTGTGACCACACCTCTCTCATCTATCTACACTTGGTGGTGTCAATCACCTCATGATAAAGATAAACAAGGCATTATGCATAAATCAAACCATCACATGCATCATAGAATATCTCCAAAGTATGACAAGTCATAAAAGATCCAACACAACAGTAAATGCATAACAAATTTTATCTCACACCACAATATCCACCATAGGAATTACATAGATGACCGTAATCATGTTCAGCAGCTCATACGGTACTAATTAGTGAAGCTCAAAGAGAGGAGAGATACATAAGTTACCACCACAAACCCAAATCCAGGGGGTGGACTACTCCCCCTTCATCATGGAGACGGTGGAGAAGTCGTTGGAGAAGGTGGAGACCACCCCGGCAGCGCCCCGCCGGAGTTTTCCCCCTTCAATCTGTAGCTCCTGATCTCTGTTTCGGTGTTTCTGTGTTTTTGCGGCGCTCCTTTCGCGAAACGTCATGGGACCTTTTTTATAGGCGTTTTTAGGTCAAAACGAAGGCGGTGGAGAAAGGATCGACGGCTGCGGAGCCACGAGGCCCAAACGGGTGGGTCCCACGCGGGCACAGTACCTGGCCGCGTGGGCCACCCCTTTTTGCCTTGCGGGCTCCGTTTGCTTGATTCCTTCGCTCTTACGTCTTCTTCCTTCCAAAATAATGACCTCTGTATTTTTCCAGAATTTTATGACGACGTTTGGGTCCCTGAAACATAAAAGAAAAGAAATAGGGTTTTCTGCCTGCGCAGGGTTAATTTCATAAAATAGGAAACACTTATTTTATTTCCTAAAATCATTAAATAACAGTGGTATAACCCTTATATGATGCAAATATGATTAAAATATGAGTGAATAAAGTGCAAAGTTCATGTATGCATTTTACATGCATCAGGCGCGCAGATGGAGTACTTGGGGTCGAGCTTGTGCTCGTACGGCATCTTCTGCCACTTCCGCTTGATGAAGTCGATGCGCTCCTGCCGCTGAGCCGCGGCGCCACCGGCACGTTGACGACGTTCCTCGTCCACCCTTCGGGTAGGGTGGCGTCGTCGTCCACCGGCACGTTGTGGCGGCTGCACAGCTGCGCGGTTTCCAGCGACACCACGTACGGAGGCGCGTTGGCTGCGTCCTCGAGCCACCGCTCGCGGTGGTACGCCTTGGCCATTTCCGCCTCCTCGTTGCGGCGGCAGCGTTCCTCCATCTGCTCGCGCTCCTCCGGCGTCTCGTGGTTGCCCGCCATGCTTCGCGGCCGATCTGCTGGTGGCGAGTTGGGAGATGGGAGAAGAAGTGGTGTGGGGAGAGGAGGGATGCGACGCGCCGGGTTTTAAAGGCGGCCGGAGGAGCGGGGTTGGGTGGCCTACATTAACGCGGCCACCGGTTCGGCTGGCCACGCATTGACGCCGACGACGCGTGTGCAGGGCGCCGCCGCGTGCAGCCGCTGCGACTTCAGCACGCGTCGCTTCCGTCTGCGCCATGGGAACGGGCGCGGCGTTATTGTGACGCGTCGCTTCGCTCTGCGCCCGCCTGGGGAACGGAAGCGGCGTTATTGCGAGGCGTGGTGACAGGCGAGCCGCCGTCTCGTCGCCTCGCCATTAAACGCGGCGGAACGACCTCCTGCACAACCCAAGTTAACAAGGGCGCGGGGCGCTGTCTCTATGACGGGTGGGCCACCCCTGGCAGAGCCCATGTCCGTCTCATGTCCGGCACCCCGAGAGCCTCTAAGTTCATGTCTGGCACCCCGAAAGGGCCTCCATTGGAGACATGAATTTGCTCGGGCACCTTTGGGGGTGTTTTTGCCCTCATTGGGCCTTTGGGATGCTCTTAGATCTAACCTACACGCCCTTCTGCCGTTTGCGCTTTATAAAAAACTCGCTCGCTCCACCAGGTACCGCTTCGCCCGACGCTGCGCAGGCGCCGAAGCGGAGCTCGCCGGCGGCGCAGGTACGGCCCTCCTCCTCCTCCCAAACTCCGTCGCGCTTCCCTCTCTGCGGCCCCTTGCCTCCCCGCGCGTCTTCTCTCTCTTGCCCTATCCAATCCCTCCCTCCCCGCCGGCCAGGGCGACAGCCCCCATGGCCCCATCCCCATCTGTCACGCGGGCCCTCCTCGCGCTCTCCTGCATCCTCGGCTCCTTCACCGGCTCCCTCAGGGCCCCAAGGGCCTTTGTCTGCTCGACTACCCGCTCGGCGTTGGCGTCCTCTGAAGCCTGCTCTTCGTCGCGTTCTCCACCAGCAGCACCTGAACAGAAGTGCATAAACAAAGCTCGGCAAGTACTGCATGTTCACAGTTGTAGTATAACATGAGGGCATTGTATCAATTCAACGTTTTTGTTCAGTTCCTTGTTTGGTTTCTGAAATGTCAATGATCCAACTACCTACCTCGAACGGTGAAAGTTGCAAGGTGCAAATCCAGCTCCAGCCAAATAAGCGTCGGATTTTGTCTTGGCTGAAGAGCTGCAGTTTCAGGTTTAAGCAATGAACCATTATGAGGTTTGAGATACGAATCAGAGTGACTTGTTTCAATTGTGACTCTAACAAGAGTAACTGATTTCTGTTGAGATATGAGTAAGATGGACTGATTCTGTTCAGGATTGGAATTTTTGATTTTTATCAGATTTTCAGTTTGGCCATTGTCTGAATTTCATTGAAATCAATTTATTTTTAAGGAAATGTGACTACAAACTAAATGCTCTGAATCCATAAATTATGAATTCCTAACGAATGCATCAGAAAAATGAATGCTATTAGATTATTATTTCAGTTTTAATGTTGACTACGTGAAAGTTAGTTCTACTGTCCGTAGAGCTGCACTTTTTGGTTTAAGCAATGAGAATCGCTCTCAGGTTTGAGATAATTTTTTTTAATCACAAATCAGGTTTGAAATATGTTGAGCATTTTGGTGTGTCAATTGGGGTATCACCTGGTGCAGTCTAAGGTTATCAATCTTCTTGATTTTGGTAGTAAATTATCAGTTCATCCAAAGGGAAAAAGTTGTTGTCTTGTATGTGATTGTTCTTGCAGAACATAGGTAACAAATAGATATTTACTTGTAAATAGAAGCATCATGTCAGAACAATTAGAACGTCAATGCTACCATTATAGAAGTGCAATCCAACACTCTTACCATCCACATAGGAATTGTAATTGGTGGCTCTCCTTGATTCCAAGTTTCAAATACATTGACATCCAAACACTAGAATTGGCATTCAACCTCGATATCAGTATCCTGTGATATTTGTCATTGTAGCCAATTCAATGACAACCTTGAATGTGTACATTCAAACATACCTTAAGTTTCTCTTGTGCATGTCGCTCTCATCCCAATGAGAATTCAGAAACCTAGTGGACTCATCTAAAAAATACCAAGTGGACTAATATGTCATTGTACTCCCAGAAGCTTTTTTTCTCTCACCCGGCTGTCGTGATGGCCGCCGCCAGAGAAACTTCGCTGTCGCAGGCGAAGTACTCCTTCGGAAGGCCATGGCCGGAGCTCAACGAAGGACTCTCCTACACCGACACGTTCCGGTGCGCTGGTCAGCCTCCCCTTCCTCCCCCGCCCTCTTCATGTTTTTGTCACTTCCTCTGATTTCTTCACATGCGAGCAGATGCAGTGACCACGACCACCTTGATCGTGTTCTACTCCGAGAACTACAAGAGCTCTGCACCATTGCCGGGGTATGTATCTGATGACCACACTCACTTGTTAATCTCCATGATCGAATGGTTTCTAGTGGCTTCCTTTCCCTTTTTGTATTTGGTTTATCTGATAGGCTGGAATGCTCTGTTGATTTCTTTGTGGTTGCGCTTGCCTCTGCAGGTGGATTCATAGGATTCGTAAGGGCCAGGTAGAGTATGCAGCATCAAGTAGCTAATTTCACTCACATTCTGTTTTCTTTCACCATTTTTTGTATTCGTGTGTCCCCATGTGACTGGTATAATAAGATCTGTGTATGAACCAATATAACTTATTTATTTTATTTCATTTCGCAAGTAGTCGATATTTGTTGGTATGAGTTGCTAGCCGTGAGGTTTATGGATCATTCTTGTGTTTTCCCTTTTTGCCTTATTTGAGCTATTGTATGTTTCAAACACACACATAAGGAGAAAAATGTGTGATATGTTGTAGCTAATTACTCCCTCCGTTCACTAATATAAGGCACTGGACCTACTTTCAATTTTGACTGCATACATACTAAAATGAGTGAATCTATGTACACAATAAGTCTAGATACATTTGAATCAAGAAAATTGAAATGGTAGGTCCAGTGCCTTAGTGAACGGAGGGAGTAGTATGTTCTGAGTTTTGGATCACATGCGAGTTGGAAGACAAATTCAGGCTTTGAGATTATGTTTGCAGATAACAGTTGATGGGCAAGTTGTCACTGATCCAGATATGATTCTCTGGTATGTTATTTGTCTGTTTGCAGTATATATATTTGCAGCAAGTGTTATAATTGTTATTTCCCTTCATCATTTGCTTTACTTCTGTAGCTACCTTTTGAAAGTATGATATGCATTTCATTTGGATACTGTTTTTCAGTGACGGTTCTAAATTGGTATATCATCGCCTCGCATGGCAGGAGCCATCTGCACCACATTTGCTTCAAGTGCTTTATGAAGATGAGGACATGGTATGCACATCAACCTGAAATTCTTGCGAAATTGCATGAAGTCACATTCTATCTAACCGTCATATAGCCTAGATGGTTTGCAAGGTCCAAGTCACATCTGATTTTCACCTAACTTTTTGCAAGTCACGTGGTTTTCCGTTGTCATGTTTGTCTGTTACTACTACGGTAGTTCTTTTTTTTTAGCTGAACACCGTAGGGGAGGCCCCAACAGTAATTTTTTATTAATATAAGAGTGTGTACACTGCACAATAGGGAGTCGCTACGGTAGCTGCAAATGATTTAATGATTTTCAGCTAGCGTGAATCTCCGTTCATTTCCATATATGTTTGTTAAAATTAGTTAGAACACATGAAGCTATATAATCATAGCCATAAATCAGCTGATTTTGTCAGGTCGCCCTTAATAAGCCTTCTGGTTTGCAAGTTCTGCCTAAAGGACTCTTCCAGCAGCGCACTGTTCTAGCACAGCTTCAGTGGAAAGAGTGGAAGATGCCCCCATCAAGCTGCCCGAAGAGAAAAGATGTGCAATCACATCCTGTGCCTGTTCATCGACTAGGAAGGGGCACGTCAGGTTTGTTTGTGTTCTGTTTGGTTCACTCCTACCCAGAAACCTGTTTCACAGATGATCAGTTTGAGGTCTAGCAGACATGAACTTTGTGTCTTGCCTGTGAAACCAAGAATCCAGGAGAAATACACATCGGTTGTTACTGTTATTACTCTGAAATGTTACAAGATGTTAATGCTAATTTTTTATTCGACACAAACTCTACTGTCTCCAAAAAGTGGACAACTCGTAAGTTATTATATTATTAACAGGAAGGGTAGTTCACGGGGATGATAACGAACTCTTTCTTCCATAATGTAATAAAGAGATCTTCTGCAATGAAGCCTCACTTTCCTACTATTTTTTGGTTAAAAAACTTGTCTTCATAGAAAAATGTTTGTTACCGCTGCATTGCCACATCTAATGTCTTCACTATTACTGATGACCTGAGCACTCCATGTCAGGCCTACTGCTTTGTGCCAAGACAAAGCTTGCCAAAGTACGACTTGCATCTTATTTTGCAGAAGGTGCTGTAAATGCTGGGAATAAAAGGTTTGCAATTTTTCTTTTGAATTTGAAAAGAATAATTATACTGTTTGCACCACTCAGTACTGTATAAACTATTAATTCAATTTATAGGGATGAACCAGAGGTTGGCAAAGAACGGAAAATTTCAAAATTCTACCGAGCATTAGTAACTGGTATACTTGAAAATGATGAGGTGCTTCTCCTGCCCCCTCACGCCTATGAATTTAATTATCATTCTATTCAGAATCAAACTGATACCTCTCTTAAACTGTGCATAAAGGACATTTCTGCAAACAAATAGGTATGATTTTTTCCTTTGCTCCTGCAGGATGTGGTTACTCAACCCATAGGATTGGTTCATTACCCTGGAGTTGCAGAGGGACTTTATGTGGCATGCTCCTCAGGTACTACAAGTTTACCGAGCCAATAATGAGATTACTAAAATCGGCAATATAGGTTATATCGAGCAAATATTGCTTGATCTTGTCTAGTTTTATCATGCATTATTGCTTTTCAGGGAAGCCAGCAATGAGCAAAGTGTGTGTACTTGAGAGGCTTTCACGCCAAAATCAATCGCTGGTTCAGGTACGATGCTTATTTATATTGGTGTTCTGTCCTACTTTCATACATTTCTTCAGATATGCAAAGTGTTCCGTCTGTTTGAATTGCTGACATGTATAACGCTAAATTATCACTTTTTCATTCCTCGCTTGGTGCAGGTAGAAATTCATTCAGGGCGGCCTCACCAAATACGGATACACCTTGCATACATTGGACACCCTCTTGTTGGTACAAACTCTTCTATTATATTGTGATGAGCATAATAGTACTTGAGCTCTTATCTTTCATGCTTGGTGGTAGACCCCAATTTTATTAATATTTTACATAGATTCCAAAGTTCAGACACCACATAAATTCTCTTCCTTTTATTTATCAGATGATCCCCTCTATGGTATTGGTGGGAAACCTAAATTTGTTGACCTGGAATCTAGTAGTACGGATATTTTTTTTGCATGTGACGGGTAATTCTTTCATTTATTATTTCAGCTGAGTTAACTCCATGTATGATTCCCCCTGTTCATGTATGTAGTTTAACTAATCTTATGAGCCTCTTGTAGAGGTTATGAGAGGCCTTTACAGCCCGTTCCTGGAGACTGTGGGTATCACTTACATGCACATTGGTTGGTCCTTTGTCATCCAACTACGAATAAGGTAATGTGAAGTTAATATTTCTGAATTGGTAGTATTCTCGGCCTGACATGTGCAATAGGTTTCGATCTCATGAACTGAGCTATATAGTACATACTATCTGTAGCTTTCATTCTTGTAGCTAAATCTGCATTCTCAAGCCACCTATTAATTCAGAGTTAAGTAAGTTGTCTTGAACCAGGAATAAACTACAACTAATTATGTGACCTATTTATGTATAAGACGAGATTGTGCACTGAAATACATGTAAACCTTAATAAAAGATAAAGAATAGATTCTTTCCCTAAAAGAATGAAGAATTAGGTCCACTCCCGTATAACTTTGTAAGTTACTATTTTCGTGGTTTATTGCTAGACTGAACAAAGCAGGTACGATATGCTATCCACTAAATTATCAAGATTAGGACGTCTCTAAGTTTTGTCTGAGTCTAGAATTTTATATATCAGCTACGCAATGACTGCGTCTTTAGGGGTAAGTGGCCAGACGTGCAACAATTGAAATACAGATCTACATGAAGGCAAGTTCATGTGTGTTATCCAGTCTTTAGTTGTATCAATTCATCCAACGAAAAGCAGGTGCTCTCTAAATATGATGCTTGAAATTAAACTTTCCAATGCAAAAAAATAAAGAAGCATATACACTATCATCTCTAATCTTTAAATTAAAAAGACCATCTTGAGAGAAGAAGAGATTACTTGGGGCTTTTGCATGAGACTTGCAAAGGCACAATGGCGAGCATGATGAACCAACAGAAGAATGCTGTTGAAAACTGAGGAGGAGATTATTTTGTTTATGAAGCTTGTTCTTGGTGCTCTTGTCTCCGTCTGTGTTATGAGTATGATAAGAATAAGCGAACTTTCTATCCTGTTTGTCGAAATTGAGTTATCAGTTTTCAGTTAGCCAATCTAAGTTTATCACCTCTTCAACAACCCTCTGTCATGAATCTTAACCATCCAACTATTTACAACCAAAACTTTGGAAGAACATGACTTGGAAATAAAATTGAACAATGTGGGAACACGAAGCAGAAATCAGATTCTCAAGAACTCACACACGAGTTAAACGAATGAAAAATAATTGTATCGACATATTTCAGAGATGTTAAAGGCATCTATATCTTCATTCATATAATTAGAATTGTGAACATATACACAAGTCTGTTGGATAGGTTCTAGTTGTACACTTGAGACTAGATGATTTGGCTGGCAGAACAAACAAGGCAACTAACTGTTTGATCATCTTATCTTGTTTCTTTCATACGGATGTCGACAGATAAATTCCTTATTCCCCCCCCCCCTTACTTTTTTGGTTGACGAAGCAACAAATGCAATGACTGAAATCCGTAACTAGTGCGGGTTGGACTTTGGGAGACTTATCGCTCGAATTAAAGAGAGAGCAAGGGCAAACTAACTTATGATGATGTTGTCTCCTAAGCTCTTGTGGTTGGCTTTGCAGACGCTGAAGATAACCGCCCCTCTGCCGCATATCCTACAGACCCAAGAGGAGCGTTGCGAGCAGCAAGTTGATACTTGAGCTCATTAAATCCATTTGAAGCCCTATCTATACACAGCACGCCAGGCAAATGGACGCTGGAGTGCATATCGGCGTATGAGGTGTCAGGCGCAGCTTACACATTGTATGTTTTGAGGTTTTCCGTGGCTAGCGGCGTGGAGGATATAGAAATTACATTGTTGGGTTGAACCGCCACTAGCTGGGTTTCTGAGGGAAACTATGAGGAATATAATTAAGATAGGTAATCATTCGTTTGACCGTGTTTTTGTATTGTATGGCCCAAACCAAGTATTCACTTATGCAAATGTATATGCATTTCGAAACCAGGAAAATTACCTTTTCATTGATATATAGTAGAAAAGAGTTGGCCAGTTTATAGAAAAAAACTGGCCAAAAATCGATACAGCACAAACGCAGCACGCTGGCCCATGAATCGACGACCAAAGCCAACATCCAGACATCTCAACGCAACGGGGCGGAGGTGAACATCTGGAGCCGGCTTTCCGGCGTCTCCAAACATGTAGGAACGATTACTTTGTATTCCAAACCAACTTGGAATTCGCCAGCTCCATTTCTGAATTTATGGTCATTCAGATTTTGATTGGTGATAGTAGAAAAGATTGGAATGAATTCGTCTGTGAGTTTTGCATACTCCAGTAGCCTTGTGCTGAACGCGCAGTTGGCACTTGGCAGCAGGGTCCAACCATTTCCTTCCATGCCCAAAGCTCCGACGAAACGACTGGAAAATAGGGCTGCGCGGTGACACACCTCTCTCTCTCTCTGTCTCTCTCAGCTCTCTGCGAATTAGACCAATGGAGGCCTCGCCGGCGACGCGTCTCCCGGAGGCCGACGCGCTCCCCGACGGCTTCGTCGAGAGCTCCTCCGCCGACCAGACCCCGCCCATCTCCTCCTCCGCCGCCGCCGGCGGCGATTCCCCGCATCCCGCCCTCGGCCCCGATCAGGAGGCTGCCACCGTCGACAACGGCAACGAAACCCTAGGCGCTCCTTCTACCTCCTCCTCCACCGCCACCGATGCCCTTCGGGGCCTCGATCTGAACGTCGCTTGGGAGCCGGAGGAGACCGAGAGCGCTCCCGGGCAGCAGGGACCCGCCGCAGACACAGGAGGTGATCTCTCCCCCTCCCTCACCCTATCTCACGCGCTGACAGCTACCTGGTCTGATGTTGTGTATTTCTAACATCACATCATCAGTTAAGTTCATCGTGAAATTTAAGGGGGTTAGCTTTCGCCCATTGGACTGAACCCTGGACTGTGTTCTCTTACCTTGTTTTGATGCTCTTGGCACAGATGCAAGAGATTTAATGAAGGAGAGCTTTGTGGTAGAGCAAGCAGAACCGCTGGCCATTCAAAAGGTTGCCAATGATGAAATGGCTATGGTTTAGATTTCTCTCTGTTTTCAGTACTGGTGTTGGTAAGGATGCTAGTTTGCTAAATTGGATTGATTTTCATGACTTCATAGGAGAGTGCCGAGCCAAAGCGTAAGGTCGTGAAGCGGGGCAGTAAGCTAGAGAAGGACAGGGAGCTGTTGGAACTTGCCCAGAGGTACCATGGAATGGTAGCAGAGAGGGATGCAGGCAAGTTTCTGTTATATGTGAAATATGACACCCCAATGCCTATTTCTCCAGCGTTGAACCTCCATTTCAATTGGTCATATTTTGGTTCCTTAAGGCCATACTTTGACCAATAATTGCTCCACTAATAAGTGGTTCATGTGATACAGTATCACAACCATGAGAAAGTACTTCTGATCAATTCCATGTCTCATAAGCCACAAATGAAAATTTTGGTGAAAGCCTTGTCTAATTAAGCGAATACGCTTACAGTTTGAAAAAGAATGGATAAATCCATTGGTTACTCTCAGTTAAGGATTTACTGTTCAAACACTACAACTTTACCTTGAATAGAATTGTCTAATATTCATGTTAATAGAGGAGTGTTAATTTGAATTTCCTGTTCTGGGATTCTTCTCATGAGAACAAACTTTCAATGTAACTGAACACCGGATTAGTCTGGGTTTCCCCTCTTGTATATACACTCGTAAAATCCTTCTTACCTTAACATGTATCCTTCTTTCTTTTCTTTTATCACAAATTATAGCATGGAATATCTGCTGGACTATACACATTTCGCAAGAAGAATTTAGCCAAATATTTTCCTTTCCGCTTCTTCCATGGACAAGTCTTCCATTCTACCTATAGGAACGATGTATTAGATGATTACTTTGTTACTCTATAAATTTGTTTATTTATTTGGAATTTGGTTAACAGTTAGCCAAAAAAATAGAGACATCTTAACTACGCATATTTCATTTAAAGGATTTAAATTACATGAATATTTCTGTTAAAAGCATGAAAATCCTAAGATGCTTTATGGCTCCTTTAGAATGGAGGCTTTTCAAAGGAATTTTAATCCATAGCAAATTTTCTTATAGAGGCACATGGGATAGAAGAACGAGAACCAAAATTGCAAATGATTTTTAGCAAAAGCTTAGACCTCTAGAAATTTTTCTGTGGTTTCATGCCCTAAAGAAAAGTCGTGTGGTTTTCCTATGGTTTAACCTGATAAACAAACAGTCTCTGTTGTTCATGCAGGATTCAAATATATAATTTCATTCAGCTACTGTTCTGTTCCTGTGTTTATCATCCTGTATTCATGATCTGGATTGTACTAGTTTAGTGATGAAGCGATGGAAGTTGTACCATTTGACTAGTTTATTTATCTATTTCACTACCAAAAATAAATCTATTTGTTAAATTTCTTGTCCAGATATTGAATGATGAACCAACAGTCGGACTGCTGAACCGATAGCTTTACTGGTTCGGTCACCGGTCCGGTTTTTAAAGCTATGGTCCAAACACTAAGCTGCATTGTTTAATTGAAATGATGCTCTCTAATATAAATGTAATCATGTTAATTTGAAAATTTTGTCCTGGACCTTCATTAGAACAAAACAAATCGATATAACTAATACCTGAGTAGTCTGTTTTTTTACTCTTGTATGCTCTAATAAAATCCTTCCTACCCAGTAAGATGTATCGTTTGCATTTGGTCTCTTGCAGCTAATGCAGTTAAAGAAAAGTTAGAATCTCTTTGTAGAGAATTTCAGCGTCAAAACAAAATGTTAAAGGTATGTTAAATTAGTTCTGAGTCGTAAAATTAGTGTATGAGCATTTTGCACTTCTGTTCAGGTGTGATATGTTTTCGATTTTTTGTTCAGGAAGAGTGCCAAAGGGTGTCAACACAGGGGCAGAACTTTCGGACGGACATGACCGACAAATTCGAGAATGCTATGAAGGTCAATTCTACATTACATTACAGTAATCTGGAATAACCGTTTACTAGTATGCTTTTTTGTTTACCATTATATTTATGATATTTTGTAGGCTGTTGGTGTCAAGCTTGAGGAGCAGAAAAATGAAATGATTGCTCAGTTTGAAGAGAACAATTCGTAAGAATACTAAGCTTAGGCATGTCTTCAGTGTTAAAAAGTTTCATTGGTTTCAGTTCGCAACTTCATTACATACAGATGCGATGGATACATTTATATCCTTCACTTATCAGTTTATTTTAACTTTTTTCAATGTACACTGATGGCCTGCTATTTTGTAGGCTGAGAAACAAACTCAAAGACCTTGCTGATCAGTATAATATCATTCAGCAGAAATATGCTAATCAGGTATGCTGTATATATCCTGCAAGATTTCATCCATGAGTATCTCTAATATTGCCACAAAGCCCACAGCCATGATTTATGCGTTGTTTGTTGTACTTTCTATAAAGTTTTGTTTCTCATCGGCTCATCATATATGCAGTTGAAAGAAAAGACGCTGGAACTTGAGCTTGCTGATCTAAAAATTAAACAGCATCAAGCTAAGGCAGCTCAAGAACATGCCCAAATGGCGTTGTATGCTGAGCAAGTTTCTCAACTTGTCACTACTGAGAAGAGCCTGCGGGTACAGCTAGCTGCCGATGGCGAAAAATTCCAGCAGTTTCAGGTACTTGTGCAGAAAGATCCTTCTCTCAATTCCTTAATCCATTGATGCAGTGTATTATTTCTTAACGGTTGATTTCCCTCACTCGATATGTGATCAGCATTCTAGTTTATCCATTTTAATGAGGGATTATAGGCGTAAGTAAATGTTAAGCGTTCCATTCTATCATTTCAGGATGCCCTGTCAAAAAGCAACGGAACCTTTGAGATTTACAAGAGTGAGATGTCACAGGTGTTTTACAACTCATCTGGGCTCATGCTCTGCATCATTGTATCTGCTTTGGACCATTGTTCATATTAACTGTTTGTCTACAGAACTTTAAAAAATATGTTGTTATCTTTTCCATTAGATGGTGAAGGCGATAAAAGAATTTAGGAAGCAAAATTTAGCCCTGAAGAGCAAATGTGAGAATTCAGATGTTGCTCTTGTGAAGCTCATTGAGGAGGTAATGCATCTACTCCTGTGCAAGTAGTATCATTCCTAGCAATATTGCCTTCACCTGCATACTAGGAAAATCTTGTGCAAGTTGCTACGTCTGATGCTACCTGTTTTTGCAGCGTGAGGAGATGAAGAAGCAACTAGAGAAATGTAAGAATCAGAAGGACAAGCTTGAGTCCCTGTGCCGTTCACTGCAGGCAGAAAGAAAGCAAAGCCCCTCTCTGAGTGTTCCAGATGCCACCTCTGACCAAGCAGAGCTTACAGCAAGTAAGGAGGCAGAGATGTCTGAAGCCTGAAAAATGGATAATACGTGGCATTTTAACCCTGTTTTGCTTGTGAGTTTATGGGAGCTTTTGACATGTGTATCACGCATCCACCTATCGGCCTAGATGTTTCTCGTTTGACGGTTTGAGCCACCTGTTCGTGGAAGCAATCAAAGCCTGCTTTGATTTCTCAGCTACAAAGGGACGTGCATCTGTCTAGCCTTTTTGAGATTGTATAACCAGTACGGACTGCCAAGATATATCAGCAATGACATTCTTCGTATTGGCGTCTCCTATAAGCGATCATAGGTGTACATGGCTGATGAACTTATCTCTCTCATTGAGCTTCTCTTTTGCGCCTGCTTTCTTCTTTATTTATTGCAGCAGCTAGTCTCCCTTTTCCAAATTCGATTCTAAGTGAAGTGAGTGATGTTTCAAGAAATTCCATCCATTTCATCGCCCAGAATAATACCCAGTCCTGCCAATCTCTACGGCAATCTCTGGTTTAGTTTAGTTGATCAAGATCTATTATGAAAAGGAAACACTAGTGAACATTTTCTGCTGAGCGATTTTACTTCGTACGGGAAAAACCAAGTAGTAACACTCTTTTTCATCCATCTCGTACTATTTATGCTAGTTCCTAGTGCAAATTACTCCCTCCGTATCAAAATATAAGACTTTCTAACTTTTTTCTGCACACATGTATCTAGTGAACCCAGAAAAAGGATAAAAAAATCTTATATTTTGATACGGAGGAGTAGCATTTTACAACTTTACTAGGGCCTCCTTGATTTGTAGGAAAAACTCATGAATAGAAAAAATGCAGGATTATAATGTCATGTCCAGCTGAATAAATTATAGCTTACATGAATTTTCGCCAAATAGTGTTTGAATCACGAGAAAAACAAATGAACTATAACATGAGATTTGAGTGGATGGAAAAATTTCCTTAGAACATAGTGCAATGGAATCCTATAGGAAAAATTCCTAAACATCCAATCCTACGAATCAAACAAAACACATAGCAATTTTTCGTAAGGATCAAATCTCTTCAAATTCCTATGGTGTTCCTTTTAATCAAAGGAGCCCTTAATCTTTTCCAAGTAATATAACGTTACATTCCTATTTTCCGTGAAATGCCGAAATATTTTACATCATGCATAGGATGTTTGACGGACACCGCTGCCCATGCAAACAAAATACACCACTTTATATGTTATTCACATTTCAGTAACATACAGTGTGCATATAATTCAGTCAAACAAAGAAACGGTGATGAACCAGCGACATTAATTCAGGTATATACTTCAGTGTGGTCATTTTGTACATGTAAACAAAATCAACTCATCACCAAACTATTTTGAATAAATGAAGGGTCTGAGCTTACACAGAACAATGACTTGTGGCCAGGAAAAACTAAATGCCACAAATACAATGGGTATCTCATCTAATAAAATTGTAGCCCGTGTCCAGCTCCAGTGAAGCAAATATCTTGCCACATAAGTTCTTATGATCTCATCAGCCTAAGATAAACCACGCATATAATCCAAAAGGAGAACCTGCATTGATATGAGAATGTAAGCAACTGTCTGACACATACTGAGATGAGATCAAGTCAGGTCATAAGGATGATAAAAACCTTTTCCTATCACATAATTAAAGAGATGGTAAACCTAAGGCTAATGCCTCTTGCTATTGGTATATCACCAGTTACGCTAAAATGAGGTGAAGTTTACTAGATGGCGGCAGCTTTAGCATTGATAAATAGTAGACTAATGGCAGCCTCCAATACCAAATAGTAATATTTCAACCATGCCAAGAATATGTATTAACATTAAGTTGGCACTCACAACTTATTTCCATTCAATAAACAGCAAATGATTTAATTGACTGTTCAACTAAGCACTTAAATTGAGAGATGAAATGCTTTATGCACGAGCAAAATGGGACGAATGTGATTCCGAAGTTTGAGCAAACATCTGCTAAATGAGGAAAATGTTTAATATCTTGTGACTTACATGCTCAATCAGTAGAAACTTTCTTCCTTGCTGCCCTTGCATTGTCATACTCAAACTTGAGCACATCTAGAATATGTGAAGTATCCTTGATATACAACCACCTTCCAATTGCGCTTTCCTCTATCATTGGGAAGTATTCAACAAGAATGGTGTTGGCAATCCAGTACCAGATAGCACCAAATACAAGGCCCAATACTGCTCCCGCGAAAACCTAATGAACTCATTAAAGTGAAACTTCTTTAGATTTCCAGTGGCAGTCATGATACTTTGCCTAGAATATAAGTAACAGAATCAAACGATCTACAAGTAGGTATGCAGGGAGATACCTACTTTTCTAAAGGAGGATATCCTTAGTCAGATCACGTTAACTGATTGATGAAGAAATCTACCATGACGTCTAAACTTTTTAATAGTGGTTTGAACTATTTTGCACATTATTCGTCATGCTAAGTTCTCATACAGATTTCCATGGAAATGGAAAGATGACGAAAGCTCACTATCTTTTCAAAGGCTTTGTCTGACGACAGTTGGTTTTTAGACAGGCTTTTTGTTAAGGTTGAAGACTGTGCTAAACGTTGTCGGAAATGTTTGGAAAGTGGCAAGTACTGGCAGCCCGCAGAAACTTTTAAACCTGTTCCTTGGGTTTATCTTCATGTCAGCAGTTAGAACTCCTATAGTCCTACGCAACAGCTGTTGCAACTTGACAACTAAAAATCACCAAAATTATTCCCATGTGCCGGCATCGCACAAGCCTATCATAAGACCAAGAGGAGCAAACACTTTGCAGCTGGTGTCATATAAACAGCTTTCTTGGCAAATTCCATAATAAGGTTGTTGGTGGTTTCAATTACTAGACGCTGTTCTAAATGAAGACCATTGTAGCGTTGCAAAAGTATGTTTACAAGCTAAAGATAACTTTTTACGCTATGTTACATTTAACAGTTACTTAAATGGTTTAACAGGCACTAACATTTTATAAGGGCTGTCTTAGCGGAGAAAAATCTCGTTTATGCTACAAATTATAGCATGAAGCATCTAGTAGACTAGAAGACATGTTTAGCAAGAATAATCTTCTCGTTTCTGCTTCTTTCATGGACCATTGTTACATTTGAAAGATGTATTAGATGATTATTTCTTACCATACAAATTTCTATATTTATCTGAAACGTGGGTTAGAGAAATTAACCCAAGAAACATCAGGGACATCTTAAATATACATATTTCGTTCCAGGAGCTCGAACTCAGGAGCATTAAAGAAACACGAAAACACAGCAAAGACGCTTGATGGCCCTTAGATTGAAGGATTTTCAAAGGAATTTTCAAGGATTTGCAATCTACAAGGAATTCTCCTATGCCGGCCTATTGGATAAAAAGAACCACAGAAATTCTCATGGTTTTAATAAACTAAATTTCTTAGGATCCCTAACAAAATCCTGGACCTCATGGAAATTTTTCTCTGTGCCTTGTGCCTGGCAACTGTGGCCTGAATCTAATCTCTAATTACTGTGTTTTTTTCTGTTCTTGTGTTTATCAATTCCTGTACTCCAAAGAGGCCCTAAACTATTTTGAGGGTAATAAAAATCATTGGCTAGAAGTGCATCAATGAAGAATAAAAATTCCATCACGTCCCATCAGATCGGATCCGAAATTGAGGGTGTCTCACCTGCGGGACGGTGTGGTATCCAAGGTACACCCTGGAGAGCATGGTGAGGAAGGCTAGCGGCCATGAGAAGGCCGCCATGACGCGGCTGGCCGGGGACCGGCGGAGCACGAATAGCGAGAGGTATGTCGCGAAGAAGAAGGTGTACTGCGCGTGGCTGGAGGGCCATCCGTGGGAGTCGCAGGTCTCGAGCAGCTCGCAGTAGGCCGGGCGGGACTGCGCGACGGAGTGCTTGATGAGCTCGTTGAGGACCTGCGAGAGGAGGAGCCCCACGGCGAAGCAGATGCCCTGCAGCTCGCGGCGGAACATGAAGTGGGAGACGAAGCCGCCGAGGCTGATGAAGACGGGGATGAGGGAGACCCAGGCGAGGAAGAGGCCGAGCCTGTCGCCCCGCGGGTAGCGGACGTGGGTGAGCGTGATGGCCTTGAGCGCCGGCGGCACCGACGCCGCCAGCTCCTGGTAGTCCCCCGCCCCAGACATGGCTCCGCCGTGGAGTTCCTCCTTTCCTTTTCTCCTTTCTCCGGGGAGCGATTGGGGTAAAAGCGGGGATCTGCGCCTTTGGGGAGGGGGTGGGAAGACGTGTGCGCCGGAGCGGCAGGCGTGGACGTGCCAGAAGAAGAACGAGGCGTGGACGCGTGGGGGGATGAATCGGATGGTTCAGATTGAGCTCGACGAAGCGCCATTTTCAGCCATTCTCTCTTTCATTTGAGTATTGAACAAATCTCACAAGCTCATACTACTTGTTTTCGGTTGCCAAATATGGGTCCAATACTCAAAAAATTCAGTATAACAGCCTATCCATTGGTGGTCGCATACCCAAATTTGCCACAAATATGCAGATTTGTTAAACGCCTCCAATGTACCGCGGGAAACCCCGGAGTCTACAGGCTGTTTCCAACAGCCACTATATCTTTTGGGAGAAAACTCTTCACCGTTGTTTTTCTGTGAATTATTTGGGTGCAAAAGTGAATGTGTGCAGGTAAGTGATTTCCCAAAATTTCCATTGAGCAACCACTCTTGATAATACGGTGGTCCTACGACTCAAATAAACTATTAAATGTACATGCCACCGTCATCGATTTTTTCTGCTTTTTGAGGGGTCAACCACCATCTTGTGCATTTCATCAAATGTACCTATAGTATTTAGTACACGGTAAGATTACTTATGTTGTTAACGTACACCCAAAACCAGTTAGGAGAGAAATGCACCTTCAATGTGTTGGTTGGGATATACAGTGCATATAATTCAAAAAAATCGGATCCCATTGATTTGTAATGGATAACACCGTTGAAGGATTCATTTGCTGCAGACATGGTATACCAAGGCCACATAGATCAGATATGTTTGGGGATGGCTATCTGGAGTGAGATTCAGTTTTCAAAAGAGAGAGGGATGGAATGGTGAAGGGAAAAGAAGAGAGGAGAGGATAAACTGGACCAAGTTACAGGGCCAGTGGATAGGTTTGGGATGGCTATCTGGAGCGGGTTTATTTCGCAGTTTTTGGAGGAGGAAATGCAATATATTTAAATGGCCCATAAATGAGTGGCACAAAAATGGCAGAGTGCTAAGGAGGCCAACCAGCCTACGCGCTTTACAATTTAGAGGTATTCATACGAATAGAGATTTCGGATTCCCAAGACTCCAGTGATCTATTTATTTCAAAAAAATATTCAAAAATCATATTTATAAGATCAAAAAAATATGAAAAAGACATCCTACATATTGTCAATGATGTATCCCACAAACATGTAAAATCTTAATTTAAAATATTTTATATTCTAAGGTACACAAAAAATGACAGATGTGTGATCAATTTACACACTTCAAATCTACAAAATATACAAGAGTTTGCCATTTGTGCACCCAGAATATAGAGTATTTCTAATCGAGATTTTACACGTTTGTGGAATGCACCATTTACAAGATACACGTTTGGCGCAAGTAGAAAGATAGAGCTTCCGCGACCAACCCTAGCCGCCGCCCGCACCCAACCCTAGCCGCCACCGGCGGCGGCCGGCCCGCGCCGCCTCCTCCCTCCTCCCCCCTCCCCGGCGCGCCCGTCGCCCCCCGTGGCGGCGGCGCGCCTGACGTCCTCCCTCGCGTAGCGCTCCCCCGGCTCGCTCTCCCGTCGCCGCCGCCGGCAAGGGCTGCCGGGCTTGGCTCGGTGGACGCCGGCGGTGGCGGCCGGTCCTTCCCCGCGTCGTGGTTGACTAGAGACGGGGCTCCCTCTCCCTGCGGCGGTGCTTCCCAGGCGGCGGTGGTCCGGCCTCGGCCGGGGTTGGCGTCTCGACGGTGGTGCACGCGTGCTCGCGGGGCGGCGCAGCGCGGTGCATCGGCTTGCAGCAGGGCGGCGGTGGTTGGGCCCTGCGGCCCAGATCTGGGCCCACCGGGCCCCATCTGGGTCAGGGCAGGCCCGCCGATTCTGAAGCATGTTCTGCAGTTGATGGTGGCGAGGAGGAAGGTGCCGGGGCAGCGGCGACAGTGGTCTTGCCTGTTGCAGCACGGTGGCGAGCTTCACGGACCCATTTTGGGCCCGGCCGGACCCTATTAGGACTGGTGTGCCCCCGTGGGGGCTTTACGGGACCGCTGGGCCCGGCCGGACCTGACGGGGACTGGTGTGCTCTGCTGCCACATCCGGTCGACTACCGTCTTGGCGGTGGAGGTTGTTCCCTCCCGCGAGGCCGCGGTTCTGCTAGGCCCGGTTCACTCTTCTCTTCACCTCCGTCTTGCAGACCTCGTGGCGGTTACTTCGGTGAGACGACGATGGTGGCTTCGAGATCGTTTTGGCGCATGGTGGTGGGCGGCTAGTCTGGTGGTCTCGAGGCTCGTCCTCGTGGGGCTCATGTGCTATGGATCGTCCGGGGTGTGGATAGGATTTTCGGGAGAAATCCTTGTCGGTTCATCCGACACTGACGCGGTGCCGCCTTCGGGTGGCATCTTTCCTTCCTGAAGGGCGTCATGGCTACCCTGTATCCGCCTCCCTCTGTGCCGGGGGAAACCCTAGGATCAGTGTGCTGGTCCGGCAGCAGTGTGACTTTTCTTCTTGAAGGTGCTGCTTGGTACTCGTCGATTCGGTGCCACGAGCGTGGTGGTACTTCTTCGGAGAGGGCGCTACGGTTGCGGGTCGTCGTCGCTTAGTCAATCCGCCTATGTCGTCTTTTCTTTCTTTTTTTTCCTTTCGTTGGGTGCTTGTTGGCTGTCGCCCCAGCCGGGTCTCTTGTTGGTTGTATCGTGTGGTTGCTATATTTATATAGCGGGGCTACGGCCTATTTCGTCAGATTTTCTAAAACTTTATAAATATGATTTTTAATATTTTTTAATAGAGTGAGCACCGGAACTCGGGAGACAAATCACTTTCCATATTCATATGTATTGTATTCCGTACCGCGCGTTTTGGAATCTTACTATTTTTTGGCTGTTAATACGTGTCTAATTAGATCAAGTTATAAAGCTCTTACTTTCCAACTAGTTGACATGTACGTGCAATCGCACGTTTCAAAAATTAAAGGGTAGCAACAAAATCATTCCAAAGATGGGGGCCTAATTTTTCCAATATATAAAATACGAGTGCCAAACGCCTTTTCTCTTTCCAATCACCATTTTTTATCCCACTCCCAATACTTTAGGAATTTCTTGATAGTTTGTATAAATTTGTAAGTCGGGTCGGCTTATATGCTTCAAAAAAGGTCTTGTTCTATATATTTCTTTTGTACTCTTTCTCTTTTGATGTCATAAAGTTGAAACCAAGAAATATATGCTACATTCCTTATGTTTCCAAACACTTTCAATAAAACCCTCTTGTAGAAGTATTTTAACAATGTTTTCGGTAATATTTGCAGATATTAAATTGTTTCGAAAATTCCGGATGTAAAATTCCCACGACACCACTGCAACCACACTCTTCATATGCATAAAATCACTTCTACGTCATAGAAGAAAAATTAAAACTGGTTGTATGCTGCCAGGGGATACTACTTTTTTCATGTACTTCACTTCACTATGTGTGTCAATTCCACAACACCGATGCCAAACTTCACAAGTACAACGTCACAAGAATCTCATCCGAATAACGAATGGTGAAGACACATGTACGCGTCCCTGATTTCTGAATACAGTTTAACCGGAGTTGTTTATTTTTTGCCGGTGAGAATCATACGCATGTGTGATGGCTTTAGATCATTCCTCAGCTCATATGTCGCTTCTGTGCTTGATTATTGCTACACCCGCTGACCCCCATTGACCATATGGTGCTAAAAAATAAGCAAATCCACCATGCCTTCTCTGCTCGCTCTGTGAATCTGATTCAATCCCGATCCGTCTCTGTGGGCAGCCAGATCCTTTTGCTGGTCGGAGGCGTCGGAAGTCAGCGCCTGCAAGCCATGCCCAGCGGCAGCTAAGTTCGTGGTCCGGCAGAGGGATAGGATTCCGGCGGTTGCTCGAAACTTGGGCAGAGTTTGGGGAAGCAGGGAGATGAGGCCTTCCCTGGCGGCAGGTGTGCTCGCGGACTGCGAGCTTGGTGGCTGGATCGACGGCGCTTGAGGAAAGAACGGCAAGGAGCTCGCGGTCGCGATCGAGCTCGTCGGCGCACTCGGAGGCTAGTGTGGTCCAGACTCCAGAGGAAAAGATGTAACAGGACGAAGCAAACACGCAGGCTCCGAGTTCATCGGGAAGACGGCCGTCGGCTCGAGGAATCCACGCGGGGAGTTCTTTTTTTTTTATCGAATCGGTTTGTCGGCGGTGGTACACAGCACAAGTGCACAGCGGGGAGTTCTTTTTTTTTATCGAATCGGTTTGTCGGCGGTGGTACACAGCACAAGTGCACAACACATGTAGGTGTGGTGGCAATTTGGTCGTATTATGTGAGTTGGTGGGAGGACAAAACGGTCCAAAACGGACAATGTTGAGTTGTCAAACATTAGGACGATCTGAACCGTTTAATCGGATATTGAAGGACCCAGATTTAAAGTATCCCAACAACACAAGTTTGCTTTTTTAATAGTAGTATAGACTAACAGAAGAGGCCCACAGAAGAACCGATACGTATTACTACCGGAGTAGAATTCAAACGAAAGGTTTTTTTTTTTTTTGAGATTTCCAAGACTTAGTACATCTGTAGTATCTGAACTCACGCACAACGCACTCCACACACACACAACACCACATACACGCCACCTGTGCGCAAGCTAGACCTAACCAGACTATACTAATACTAAGAGCCTTCCGCGAGCCTAGATCTTCCGAGAAACCCCTGCGGTGGTGGGCACACCACAATACCAGTGTCGAACCGCGGTGAAAATGGCTCAGTGCAACACTGTTCACAGTAAACACTGTTCACGTAAACAGTGCTGCACGGGTGAGGCACCCGAAACTCGCTCCCGCTGGGAGTCGAGCTCGGGCCGGTCGGTTGGCCACTGCCGAACCTGACCAACGCGCCACAGCGCGTCCTCAATTCAAACGAAAGGTGAAAGTTGCGAGTGTCCAGGTTTTGGACCGGTTTGTGAAAGGCACGACCTCGCATCCGATGCTGACCCCAGTTGCCTCCCATTAATTTCGAACGCAGTAGCTTCCCCAATTTCAAACAGCTCGCTCGCTGTCGCCGCCGCCGCCGCCCACCTCCACCTGCGCGGCGCATCACCTCAGGCAGCCCACGGCGACGGAAGCACCCGCGGGGATGGAGTTTCGGCACGGTGGCTCCCCCGGAGGCGACGACGGCAAGCCGCGGGACAAGTTCTCGGTGTACCAGAACCCGTCCCTCACCCGCGCGCTCGCCTCCCGCAGCGTCCGCCCCTCCCTCCCGGTCCTCCTCCTCCTCGCGCTCTCCCCCATCGCCTCCGCCTCGTCCCTCATGGCCCTGTCGTCCCGGTAAGCCTAAATCTACACCCGCCCTCTTTCCCCATCCACTCTTCGTCTAAACCCTGAACCCCAGATCATTACAACGCCTGAGTTCTTGTTGTCACAGGGAGGGGCAGCTTGTCAAGGTCGCCGGCCGCGCAGGTTTATCCATCGGTGCCGGTAAGTTCGCTTGTCTCTATGCTGGATTGGGTGTTCTGAAAATCTCGAACTGGCGTGCTGGCACTGTGTCTGGTTGCTCACGAGGTGTTTGTAGAAATGCCAAGCTTGGTGAGCATGGTTGGTTGGCACCTAAGGTGCTGGCACAAATGCCATATTTTCCTGCACATCTGATGATTGTAAAAACATGACACTCTTAGGTCTTTTAAAGAGGCTTTGTTGTGCCAGCGGTTCCTGCAAAATTTAACTTGTTGTGCTCTTTCAGTGCTCGTCCTTAGGTTGGTGGAGGCAGCATTGGGTCTTGTCGCACTTTTGACAGTCCCAGCGTTCTTCAGGGCACTGATGCTATACAATGGGAGGAGGGCATTGGCCAAGGAGGACAAGGTTGTGTTGTCCCAACGCCAGTTGGGGCTCCTTGGGTTAAAATCCACAGGTTCAGATGGAGCTGCCATGGGTGAGCAAACCAAGAGCCTCCCAAGGCAAAGCCATCAACACCCTCAGAGCCGATTGTTCCTATCAGGAGATCTTCGTTCAGCTACACACCGTCTCGGGGCAACCAAGGATTGGCTCCAGCCATTTGAGCCCTGGTGGTGAGAGACTGAACACATCATTACAAATGTCACCTTCCACTCCACTGCAGAAGCCTGTTTCTTCTCCTTCAACTCCATGGTCGAGGAAAAGCTCAGGCAGCGCCAATGGCATACAAACTGAGGCGATGTTGGACCATTTCTTGGCCCGCTTGGATGAAACTATTGATAATCTCACGGATTCAGCCAGTAAAATTGCAACGCCTCCAGCAACCATCACAGGCTTTGGCATTGCCAGCCCTGTCTCAGTCACCACATCAACCACCCCTTCTGGTGCTACACGGAGCACACCTCTGAGGCCTGTGAGGATGTCTCCTGGCTCGCATCAGAAGTACAGCACACCTCCAAAAAAGGGTGAGGGTGAGTTTCCACCTCCGATGTCCTTGGAGCAGGCAGTGGATGCTTTTGAAAATCTGGGTGTCTATCCTGAGATCGAGCAGTGGCGAGACAATCTCAGGCAGTGGTTTTCTTCAGTTCTGATGAACCCGCTTGTCCAAAAGATTAAATCAAGCCATACTCAGGTGCTCATTAATTGGCATTATTTTTACAGGAGCCTACACTCTGGTCCAGTTCAGTAATCACCATTTTATTTTGTTATTGCACTCATTTTCAGGTTAAGCAAACGACAGTTAGTATTGGGGCTTCAGTTAATGTTACCCAGGTTGGAAGCGATCTGCCAAGCACAACAGGACCAGTTAGCTTATCTCCGCTTGGTGGGACTAAAGATTGGCAGCCAACTGTCACGGTGGATGAAGATGGCATTCTTAATCAATTGCGGGGTGCACTTCTGAATTCTCGTAATGCTCCTGTTGGTGAGTTGCTGGTGTACTCTGAACCTTCCTGCTGTTTTCTAGTTTTCATATGTTTCTCTTCGTGGCATGGTGAAAGTTTGTCTGCTCATTAGTTATTCTTTCTCTGTTCAGCCCAAACCTTCGGCAGTCCACAACAGCCACAATCAAACCCTCTCCTTCCAGCTATGCAAGCATGTATTGATGCAATTACAGAGCACCAGAGGCTTAATGCTCTGATGAAGGGTGAGCTGATAAAAGGCTTGCTGCCACAGAGTAGTGTCCGTGCTGATTATACTGTTCACAGAGTTCAAGGTGAGGCGTTCAATATTTTATCTGAAAAAGTAAACTAGAGCCTTTAGCCCCTTGATGCTATTTACTATTTAGACCCAGTCGCAAAATACAGTGGTTATAAAGATTAATATTGGCGTAACTTGTGTTACTTATATCGTGATGCAGAACTTGCTGAAGGTACATGCTTGAAGAATTATGATTACATGGGTTATAGAGATGGCTATGGTAAATCAGAGAAAAAATGGAGCAGCGAGCTGCCAACTGACTCACACCTTCTTCTCTACTTGTTCGCTGCTTTCCTTGAACATCCAAAGTGGATGCTTCATGTTGATCCTACCTCCTACTCTGGTGCCCAGTCTAGCAAAAATCCCTTGTTTCTAGGAGTCCTTCCACCAAAAGAGAGATTCCCGGAAAAGTATGTTGCTTTGATATCTGGTGTTCCAGCAATTATTCACCCAGGGGCCCTTGTACTGGCTGTGGGAAAGCAGAGTCCTCCAGTTTTTGCTCTTTACTGGGACAAGAAGTTGCAGTTTTCTCTTCAGGTGATTCAAGCATATCTAATCATTGTTCTTTTTGCCTTAGTGTTACATAATAGTTGAACATGAATTGTGAAATTGCTGAAAAACGGAGAGTTATAAGGCACACAACGTTGGAAATTAAAGGATTGCTGCGAAACAAACCCAAAAGGTCATGAGTGGGATGTGGCACGTTTGGGGGAAAGACCTGAGATACCTTTCATGTTATAAGGGACGGTAATAAAATGTTTTGAGGCAGCAACTGTATGTCTTTCCACCCCTTGTGTTGCTATATTTTGGTGTGAACATGGTGGGTTATGATAACAAATTAATGGTATGTAGCACAATTTGACATGGAGTGTATGGTTGTGCCACACACCTAATTTAAGTTCGGCTTCATATCTGCAAAAATACTACAACCTCCGATCCAACTTAACTGTCGCAGGTTTAGGCAAAGTTTTGTCTAAGCCTTCCCCTGAACCCGCGGCAATTAAATCAGACCAGAGGGAGTACTGTTTTGTGCTAGCTTAACATGACAGTTGCATAAAGGTACAAGTCGACTAGAGTTACCCTTCTTTTGTTTTGTGTGTGTGCATGTGTGAGGCAACTAGATTAACTTGAGTAAGGTCTCCTTTGCTTCTATTTTTATTAGTTCATGACAAAACCTGTGCACCACCTGTCAATTTTACATACCTGGGTAGGGTGGGTTAGTGAGCAACTTGCGTTAAAAAATGCCAATGTCCTCATCAAACTCAAAGAAAATTTATTATGCCATGTATTGCGTGCTACTGATGTTGTACACATGTTTTCACTTTTCAGGGAAGAACAGCACTGTGGGATGCCATTTTGCTTCTCTGCTACCAGATAAACGTTGGTTATGGCGGTATTGTGAGGGGAACCCACATTGGTTCTTCTGCCTTGAACATCCTGTCCGTTCTTGATTCGGACATGGAGAGCTGAAGAAGAGCTGCGTGTTTGTCAGCAAGAGGCAATTGTAGTGTGTACTCTCAAGGAGAGATGTTGTGACTAGCCTAGTTGCTGGTGTTACATTGTTATCAACACCAGTGTGTTTCGAACTAATTTAGTTTTAGATTGCGGTATGCCCTAGTCGAGGGAGAACTGTAAGTTATCACTGAGCTGTATCTTAAGTGCCTGAATGTCCAAATTCCTTAATGCAACGTTTGTGTGCCTTCAGTTACGTCCTTTGAAATAGAGGCAGAGTTTGTTGAGCGGATAGATTTGTCCTATGAGGTTCTCAACGATTTGTTCCTACGCTTGGGCGGTTGTGCATAAAGGTAAAAAAAACGTAGTTTTTTAGCTCTAATTTTCGGTAATGCGATAGTGTTTGCTAAATAGGGATAGGTGTGGCACCGTGTTACATTAGAGTGTGACAACCACGTATCCACTGATCACTTGATCGCTTCCTTTTAGAAAACCTATGGAACCTTTTACAAAATCTGATACAGTTTCAGTTTGTGATAAGAAAATGGGCCAGAATCCCTGGACGAACCCCAACCGGTACTCCGAGCCTTCTCGTAGGAAAGCTCAACTGATCAGATCTCCAGCCTAGAGAAACAACCGGCCGCTCCACACGTCGGACTTCAGAGAGAAGCCAGTTCAAAATATTTCAAACTCATCGTTCCCCCACTTTCCCCATCTCACCTGCAACCAAAAAAACACCACCCGCTCCTCCGCATCTCGGCCATTTCCTTCCACCACCCGCTCTTGGACCTCTTCCTCAACGCCGTCGCCATGGATGCTCACCCCACCCCCTTCCGAGGTAAGAAACCAGCTCCGTCCCACTCTTAAGATTCGAAGCCTGCTTACTAATTTCGGGGATTGATTCTCTTTACAGCGAACCGGCGGTCGGTCGCCGCCCCGGCAAAGAGTGCGGCGGCACCCAAGCCCAAGACTGTCGCCACCGCGCGCGGGATGGTGGCCAAGAAGTCGCCGACCGGGAACGCCGTCTCCGCGGCCGGCGCTACCCAGCCACGGCAAGGATCGCTAGACCTCTAGATTTCTTTCTGGTAACCCTGTTCGTTTTGCTCACTGAGGTTAGGTCCACTGGTTTCAGGACTCGGCGCGTTTTTGGCACCGTCCGGAGCAGCAACTCCCTGGCCGAGAAGCCGCAGCTGCAGCTGAAGTCTTCAAAGTTGTCGCCGCCGCCTACACATAAGCCCGCGAAGCTGTCATCGCTGCCGCTGCAAAAGCCTTCGAAGGTGTCACAGCAGCCTGGCCAGAAGCCTGCAGAGGTGTCGCCTCCGCCTCTGCAGAAGCCTTCAAAGTTGTCTCCGCCGAATCCGGTCAGGGTGGCCAGGCCTTCTCGTCCCGCTGCAAAGTCCCTGAAGAAAGGTTGCCCAGGCCCGGGTCTAGAGGCCAAGGCCAAGAGGAAGAGCCACAAGGTAAGCTTCCAGGATGACGCTGCGCCGGTGACGGCCCTTAGAAGCGGTGGGAGGAAGGTCAGCAATAAAGTTTCCACCGAAGACGCTGCTGGGCACACCCCGATGGTGCCCGTAAAAAAAGCGCTAGAGAAGAGGCCGACGAAGGCGGTGGTTCCAGAGACGCCATTCTTTAGTGCTCAGAATTGCAGCAGTTGCACGCTTGATCCTCTCGAGTCTGCCTCATACTGGCTGGCACAGATCACTCTCGCCGAGTCTGTTGGCAAGCACGGTGTCTCCGCCGCATTCTTTCGCCTTGCATTTGAATGCCAAGCTCAGGTAAGAGTTTGCATGACATCGACTTTTATGTGATAGTTATGCCAAACATTTCAACTCTAGGTGCAATTTAAGCTTATGTTTACCATGGGTATCACACATACGGGTTTCTTTGATTTTCTGTATATTTCACATTGCCTGCATGATTAGTACTAAGCCAAGCAGATAGTAAGTTGATTTTTTTACTTCACGTTGAGTAAAGATGTGTTTATGTTTGTGGGCAGCCATTTCACAGGATCCAAGGTGAGCTCAGGAACTACGTGGTCCGCCATGAGAGTGCTAGCACTTTGGCACCTTTATTCGATGAGCTTCGCCTTGCTCATGGCATGGTGGTTAACCAGCCAAAGTTTGATGTCGATGGTTCTGAAAAGGTGGATAAAGTTGTAACTACAAATAGAGTTGACAAAATGTTCGATGCCACCACACTGGTGCATAAATGTTCAGATTGTGATTGTGCGGCTGAAGTTGATTCAAGGGAAGTAAATATTGTCAAACAAGAAGAGGAAGAAATGGATCAACCCAGCTTTGAAAGGAAACTGGATGAAAGTTTTGAATTTAATGATTGTGAAGCTGTCATTGTCGACCGGATGATAGAAGGACATTCCGATCTCGAAAAGAATGTTGGTGTGGAAGTTCCTTGTGATCATGAAATAGTCCAGTCAGCACAGAGCATTTACATGGATAAGTTGAGCTTGAAAGAATCCCCTGTAGCAAGGGGATCGTCAGAGAGCCATTTAGATAAGTTGTCTCCCTATGCAAGGAGCTTAACTGCAAAGCGCTTATCATCCGATAGCCCTTTGGACAAGAAGTCTCCGTTTGGCAGTGCCGCACTGAAGAGGCTCACGTCCAGTTGCCCTTCTTATAAGAAATCCTCCACTAAAGGCCTGTCATCAAAGCGAATGTCATCTGGTGGCCGCTCCGACGGGGAGCATAATGCTACCGCTGGTGCGGCTGATTCGAGCAAAGTGATTCAAGAAGGGGAATTTGGTTGTGGTAGTTTCGGTAAGTTAACATGTACAGAGCTTTCTCTTTTGACTTACGGTTATTAAGATTAGCTATGTTCTAATTAAAACACTACGCAGTTGAACCACTGGAATTGGAAGAACATGAGGAGCATGCTGTCGTTGGTGAGGTTCGTTAATGAACGACTAATTCTGTTTCCACTATCTTTTGTGTTAGCAGAACTAATAACATAATAAAAGATTTAATATAACTTCATCCATACACTGGATCTGCTTATCCATGCACCTAGTGCGAAGACAGACATTACAATAAAAAAAAACTTGTATAAATGTATGTCTTGCCTTTGAGTGCTGCCAGCTTGTGATCACAATATTCTAGTGCCATAAATCACAAACCTCTTTAGACTAGCATTACATCGATTCGTTGAATATCAATTGTGCGGCGCTCTGTTGCTAATCTGTAGTTCTCTACCAATAGGTTTTAAGCATCCGCTGAAATGATAGTTACTGTTTATGTCTCAGTACTCAGTAGGCAAATATAGTTATAGTTTGTTTTCTTATGGCCGAACAAGCATTATGATGTTACATTAATGACCAAAACTAGTTTCAATTCGGTGTCTTGCAGCTCCCGAATACAAAATATATTTAGAACTTATGCAAGCCTGAACCTTCTTACTGTCGAGGCAAATAATGACAGTATGTTTCAGAAATAACTCGGAGCTAACGTTTCATTTTTTTTCCAGATCTAATAGCTGCTGGAGCTGTACTCAGACAACATCAATGAGCTACTAATATGAAGCTAAATGCTGCTAGCTACTTCGACTGTGTGTGTGGTGTGTATGCCCTCAGTTAGTTTGGAGCTCCGATGTGCTTACTTTGCTCTGTTTTTGTGAGTAATGATCATCTTGCTCTGATAATCTTTGTGGGCTTGTCAGGCTTAGTGTGTGTATGCTTGCTTAGCATGGTGGCGCGGATGTGGAGATCAACCAGAACTTTGGATTTCATGTTAACGTGATATGCAAAGGTCGTAAGTAGAGTTCTGCCTACATCCCTATGAATATTCAGATATACCAGGAATTAGTCGTGTTGATCAATAAGAGTGTATGCAGTTTCTTTATTTGGAACAATGCCAAAGTTCAAACCTTTTATCTGGCTTGCGAAATGTCCCTGATTGAAGCATAAATTTCCTGAAAAACAATACATAGATTGGTAGTAGTACCGAAAGTAGCAAACCAGTAGCGACACATTGTTTACTGCTTTAACTTAATTTTTCAGGAGGGTCCACTTCTAATCAAGATATGGAATATTTACACTAGCTAACAGATGTATGTTCAGATTAGACTTCTCCCTATCACTATTTTGAGTAGAAATCATATAATACAACATCTTTCCCATTGGTGATTATTTTGACCAACTTTATACAAAAAAAGTAGCAACGATATGAAGTCAAATTGGTACATTTTGGAATATTATTTCAAGACATATAATACGGCTACGATCGATACATCCGTGCGCGTGTGCACCGCGGGGCAGTCATAGAGCACGGTGTGGCTGCAGCCCTGGCGTGTGGATGGCTAGCTGGTTGAAGCCCACCACCGAGAGCTCAAAGCTGTCAGACTCGACAGGAAATCACTGTTGGATCGGCGCACGAACGATAACGATGGACTCCCAAATGTGGAAGCCGTCGCTGCCTCGCTGGCAGCGCGCCGACCGCGAGCAGGGAGGAGAGGACGACAGTTACTATGGGGGGGGGGGGGGGGGGGAGGGGGCTCACCGAAGACCGAGAAGCTCATCAGAGACGGAGAAGAATGTCATGATGTTTTAGTTCTCAGTCGAGTGAATGTTAGGCGGTCCCAAAGTAAAACACCTTTAACGGACACAGCTAGACGTTCGCATATGGTCCATCTTGTCTTACCATTTGGTGGTACGAAGTGGCACGTTAGCTACAAAACCATGAGTAATAAACGTTGTTGTTGCATTTTATTTGTACTTTCTCTGTTTTCAATTATAAATTAGTT
This sequence comes from Poa pratensis, assembly GCA_947311845.1. Taxonomy (NCBI): domain Eukaryota; kingdom Viridiplantae; phylum Streptophyta; class Magnoliopsida; order Poales; family Poaceae; genus Poa; species Poa pratensis. The sequence goes on along the minus strand of CAMZMU010000076.1, from coordinate 22,598,216 downwards.
TAAATATTTTAATCTGGACTAAACTAGGACTGAAATGAGTGTACGTAGACAATAAAACGCTTCTAAATACATGCAAATCCGAGAAGAGGTAAAAATACATTTCGGAACAAAGTTAGTATCAGTTAACATATAGAGAGTGCCATGATGCAAATTACAACGCAATCAAAAGGCTGAGATCGCCTCCACTCTCTATCCTATCATTTGCAACGCATCACATGTAACAATCGCTACCTCTATCTCACATGTCCTTTTATGGTGGAGCCAGCATGATCTCCCAATTTGATATTGACACCCAACACCTCGTTCGGCCTAGTGACTTCTCTGGCCTCATCGAGATGCGACAACATGCTTCCAAGTTGCAAGATCATATGGAAGGATTACTGGTGAGCGTTACATATCATTGTTGTCTATAGTATGTGGAGACGGTGGAAACATAAGAACATAAAAGATCATGAAAACACCTTGGCCTTGGCCATCGTGGGAGCCCCCCTAACAAAATATGACACCAACCTACATGACACAACTTTAACATGCTCAGCCACCGAGTAGTGTTTTGCTTAGTTTTCTCTCTCTTTAATCTGGCTCCGTCACCCTGTCGCCAGTGTCGGTTCGAGGGGTCAACTATTATGTTTGCCCCATGTTGGACATAATGTTTACTTTCTATTCTCACATTGCACAGCAGGGCTCCTGTTTTCTTTTTGCAAAAAAGTATGTAAAATTATTCAAAATAAGAAGACAATGTTGACTACATTGATATGTTTTTTTTCTTTCTAGCCAAGAAATTTCAGCTTTTATCATGAGTTAAAGAAAGAACTAAAAAATATCTTCCAAACACCTTGGCATCGGCCATTGCGGTGAGATGGTGACGATAACTTGCATGGTGAAGTTGTTTTCCCCTCTTTTACCTCTTTCCCCTCTTTTTTGGTTATTCCACTCGGTCAACATTATCAGTTCAGCAGGTTAGCTTGTCATTTCCACACTCATTGCACATAAGTTCTATTTCCTTCCAATATTGCACGACATGCATTTCTTCGAAAATTGCACAACAATAATATAATCCCTTAATAATATAAACACTCCGTTTCAAAATATCATTTTCTCATAATACCGGGCGGTAACTTGGTTCATTCAGAGGGGCTCATTTACCTTAACAATATACTCCCTCTCTTTCAAAATATAATACTAATTTTTAGAGATTTCGATACAAACTAAACATCGATGTACACATAGTATGTATTTTAAAGTGCAGATTCAGTCATTTTTATCAGTATGTAGTCTGTATTGAAATCTCTAAAAACATTAGATTTGAAACGGAAAATACCAACCAATTTTAACAGCCAATTGTTGCCCTGAAACCTCGTGCATCACGAAAGGGCAAATACTAGTATTCTCTTTGTGAAATTTCAGCTGCCCCACTTGATGCGGGGATCAGATCAAGCAATTGTATAGAAAGTGTTCAAGAGTCGCCCCACTTCAGTTGCTCTACGTCGTGTCCCCGTCACCAGGAGGCACGGGATACAGGTATACAGCGTCTCCAGCTCGCGAAATGTCACGGGAAGAAAGGGAAAGCAACACGAAACACGTGCTAACACGACAGGCGCAAAGGCAGCGTTAACAAACAGAATATACTGGGAGAAAATATTCCACCCAATCTAACGTGCGCGCACCGGCCCAAATAACGCCCTCGACCAACCACCACCGTCCGACGCCGCACGGCATCAGATCCTCGTCACCGCCGCGACACCCGGCCCGGCGACCAAAAGAGCGGCACGCAACGCAACCGGCGGCGGACGGAGCAATACATGCGACGGAAAGCGACGGCCGGCGAGGAATAAACGGGCGGGGGAAACGACAAGGGAGAAAAAAAGGGGAAGCCAGTCAGCAGCGAAGCAAGCGGCGCGCGAGGGAGCCGACACGCAAGCAAACAAGCGTGACGCTGATCTTTCCCCGGTTGCTCCGCCGTCCCCCCGCAACTCGCCTCCAATAAACTAAGCTCGACGAGCCCAAAGCCTCCCTTTCCTCGGCCTCACCAGCCAACCCCTAAACCTCCAGTGGGCGCTCTCGTCGTCTCCTTCCCCTCCTCCTCTCCGCTTGGTCGCCTCCTCCTCCGACCCCCGCGCGGTTGACCCCGGGACTTGGCCAGGTAAGCCGATCGCTCCCGCCGCTGGTTCCGTAGATTCATACCCTTTCTCATCTCCACGTCGTTGCTTGTTGCTCGGGTAGTAGCTCGTGGGGTGGGGTGGGGTGGGGCGGGGCGGGCGGCTTCGTGGGGAGCTGGCCGTGGATCGCGTGAGCTCTCAATTCCGATAGCTGCTTACCGATGTTCGGTGTGGTGACTCCGCGGGTTTTTGCTGCCCGAATGAAGCGGGGAATTTAGTTTCTGTGCTGCTTTGCTTTGCTCGTGGGGATTTCGGTCGGCGCGGCGCCTGGTCGGCACCAGTGCTGCGAACTAGTCTTCTCCCGCTTCCTCTTGTTTCTTCCGGGAGATTTTTTTTCCTCAGATCCATCCGGCCCAACATTCGCTCGCTGTTGGGAGGGTAACCTTGATTAGTATTGACTGATCGGTCCATCCTACTTAGTTTCCCCAAATTTACTGTATCAGCGGAGAGATCCTACAGGGCGAGGGATTCTGATTCTCGTACTGATCCTGATACCGCACGATTCACTTGCCTTGTGCCCAATTATTGCGCGCCGCCCTTGTATGAGAAGATACGAGCAGATTCATGTGTTACTGCCAAGCCTAACTTTATTGCACAGTTTATGCACATCGCTACTTAATGATCATGCTATACCGGCTAGAACCTGTCATTTACTGATCCCTGTCCTGTGTCAGCTCAGTCGATTTGATGATTTCATTCCTTGTATGTCTCTTTCATGTCTACCACACATGTGTAGTCATGGTACTACTTTTTAAAGGAAGCCTCTGCTTGTTAAACCACTAGGATTGCATCTTCACATGCATAGCTGAAAACCTGGTGGTTGTTTGTTACCCAGCCATTCTTCCCAGCCCTGACACATGTCCACCCATCAAATATCTTGCTTGTATCGCCTTGACATCCATCGGAGCAGAAGATGTAATGAGCACACATAGTGCAAAAGTTGTGCTGCCGCAGCGAGCGTTTTGGGTAGTAGGAAGGTCCTGGGAAAAGAATCATTTTGAGGTTGAGAGCGATGGCTCATGTTAAATGATTTGTCGTAGAAGAGATAGGATCGCAGAGATGATGATTATAATGACTTTTGCCAGTTCAAACCTTTGTTGGACAGCATGTCCTATAGTTGTCCTGATTACGCCCGTCTAGTTAGACATGAGGGTCACTGCTCAAGAATTATACATTATCAAAAAGATGGAAAGCCAAGTGTGCTGCAATCTAGTGAAGCATTTTTTTCGTGGTGATACTTTCGAAATTACATGGTTGACAGTGACATTGTAAATGTTTCATATTCAGTTTATTCATGATCAAATATTCAGCATAGCTCGTATCTTGAGGCATATTTTTCACCAGTTCAAAGGAGTAATCAATCTTGTATCCGAAATTTAAAGTTGTTTGCTGAACCACATATGTCGTTTCTCTTGTTTTGTAATGCCATAGTGAAAATGGATGGGAGCACTAGAGGAGGTGGGCATTCTGATGCGTTAAAAAACTACAATCTGGGCAGAACATTAGGTATTGGCACATTTGGAAAAGTGAAGATTGCAGAGCATAAGCATACAGGACACAAAGTTGCAATAAAGATCCTCAACCGTCGTCAAATGAGAACTATGGAAATGGAAGAGAAAGGTATGCTCCTTGTACAAATAGACCACATTATTTTCTAAATATGTTTTTCATCCTTTGCTTGCCCAAGATTTTTAGACTTGTGAGTGTGTTCCAGATCCACCTAAGCAGTCGATATAGAATACATTTAGTCTAGGATACATTCGATTTTGGTTAAGAAAGTTCACCTTCTGTTGTTGCCTTGAGTTGGTAATATTAGCAGCTGATATCGCTTTGTAGTCTGCATGGCTAATGCTTTTTTTGTTTGTTTTTCGTATATTTTGCTTCCAGCAAAGAGGGAAATCAAGATATTGAGGTTGTTCATTCACCCTCATATCATCCGGCTTTATGAGGTCATTTACACACCTACAGATATATTTGTTGTAATGGAATATTGCAAGTACGGTGAGCTATTCGACTGCATTGTGGAGAAAGGCAGGCTACAAGAAGATGAGGCTCGCAGAATCTTCCAGCAGGTGCTCCTTTTGCTCTTCGTGAATTCATTTTTGTTGGCAACATAAGTCTTTATTAATGAACTTTGCTGCGCTGCTTATTTTTGCTTGCTGTCCATATTGTACAGTGTCCACATTCGTCCACGGTCCTCATGTGCTTTCTGTGCATGTCATAGTAATTTGGTTCAGTTTGATTTCTGTTGACTATTCTTTAGCTCCTGATCTTTACTACATTGTTTGTTTGAGTTGAACTGTAAAGTAGTTGGCGTATTTTTTATGCCTTGATTGTCTTAGTATCAAACTTGTGTCGTCTTCTTGATTCTTCGATGATCTTGGTAGCACTACTTAAATCAAATTGTGTTTCAATTGGCTTTCTCCTTCTTGATTCCCTTATTGTCTTAGCATAACTACTTAAATCAAATTGTGTTGTAAACCGTAGCGAGAATTGTTATATCCTTTTGAAGGCAAACATGCAATATAACTTATTCTTTCTCATCTGTTGGATGCATATTCATGCTTTGTCTCATTAGGTTTTACTAAATTTTTCTTGAAACAGATTATATCTGGTGTTGAATACTGCCACAGAAATATGGTTGTTCATCGTGATCTAAAGCCAGAAAACCTTTTACTTGATTCCAAGTATAATGTAAAACTTGCTGATTTTGGGTTGAGTAATGTCATGCATGATGGACATTTTCTGAAGACTAGCTGCGGGAGTCCAAATTATGCTGCTCCGGAGGTATTCTTGTATTTGTATTCCTGTAGTTTTTATCTGCATGCTTCTTTATACACGCCGTCTGTGTTAATAGCTTAGCGTGTCCTCCTGCGCAGGTTATCTCAGGTAAACTGTATGCTGGGCCTGAGGTTGATGTTTGGAGCTGTGGAGTTATCCTTTATGCTCTTCTCTGTGGTACTCTTCCATTTGATGATGACAATATTCCCAACCTTTTCAAAAAGATAAAGGTGAGAATTCACATATATAGACTAAGTTGGATCTTACAAGAGTGGATTTGTTAGTCTGGAAACTAACAAAAGTTCATGTAGACTAGTTGGACACTTTTGTCTGGAGATTTGACCCCCTTTGTTTGGTGTTCCAGGGAGGTATCTATATCCTTCCAAGTCATTTATCTGCTCTTGCAAGGGATTTGATCCCAAGAATGCTTGTTGTTGATCCTATGAAGAGAATCACAATTCGTGAAATCCGAGAGCATCCGTGGTTTCAGAATCGTCTTCCTCGCTACTTGGCAGTGCCTCCACCAGACACAGCACAGCAAGCCAAAATGGTATATCATATATTTCTCACATTTTTAGTGACTATTATATGTTCACTGTAATTTTTCAAACTGTATACAGGACGTTTTGATAGGCTAAAATGACCTACAAAATGTCTTATATTTGGAATGGAGGTAGTATATAATATATAAAATGAACTTCCTTTCCCTAAAAATATATATAAGAACTTGGCTGGATTGCAGGAATACTAAGTTCGATACTTTTGTCATAAAATCGATTTTATTGGTTTAATCTTATATTAATATTATACTAACATAATATTAAAGAAATCAATGGCCAAAAGTCGTGGCTCAAGATGTATCCTCATGGGATGCTTAAGTAGCACAACTCTCCGTGCAACACTGTTATGTATTAAAATTGTTCGTCTACTAGCGAGCCTCTAATGTCATTTTCACGGCAACGATATGCTGATTTCCTATATTTCCATTTCTGAAGATTGATGAAGATACACTTCAAGATGTTCTCAACCTGGGATATGATAAAGATCATGTGTGTGAATCGCTGTGCAATAGGCTGCAAAATGAGGTATATGAAGACAAAAAATGAGCGGTTCATTTCTTTCAGTTATTTCTTAACTGACTTCAGATAATGTTTCCAGGCAACTGTTGCATATTACTTACTCTTGGACAATCGGTTCCGAGCTACTAGTGGCTATCTGGGGCAGAACATCAACAATCAGTGGTTAGTCCAAATTTGCATCATCTGGGCCTTGTTTGATTCATTAAAAGTTCAAGCACTATTAACTGTCTGAATGGATGGTTCTATAGGATAGGAGTTTTAATCAGCTTACTTCATCGGAATCAGCAAGCTCAAGTACCAGGCAGTATCTTCCAGGAAGCAATGGTTCTCATGGCAGTGGTTTGCGGCCATATTATCCAGTTGAAAGAAAATGGGCTCTTGGTCTCCAGGTATTGTACATTGTCCATTTTACTTCTCTTTGTGTTGTGATATTCATCTGTTAAATTAATGCATCACTTATCCAACAGTCTCGGGCTCACCCACGTGAGATAATGATTGAGGTTCTAAAGTCACTGCAAGAACTAAATGTCTGCTGGAAGAAGAATGGACATTACAACATGAAGTGCAAGTGGTGCCCTGGGTTTCCTCAGGTCAGTGATATGCTAGACGTCAACCACAGCTTTGTTGATGACTCTACCATCATGGACAATGGCGATGTAAACGGGAGGCTACCTACCGTCATCAAGTTTGAAATCCAGGTGTGCATTTTCACCTTCCAACCCTCCTTAATTTTGTTCCAGACTTCCAATAACAGGGAAAAAGAGAGTCGATTTTCTACTCAATTGTCTTCACCAGTTGGATCTTAGATAGAAATACCACGTAGCTTTCGATTTGGCTATAAATTTGTTTTCTTCTTCTTCAGCTTTACAAGACCAGGGATGAGAAGTACCTTCTGGATATGCAGAGAGTTACTGGCCCTCAGCTCCTTTTCCTGGACTTCTGTGCGGCCTTCCTTACCAACCTTAGGGTTCTATAGTGCATGCTGTGGCTGAGTAGCAAAGACATATGTCTATCGCGTGTGGTTCATCACTGCAACAGCGAATAAACGAATCCATGTAAATAGGTGTGTCTTATCATCTTCTTTTTACCCAGTCCCTGACAGCGAACCATGTTGTTTGAGTGACTAGTCTCCAAAAAGTTAATTGGTGGCCCTGCATAGTAAGTAGGCTGTGGTGAGGTATGTGGGTGAATCCTTGCTGACTCTGCGGGCTGCAGCACTGCTGGTGCTGCTGCAGCGTAAGGTTTTGTGATATATATGAGATCTGGTTTCTGTGCACCTTACTGTTGAAAGTAATGATTCTGCCTGTGCATTTAAGTTCTGCAACTGCTAGGAAGAAATTAGCGAGAGTATCAGAGTGTTTTTGATGCAATGCCAGCCCATTTCTGGAGAATGAGACTAGGTAGACTGTTAGGTCGATCTGCCCCATAGACTGTCCACTTACTTCGCTTCTGATTTATGTGCGAATCCAGATCTCTGAAGGTGGCGACAGAGGCCGCCTAGCTGATTTTTGTTCTCAAACGCCGGTGATGGCGTAGTGATTTGCCTGTTCGGAATGCTGGAATTCGAAACATGTCAGAAAAGTGTAAAAAGTCATCACAATTGGGGTTAATATTTAAAAAAAACTACCACAATTGCACTTTTTTTTCAAAAAACTACCGGTATTTAGTAATATTGTATTCAGTGGCAAGTTTACGCACACTAAATGTCTTTCTCACCATTGGTTTTTCTGTAAATTTTTATAAGGGACCCATTGTCACCTCCTTTCTCTCTCAAATCTAAAAACCCCTAAATACTTATCCCCGCTAGCCGTGCTTGTCGCCACCGCCCGCATATGCATCACGAAAACTCTATTTGGGATGAGCAGTTGGTCCGCGCAATTTTTCACCCAGATGACGTCAAGCAGATCCTTTCTATTCCTATTCGATCAGATATGGAGGATTGGGTGGCTTGGCATTTTGACAATAAAGGAAATTTTTCAGTCAAATCAGCGTACAGGCTGGGAATTAATTTGAGGGAGGCGAAAGAGGACAGAATTACAAGTTCTTCGACTGCACCTGCGAGGTGTAATCCTCTGTGGAAGAAGATTTGGGGTCTGAAGCTGCCAGGCAAGGTGCGAATTTTTATTTGGCGTCTATGCCACAATAGCCTACCGACCTGGATGAATATTAAGCGGAAGTTCGTGGAACTGGACACAAGATGTCCGATGTGTGGTCGACTCAATGAGTAGTGGCGGAGCTTGCCAAGTATGGCTGGGGTGGGCAAAACAGAAATAATGGAAGCTTGGGGGGGGGGGGGCAAAAGCATGCATTTTCTTACATCCAAGTCCCTCCCCAAAAAAATTTCTTTGTTGATTTTCAAAGTCTGGGGGGGGGGGGGGGGGGGGGGGGGGGCGACGGCCCCCCTGACATACACATAGATCCGCCCGTGTCAATGAGGATGGAGGCCATTTATTTCTGAAATGCAAAATGGTGAAGGCAGTTTGGCGTGAACTAATGGTGGAGGACATACGTTTGTCCCTCCTTGTTGCACCAACACCGTTGGCAATGTTTGAGATGATCTGTGAATTACCGAGTGTTAGACGTGATCTGATCCTGACTCTGCTTTGGGACTGGTGGACAGTCCGCAACAAGAAAAATGCAGAGGGAAAGAAGCGGAAGACGGAGGAGGTTTGCCATATTATTCAGCGCCATGTCCTGGACTTTCAGAAGGGCAGCGGTGCAATCACAACTGCACAGTTAGGTGCTGTTTTTTATTTTTTTATATATTTTTTTAAACTCTGGTCGTTGCCACCTGAAAACCATGTGAAGGTCAATTTTGACGCTTCATTTATTCCTAACTCTCGTAATGGAGCCTGGGGTTTTATTGCAAGGACAGATACTGGCCAATTTGTAGCAGCTGCAGCAGGCAAGTTATCCAACGTCAGAGATGCTCTACAGGCTGAAGCAGAGGCTTGTCTTGCGGCAGTGGAGGGGTCTGTTGCGATCGGACTGCATCGCGTGTTTTTTGAGTCCGACTCGCAGACCTTGGTGAAGGCGTTTCAGACGAAGGACTACGATCTGGCTAACATCGGTGTCTTGTTGAAAGAGGTGCGAAGTGTTTGTGTTGCCTCTTTCGAGTCGTTCTGTTTTCAGTTTGCTCCTCGTTCTTGTAATGTGGTAGCTCACTCCCTTGCTCAATTTGGCCTGCGAGCGGATGTTGCGTGTACGGGCTGGGAGGGAGATGCTCCAGATTTTGTATCTGTTTTGGTTGCCAGCGATATTGCTGCGCACTTTGGGTAATTGAAGTTTTAGTTTCCCCGTCAAAAAAAAAAAAAACTGCCTTCACACCTACTTCGCCCAGATATACTAGTTGCTCACCCACAAGCCCTACAGATGTTCTCCGTGAAGATGTTCCTGTTGTACCCGAGGTCGCCGCGGCTTGCTCAGGGAGGAGCTTCCTAACTCGGGCGAACTCTACCTTTATAACTATCATGTTATAGATAGTGTTTGATAAAACCTAAGCCATCGTTCCACAATCCGGGTCGTACGAGAACCTTAGGTGTAAAGATTGTAGCATGCACTTTAACGAGACTCACAAATGATAACTTGCTCGTTGTATCTCATAGTGGGTCAGTTCGGCTCGCCAAACTCTTTTGGCCAAGTCTGTGTGTCAGATTAGCATCACCATGCCCACGACCAATGGAGCTGAGTCATCAGCCGGCCGAACACACTAGTCAAAGTTAAGTGTCCACATAATTCTATGACTAGGAACATTTAGAACAAGTATCATATAACATGTAGTTTCACAATCACACATTCGATGATACATATGATGACATATAGTTCAAGGACTATTACATTAACATACAAATACATCTGCCCGAGTCGGCCTTATCAAGTCCAACTTTATGCCACTAAATCCAACAAAATGTACATTAGACAGACACTCCATGTTGTCACCAATGCAACATTCTTAACTTTTGTCCAATTCAAAGTTCTCTTTCGTTGAATCTGTTGAAAAGCATCGAATGCCTCATACTCAATCTCTTCGAATTCATTCTCATCAACCTCCTCACAACCTCTTCCATGCCGACATCAAACGCATCAAGTAAGACACTATAAATGTTGACCGCATTCTTTTCCAACAGATGTAGGAACCATATGCAAATTGAAACTACGCAACGAAAAATAAAAAAGTTAAGCAAAATCATCCAATTGGGGACACATTCGGAGAGGTGGCCGAAATTTTACTTCTCCGACGTTTCGTCAAACAAATGGTGGTTGCTGCCTTTGTTGACGGTAGGTGCGGGCAGCCCAAACGCCGGAGGTGGTGAAGCAGGCGACGCTCCTCGAGCCGCTCCCCCTTCGTCTTCTTTGGGGGTGTAAGTTGTCGCTTTTGGTGCCCCGAGACGGTGCCGACATGGTGGTGACGGACTCCGGCCCCAATGCCACAGGAGGGAGCCCAGAGGAGAGGACACAACCGATGGGGCACGGACTCTCTAAACAATTTAGACACCATGTCCCTTCCATTTGAGCGCGACATCGGCCGATGCGGGCGATGTAACGATGAGCACGACGACCAGAGGCGTGGGAGGAACGGGGGCCGTGATTCGGGCCAAGCGACCTCCGAACAGACGAGCATAGGAACGAGGAGCTCCATGACAACGTTCGGATGGAGCCACGAGGGAGGATTTTTGCGGGGGAAAGGAGATCGACTATGATGTTGGAGCAGGAAAGGCGGGGCTGAAATGTCCCTCCGGCTGAGCTGCTCACGTGTATATGAGGAACTAAAAATTGGGATACCAATTCTGGAGGATTGTCACAACCCAATTTTGGCTTCTCTTAAAAATATTAGAGGGATGGTCGGTTTTATGGGATTTTGATGGGTCTTTTTGATCAAAACCGTAAACTAACGGTAACCATATGCTAAAGATGGTCGAATCCAAAGGCTCAACAGGCCAACACTCTCCTCTATACCTGACCATACTTCTGTCCGGGCCGGGCCTAAAAAACCCAGTGCTAAAAACCCAGGCCAAGCCGCTCGACCTGATTGTCGGGCCGCAAATACCGGGCAAAAGCCCAAAAACCTGACTAGGCCTTGACCGGCCCATCTGATCGCGGCGTAAATCATGTTTTTTAAGCCTGATCCCGACTGCCGTGCCGTGCCCAAAATTAAGGCTCGGCCCGGGCCTGGCCGTCCGGAGTCAGGCTGGCAGTCAGGTTTGACCGGGTCAACCCCTTCCGACCCATGCCGATTAGCAAACGGGCAAAGAACTCTGCCCATTCCAGACCCATGCCCGATTAGCAAACGGGCAAAGAACTCTGCCCATGACCCGCCCCATGGGTCAAAACATGGACCCATGCCCAAACCCATCGGGTGACCCGACATAAACGGGCACCCATCGGGTGTAGACTAGGTAGATGTAAAAGAGTGTTGGAGCGACCTCCTTATTTATAGCATCGTTGGTTCTGTCTCCCCGCTAGCTAGGCGGGGTGGTACTAATATCTCGTGCATGAAGCGAAGCAGCTTTCGCATGCTGTGCATGCCCCATGGGCCGATGGCTGCATGTGTGGGCCTTTTAATTGTTGGCATGGCCCAAGGTACTACTGTAAATTCTCTCTCAATTAAAACTACCGTGCCGCACAAACTAGTACTACTATGTATATTGTCGGTTCCTCTTTGAGTTGGTGTTAGCAGGATTAGCTAACTAGTTTAAGATATGAAGTGGTGAGGTAGAATTATAGTATGAGATGGCCATGTGTCAGCTAATCGGGTCGCCCATCGGATCGCCCATGGATAAAAATCTGTACCCATACCCTGCCCGCAACTAATCGGGTCGTCCATGGGCGAGACCCATGGGTGAAATTAGCGACCCATACCCTGCCCATTAGGATCGGTGCCCATGGGCGGACGTACCCATGGGTCAAACTGCCGGCCTTAGTCCGGAGCGGGCTGCCATGGCCAGGTGACTCTCCTCTGTGAGTATCTGACTGTCCTCTGGAGTCCTTGCTGTGTTTTGAGTTCCGGAGAGATCTCCTTGGCACCGAAGCAACTTGTAACGCATTTGGCCGCTTTACTTAACCACGGAGACGCGCAAAAAGTAACACAGTCAAGCCAAAAAAGAAGACGCCGAAAACCCAAGGAAAGCACACGGCGTGGCGTTGGTCACCCGGAATCCCCATCCTGCCGCTGGGCACCCGATTCCTCCCTCTTCCTCGCAGTCGCAGAGGCCAAAACCCAACTCCCGATCTCCTAGCTCTCCAGATCTCGAACCCCTAGCCGTCGCCGCGGCCATGGCGAAGCAGTTCCCGTGCCGCCGGTGGTCTTCAACTCGCCCACCCCGACCAACCGCCGCCACCCTATTCCGGGCACCGGCGCCTCTCCACCACCCGCCTTCGCGCCTCCCGTCCCCTTCCACCTCCGCCGCCAACAGCCTCCCCTTCATGACCTTCGACATAGGCCCGCTCCCTCCAACTCGGCGCCGCCCCTCTTCGCCGGCCCCATCGGCGCTCCAACGCCTCCTTCGAGGACGAGCCGCCGCTCTCGAGGAGCTCGGCATCAACACGCGCCAGATCTGGCGGAAGACGCTCTCCATCCTCCACCCGCTCCGCTCCGCCGACCCATCCCTCCACTCCGACGCCGACCTCTCCGGGCCCTTCCTCTTCTGCTCTCCTTCGGCCTCTTCCAGCTCTCGCCGGGAAGTTCCACTTCGGGATCGTCCTCGGCTGGGTCACCGTCGCCTCCCTCTTCCTCTACTTCGTCAACTCCATGCTCTCCGGCGGACGCCGTGGCGATCTCGACCTCTACAGGTGCGTCAGCTCGTCGGGTACTGCATGCTCCCCATGGTCATCTTCTCCGCGGTCTCCCTCTTCCTGCCGCGGGGCGGTGGGCTCATCTTCGGGGTCGGCATGGCGTTCGTGCTCTGGTCAACCAGGGTCTGCACCAGGCTGCTAGCAGAGCTTGCATCCAGCGGCGACGAGCACATGGGACTCATTGCCTACGCCTGCTGGCTCGTCTACATGCTCTTCTCTCTGCTCGTCATCTTTTGATGCTGTCTATATGATATGGAAGGTATGCTCGCATATATTCCTAGATCATGCTAATTATTATCAAGATAAATGTTGTTGTTATCAGTTAGGCTATGCTACTGCAGAGGCATTGATTTGATAGTGAACAAAAATCTGTGGGCACATCTGATTGAATAGTAAACCATTAGCCAACAGAACTATGATTCATGAAGATAACTGCATTTTCCTACTTTAGATTCCTTAGAGGGTCAGTTTTATTCCAGTCTTCCCTTGAAAATGCAAAGAACATCCGATTGGATGGTTGTTGTGGGGTTTCCCTGATATTGTTGTCATGGTTCACTTCTGTTGTTCAAGTTTTTAATTTATTTGGAAATTGTTCTTCACTGCCTTACTTTCCAGAAATGCATTCCTTGTTACTTTAGATTGCCTTAGCTTGCATGTGAATAAAATTAGTGTACAGCCAACAACATTAGTGTGTTGATGCTGAAGGTGTTTCTCATGTGTGTTTCGTCTTGTGAGTTAG
>CAMZMU010000076.1:22439622-22584653 GCA_947311845.1 Poa pratensis | reverse complement strand
TGTATTAAAATTGTTCGTCTACTAGCGAGCCTCTAATGTCATTTTCACGGCAACGATATGCTGATTTCCTATATTTCCATTTCTGAAGATTGATGAAGATACACTTCAAGATGTTCTCAACCTGGGATATGATAAAGATCATGTGTGTGAATCGCTGTGCAATAGGCTGCAAAATGAGGTATATGAAGACAAAAAATGAGCGGTTCATTTCTTTCAGTTATTTCTTAACTGACTTCAGATAATGTTTCCAGGCAACTGTTGCATATTACTTACTCTTGGACAATCGGTTCCGAGCTACTAGTGGCTATCTGGGGGCAGAACATCAACAATCAGTGGTTAGTCCAAATTTGCATCATCTGGGCCTTGTTTGATTCATTAAAAGTTCAAGCACTATTAACTGTCTGAATGGATGGTTCTATAGGATAGGAGTTTTAATCAGCTTACTTCATCGGAATCAGCAAGCTCAAGTACCAGGCAGTATCTTCCAGGAAGCAATGGTTCTCATGGCAGTGGTTTGCGGCCATATTATCCAGTTGAAAGAAAATGGGCTCTTGGTCTCCAGGTATTGTACATTGTCCATTTTACTTCTCTTTGTGTTGTGATATTCATCTGTTAAATTAATGCATCACTTATCCAACAGTCTCGGGCTCACCCACGTGAGATAATGATTGAGGTTCTAAAGTCACTGCAAGAACTAAATGTCTGCTGGAAGAAGAATGGACATTACAACATGAAGTGCAAGTGGTGCCCTGGGTTTCCTCAGGTCAGTGATATGCTAGACGTCAACCACAGCTTTGTTGATGACTCTACCATCATGGACAATGGCGATGTAAACGGGAGGCTACCTACCGTCATCAAGTTTGAAATCCAGGTGTGCATTTTCACCTTCCAACCCTCCTTAATTTTGTTCCAGACTTCCAATAACAGGGAAAAAGAGAGTCGATTTTCTACTCAATTGTCTTCACCAGTTGGATCTTAGATAGAAATACCACGTAGCTTTCGATTTGGCTATAAATTTGTTTTCTTCTTCTTCAGCTTTACAAGACCAGGGATGAGAAGTACCTTCTGGATATGCAGAGAGTTACTGGCCCTCAGCTCCTTTTCCTGGACTTCTGTGCGGCCTTCCTTACCAACCTTAGGGTTCTATAGTGCATGCTGTGGCTGAGTAGCAAAGACATATGTCTATCGCGTGTGGTTCATCACTGCAACACGAATAAACGAATCCATGTAAATAGGTGTGTCTTATCATCTTCTTTTTACCCAGTCCCTGACAGCGAACCATGTTGTTTGAGTGACTAGTCTCCAAAAAGTTAATTGGTGGCCCTGCATAGTAAGTAGGCTGTGGTGAGGTATGTGGGTGAATCCTTGCTGACTCTGCGGGCTGCAGCACTGCTGGTGCTGCTGCAGCGTAAGGTTTTGTGATATATATGAGATCTGGTTTCTGTGCACCTTACTGTTGAAAGTAATGATTCTGCCTGTGCATTTAAGTTCTGCAACTGCTAGGAAGAAATTAGCGAGAGTATCAGAGTGTTTTTGATGCAATGCCAGCCCATTTCTGGAGAATGAGACTAGGTAGACTGTTAGGTCGATCTGCCCCATAGACTGTCCACTTACTTCGCTTCTGATTTATGTGCGAATCCAGATCTCTGAAGGTGGCGACAGAGGCCGCCTAGCTGATTTTTGTTCTCAAACGCCGGTGATGGCGTAGTGATTTGCCTGTTCGGAATGCTGGAATTCGAAACATGTCAGAAAAGTGTAAAAAGTCATCACAATTGGGGTTAATATTTAAAAAAAACTACCACAATTGCACTTTTTTTTTCAAAAAACTACCGGTATTTAGTAATATTGTATTCAGTGGCAAGTTTACGCACACTAAATGTCTTTCTCACCATTGGTTTTTCTGTAAATTTTTATAAGGGACCCATTGTCACCTCCTTTCTCTCTCAAATCTAAAAACCCCTAAATACTTATCCCCGCTAGCCGTGCTTGTCGCCACCGCCCGCATATGCATCACGAAAACTCTATTTGGGATGAGCAGTTGGTCCGCGCAATTTTTCACCCAGATGACGTCAAGCAGATCCTTTCTATTCCTATTCGATCAGATATGGAGGATTGGGTGGCTTGGCATTTTGACAATAAAGGAAATTTTTCAGTCAAATCAGCGTACAGGCTGGGAATTAATTTGAGGGAGGCGAAAGAGGACAGAATTACAAGTTCTTCGACTGCACCTGCGAGGTGTAATCCTCTGTGGAAGAAGATTTGGGGTCTGAAGCTGCCAGGCAAGGTGCGAATTTTTATTTGGCGTCTATGCCACAATAGCCTACCGACCTGGATGAATATTAAGCGGAAGTTCGTGGAACTGGACACAAGATGTCCGATGTGTGGTCGACTCAATGAGTAGTGGCGGAGCTTGCCAAGTATGGCTGGGGTGGGCAAAACAGAAATAATGGAAGCTTGGGGGGGGGGGGGCAAAAGCATGCATTTTCTTACATCCAAGTCCCTCCCCAAAAAAATTTCTTTGTTGATTTTCAAAGTCTGGGGGGGGGGGGGGGGGGGGGGGGGCGACGGCCCCCCCTGACATACACATAGATCCGCCCGTGTCAATGAGGATGGAGGCCATTTATTTCTGAAATGCAAAATGGTGAAGGCAGTTTGGCGTGAACTAATGGTGGAGGACATACGTTTGTCCCTCCTTGTTGCACCAACACCGTTGGCAATGTTTGAGATGATCTGTGAATTACCGAGTGTTAGACGTGATCTGATCCTGACTCTGCTTTGGGACTGGTGGACAGTCCGCAACAAGAAAAATGCAGAGGGAAAGAAGCGGAAGACGGAGGAGGTTTGCCATATTATTCAGCGCCATGTCCTGGACTTTCAGAAGGGCAGCGGTGCAATCACAACTGCACAGTTAGGTGCTGTTTTTTATTTTTTTATATATTTTTTTAAACTCTGGTCGTTGCCACCTGAAAACCATGTGAAGGTCAATTTTGACGCTTCATTTATTCCTAACTCTCGTAATGGAGCCTGGGGTTTTATTGCAAGGACAGATACTGGCCAATTTGTAGCAGCTGCAGCAGGCAAGTTATCCAACGTCAGAGATGCTCTACAGGCTGAAGCAGAGGCTTGTCTTGCGGCAGTGGAGGGGTCTGTTGCGATCGGACTGCATCGCGTGTTTTTTGAGTCCGACTCGCAGACCTTGGTGAAGGCGTTTCAGACGAAGGACTACGATCTGGCTAACATCGGTGTCTTGTTGAAAGAGGTGCGAAGTGTTTGTGTTGCCTCTTTCGAGTCGTTCTGTTTTCAGTTTGCTCCTCGTTCTTGTAATGTGGTAGCTCACTCCCTTGCTCAATTTGGCCTGCGAGCGGATGTTGCGTGTACGGGCTGGGAGGGAGATGCTCCAGATTTTGTATCTGTTTTGGTTGCCAGCGATATTGCTGCGCACTTTGGGTAATTGAAGTTTTAGTTTCCCCGTCAAAAAAAAAAAAAACTGCCTTCACACCTACTTCGCCCAGATATACTAGTTGCTCACCCACAAGCCCTACAGATGTTCTCCGTGAAGATGTTCCTGTTGTACCCGAGGTCGCCGCGGCTTGCTCAGGGAGGAGCTTCCTAACTCGGGCGAACTCTACCTTTATAACTATCATGTTATAGATAGTGTTTGATAAAACCTAAGCCATCGTTCCACAATCCGGGTCGTACGAGAACCTTAGGTGTAAAGATTGTAGCATGCACTTTAACGAGACTCACAAATGATAACTTGCTCGTTGTATCTCATAGTGGGTCAGTTCGGCTCGCCAAACTCTTTTGGCCAAGTCTGTGTGTCAGATTAGCATCACCATGCCCACGACCAATGGAGCTGAGTCATCAGCCGGCCGAACACACTAGTCAAAGTTAAGTGTCCACATAATTCTATGACTAGGAACATTTAGAACAAGTATCATATAACATGTAGTTTCACAATCACACATTCGATGATACATATGATGACATATAGTTCAAGGACTATTACATTAACATACAAATACATCTGCCCGAGTCGGCCTTATCAAGTCCAACTTTATGCCACTAAATCCAACAAAATGTACATTAGACAGACACTCCCATGTTGTCACCAATGCAACATTCTTAACTTTTGTCCAATTCAAAGTTCTCTTTCGTTGAATCTGTTGAAAAGCATCGAATGCCTCATACTCAATCTCTTCGAATTCATTCTCATCAACCTCCTCACAACCTCTTCCATGCCGACATCAAACGCATCAAGTAAGACACTATAAATGTTGACCGCATTCTTTTCCAACAGATGTAGGAACCATATGCAAATTGAAACTACGCAACGAAAAATAAAAAAGTTAAGCAAAATCATCCAATTGGGGACACATTCGGAGAGGTGGCCGAAATTTTACTTCTCCGACGTTTCGTCAAACAAATGGTGGTTGCTGCCTTTGTTGACGGTAGGTGCGGGCAGCCCAAACGCCGGAGGTGGTGAAGCAGGCGACGCTCTCGAGCCGCTCCCCCTTCGTCTTCTTTGGGGGTGTAAGTTGTCGCTTTTGGTGCCCCCGAGACGGTGCCGACATGGTGGTGACGGACTCCGGCCCCAATGCCACAGGAGGGAGCCCAGAGGAGAGGACACAACCGATGGGGCACGGACTCTCTAAACAATTTAGACACCATGTCCCTTCCATTTGAGCGCGACATCGGCCGATGCGGGCGATGTAACGATGAGCACGACGACCAGAGGCGTGGGAGGAACGGGGGCCGTGATTCGGGCCAAGCGACCTCCGAACAGACGAGCATAGGAACGAGGAGCTCCATGACAACGTTCGGATGGAGCCACGAGGGAGGATTTTTGCGGGGGAAAGGAGATCGACTATGATGTTGGAGCAGGAAAGGCGGGGCTGAAATGTCCCTCCGGCTGAGCTGCTCACGTGTATATGAGGAACTAAAAATTGGGATACCAATTCTGGAGGATTGTCACAACCCAATTTTGGCTTCTCTTAAAAATATTAGAGGGATGGTCGGTTTTATGGGATTTTGATGGGTCTTTTTGATCAAAACCGTAAACTAACGGTAACCATATGCTAAAGATGGTCGAATCCAAAGGCTCAACAGGCCAACACTCTCCTCTATACCTGACCATACTTCTGTCCGGGCCGGGCCTAAAAAACCCAGTGCTAAAAACCCAGGCCAAGCCCGCTCGACCTGATTGTCGGGCCGCAAATACCGGGCAAAAGCCCAAAAACCTGACTAGGCCTTGACCGGCCCATCTGATCGCGGCGTAAATCATGTTTTTTAAGCCTGATCCCGACTGCCGTGCCGTGCCCAAAATTAAGGCTCGGCCCGGGCCTGGCCGTCCGGAGTCAGGCTGGCAGTCAGGTTTGACCGGGTCAACCCCTTCCAGACCCATGCCCGATTAGCAAACGGGCAAAGAACTCTGCCCATTCCAGACCCATGCCCGATTAGCAAACGGGCAAAGAACTCTGCCCATGACCCGCCCCATGGGTCAAAACATGGACCCATGCCCAAACCCATCGGGTGACCCGACATAAACGGGCACCCATCGGGTGTAGACTAGGTAGATGTAAAAGAGTGTTGGAGCGACCTCCTTATTTATAGCATCGTTGGTTCTGTCTCCCCGCTAGCTAGGCGGGGTGGTACTAATATCTCGTGCATGAAGCGAAGCAGCTTTCGCATGCTGTGCATGCCCCATGGGCCGATGGCTGCATGTGTGGGCCTTTTAATTGTTGGCATGGCCCAAGGTACTACTGTAAATTCTCTCTCAATTAAAACTACCGTGCCGCACAAACTAGTACTACTATGTATATTGTCGGTTCCTCTTTGAGTTGGTGTTAGCAGGATTAGCTAACTAGTTTAAGATATGAAGTGGTGAGGTAGAATTATAGTATGAGATGGCCATGTGTCAGCTAATCGGGTCGCCCATCGGATCGCCCATGGATAAAAATCTGTACCCATACCCTGCCCGCAACTAATCGGGTCGTCCATGGGCGAGACCCATGGGTGAAATTAGCGACCCATACCCTGCCCATTAGGATCGGGTGCCCATGGGCGGACGTACCCATGGGTCAAACTGCCGGCCTTAGTCCGGAGCGGGCTGCCATGGCCAGGTGACTCTCCTCTGTGAGTATCTGACTGTCCTCTGGAGTCCTTGCTGTGTTTTGAGTTCCGGAGAGATCTCCTTGGCACCGAAGCAACTTGTAACGCATTTGGCCGCTTTACTTAACCACGGAGACGCGCAAAAAGTAACACAGTCAAGCCAAAAAAGAAGACGCCGAAAACCCAAGGAAAGCACACGGCGTGGCGTTGGTCACCCGGAATCCCCATCTTGCCGCTGGGCACCCCGATTCCTCCCCTCTTCCTCGCAGTCGCAGAGGCCAAAACCCAACTCCCCGATCTCCTAGCTCTCCAGATCTCGAACCCCTAGCCGTCGCCGCGGCCATGGCGAAGCAGTTCCCCGTGCCGCCGGTGGTCTTCAACTCGCCCACCCCGACCAACCGCCGCCACCCTATTCCGGGCACCGGCGCCTCTCCACCACCCGCCTTCGCGCCTCCCCGTCCCCCTTCCACCTCCGCCGCCAACAGCCTCCCCTTCATGACCTTCGACATAGGCCCCGCTCCCTCCAACTCGGCGCCGCCCCTCTTCGCCGGCCCCATCGGCGCCTCCAACGCCTCCTTCGAGGACGAGCCGCCGCTCCTCGAGGAGCTCGGCATCAACACGCGCCAGATCTGGCGGAAGACGCTCTCCATCCTCCACCCGCTCCGCTCCGCCGACCCACCCTCCACTCCGACGCGACCTCTCCGGCCCCTTCCTCTTCCTGCTCTCCTTCGGCCTCTTCCAGCTCCTCGCCGGGAAGTTCCACTTCGGGATCGTCCTCGGCTGGGTCACCGTCGCCTCCCTCTTCCTCTACTTCGTCAACTCCATGCTCTCCGGCGGACGCCGTGGCGATCTCGACCTCTACAGGTGCGTCAGCCTCGTCGGGTACTGCATGCTCCCCATGGTCATCTTCTCCGCGGTCTCCCTCTTCCTGCCGCGGGGCGGTGGGCTCATCTTCGGGGTCGGCATGGCGTTCGTGCTCTGGTCAACCAGGGTCTGCACCAGGCTGCTAGCAGAGCTTGCATCCAGCGGCGACGAGCACAGGGGACTCATTGCCTACGCCTGCTGGCTCGTCTACATGCTCTTCTCTCTGCTCGTCATCTTTTGATGCTGTCTATATGATATGGAAGGTATGCTCGCATATATTCCCTAGATCATGCTAATTATTATCAAGATAAATGTTGTTGTTATCAGTTAGGCTATGCTACTGCAGAGGCATTGATTTGATAGTGAACAAAAATCTGTGGGCACATCTGATTGAATAGTAAACCATTAGCCAACAGAACTATGATTCATGAAGATAACTGCATTTTCCTACTTTAGATTCCTTAGAGGGTCAGTTTTATTCCAGTCTTCCCTTGAAAATGCAAAGAACATCCGATTGGATGGTTGTTGTGGGGTTTCCCTGATATTGTTGTCATGGTTCACTTCTGTTGTTCAAGTTTTTAATTTATTTGGAAATTGTTCTTCACTGCCTTACTTTCCAGAAATGCATTCCTTGTTACTTTAGATTGCCTTAGCTTGCATGTGAATAAAATTAGTGTACAGCCAACAACATTATGTGTGTTGATGCTGAAGGTGTTTCTCATGTGTGTTTCGTCTTGTGAGTTAGATTCCAAATAGTGGAAAAAAAAACTCACCTTAGAATTGAAATACAAAGGCCAAAGAAAGTAGGAAAGGAAAGGAGACTCGGTTTGGCTGGTTGCTGGGCAAAATCTGTAACCAGCTAGGTTCTTGTTCTGCACACCCCACTACCCCTAAAGAAACCCCAAACAGTTAATGAAACCCTTGGTATGACAATCAATTAAATCAAAATCATACAAATAATTTTTTGAACACGGACTATCTGTATTACTGTTTAGAAAATCAGATATGAATAATCGGATACAATCATACAACTGGAACTTTCTTTTCGTAGTAAGCAACTCCATTGAGAAAGCTCTTTCTTGATTGAAGTAAAGAATCATTGTAGTTCCTCTTTAGGCGAGCTACTTCGTTCCTATTGTTCCTATTCTCCGATTCTGAATAGGATCAGGTTGTAATGAACCAAAAATACTTCGCTAAGGTTCAACCGTTTCGCTACGGTTTTCTTCCAATTTCTTCTAAGGAATCCTGATCAAATAAAAGCAAATAAAGGCCTTATAAGCGAAGGCACCTTTCTCTGTATGGAAAAAGGAAGAACATGCTGCTTCGGCTTCCGTTTCTAGCTCTGCTTGAGCTGCTTCGTCTGTTTCTCTTGATGTGGATGTCTCTAAATATGATAAAAGCGCTGCTATGTGTGTGCTTGTGTGTGCTCAGGCATAGGTGACAGCAGAAGGCCTAGCCTTAAGTGCTGCTAGGCATGCACTTTAGGTGAGATAAGCTCTAGGTAGGGGCAAAGCTAGGGATTTACGCCTCGCACTCTTTTTTAACATTGAACAGTAGGCAAGGCTCGGCATAGAAGGATAACAACAATTACAGGCTATTGACCAACTCTTTATAAAAGGATGCTTTACTATGGACCAGCAATCCAAAGTCAGCCTTGAATCTTGACCTCCAGGATTGGATTGATGGCACCATCCCCATTGAACAGCAAATTATTCCTCTCCTTCCAGATACACCAGAGACTTAACATAAAAATTTCCAGGAACATATACACCTTGACCAAGCAGATCTAGCATGAGTAACAATTTCCAGCCGATTACCATTAATTTGCCATTGGAAGCCCAAACTGTGCCAGCAAGGAACATTAAATGGACTATGATAAAAAATATGTTCCAGTGTCTCCTCAGGTGTGGCTTATCATACAACAAGCGATTTTGATCAAATCCAATGTTGTAGTGTTTCCTTGTTAGCATATTCCTTGTATTAAGGCGATCAGAAAAAACAATCAGCAAAAGAACTTGATTGTAGGAGTACACTTAAGATTTCCACATCCAAAAGAAAGCCTGATAACGAGACGATCTCATCTAGTAATGTATGAGGATTTGTGGAGAGAATGGTTACTTAGATGAGCAATGAAGGCATGTAGCATACCTTTCGGAATCTCTATTTCAATGGCATATTCTCTTACCTGCAAGATTTTTTATTTTTTCTGTTCTTCTAGCGCTGTGTTTGCAATATCTAAATTGTTGTAACTTATGCATTTACTAGGTTTGCCGTGTTAATTAACGTGTGTACATATTATTGAATCTGTTCCTTCCCCTTATGCAGGTTCATGCTCAAAATTCTTTTGTCCCTATGGAGCGTAGAACTGCATTTGATGAGCCACTGGAGTGGTTTTGCTGTGCTGTTACAGAAGTATTGATGATCTAGTCAGTTGTTGGGAAAATGTTTTGTAACGATCTATTCCTTTTCATCCTTAGTTCCTGTGGCATGGTAGGCGGCTGGTGTAGATCTTGGTAAAGAAAAGGAAGGCAAGATCAGGACAGTAAAAATCTTATAAGTAGTTAGGTTTTATTGAAAGTATTGATGGGATCTACTAGCAATCTTCAAAAGAGTACACTAGTGATCTGTTTCAACTCGGTTCATCGTGCTTGCTTACCACGACTAGTTGTCTAGTGCCATGCTGCCAAATTTTCTCTATGAATTAATTGTTTTTTTGTGCATGTCAGTTTGATAAGAGAATTGCCTTGTCATTAAAAAATCTGGTAGTTAATGATTCATAAATTGGAGGTGTTTTTACTGGTTTCTTCTGACTTTGCTAACACAAGTCAATCCTTCAGTTTCTTATGTGACTTGTTTCTAGTGAATTCCGTGTTGCGTGCATTAGTGTTCAGGTATTCATTTAACTTTTTGTGGATACAGAAACGCTGCTGGACAATTACGTGCTTTCCTGTCTTAAAACTCGCATAGTTTATTTACTACGTGCCGTTAGCATATGTGCAATCTTTGTAAACAAAACTTTTTTTGTATGCACAAAGATTGCACATATAAGGGTTGCTTACATAGTTTGAAGTGAAAATCTTCGTGCATATGTGCATACAGAAAACCTTTGTGCATACAGGTTCACGGGAGGTGCTTTCCTCGTCATTTCAAAGGCTCTTCAAGTCATTTCAAAGGCTCTTCAAGTCTGCACTAAATCTTGCCTGTGGCAAGATGGTTAGGAGGGTGGTTGTACCCCCAGTCACCAGAGTTCAAACCACAGGTTTGACGCTGGTGTTTCTCATTTAAGGCGGAATATTCTTCAGTGGGAGACAATGTTTTCGTCAACAGCGAGGCGTCCGTGGTGACTTCGTTAATCTCAAGACTTAACCTGCCGACTCGGTCTCTCGGAGGTGCTCATAGGGATAGGGTGTGTGCGCGTGTATATAAGCGCTTGTGTTATACTGTGTTTAGAAAAAAAAAGTCTGCACTAAATCTTACATGTCCTCTTTCCTGGTATGGCACCTCCGGTGAACCTTCGTCTGAAGTTAAAGAGCCTCTGAAATGGCCGCGAGGTTGAATAGCCAGTTGAGCATGGCTTTGGAGGGCTGCCAATCGGCCAAGGTAAGAGGCAAGACGGCCATAGCTGTCGCCCGGCGCGTCCTTTATTGATGAACTCTAGAAATTCATGGCTCGAGATACTCGCCATGCAAGAAGCCTCCAACGATACCTGGCCATGGGCCGGGCCGGGCCTAAAAAAGCCCGCGGTCAAAATTCTAGGCCCGGCCTGTCTCGACCATCGAGCCTATATTTCAGGCCTAGGCCCGTCTCGTGACTGTAAAATCTCGTCGGGCCTCAGGTTGGGCCTCTTCTTTAAAACACCAAAATGCAAAATCCAGACCCGTCCTGTCCATCGGGCCGAAATCTGAGACCCAGGCCTGGCCCGTGGGCAAGCCCAGTCCCACCCAAGCCCGGAAATTTTGGGCCGGGCCGGGCTTCCCATGGCCAGGTATGATTGAAAAGCACAGAGAGGAACAACGATCCTGAGCTGCAGTGATGCCAATATTTTTTTAAAAAATTAATCTATACTTAAAAGTTAAAAAAATCTGAAATAATGTTTGGGTGTAGTTAACGATAGAACGCATGTTAAATCACAAATGCCGCTAGGCGTCCGACAGATTATATCCGATACATGTATGACGGTGAAATCAAGCCGTCAATTTTTTTGACTGTTGGTTATTCTCCTGGCTGATAGAAAATGTCGGACAAGAATCATACCAGATTCATCGTTGTGTATACTTAGATCCACACTTTATCATTTTTGTGCAGATTAGAGTATAAAATATTTTAAAGTGAGATTTTTCAAGTTTGTGTGATACATCATTCATAACGTGAATGAGTTGTTTCTGATTTTTAAATACTTGTAAATACTTTTATAAGTTTTTAAAGTAAAGGGATCTTCAGTCCTTCCAGTAGAACTTTTTTCGCTACCGTCTTTCACGAAGTTGGTGTAGTTCGTAGGCTCGTAGCTACTGGTAAACTAGAGCCGGTCCCAATTGTAATCCCGATCGAAGGAATTCGGAGCTAGCTTTTGTTCGTCAATCGTTAGATTTCCTTCGAACAATCTCCCGAAGCCTCTCGCTCTCGCCTCCGCGTTCCCCGTTTGGCTTGCCAGCATAACTCCGAACCAGGCGCCGCCGTATTACTGGGAACCAAGCCGCCAGCGCCGCCGGCCGTCACCCATGCCTCCGCCGATTCTGCTGACAAAACCCCGTCCACCGGCTCATCTCGTGGCGCACCGGAGGACCGCGCCGCCCCACCACGCGAAACCCCTTCTTCTTCCAAGCCCCACGAGAAGGAGGACGAGGCGATCCCTGCCCCGCAGCGGAACCCTCGCGCCCTCGGGCTCATACTGCTGAACCTGATCCGCACCTTCTACCTGGAGGCGCTCTCCCGCGTCCCCTCCGCCCGGCTCTGGAGCACGCACACCCGAGGCGTTCTTGTCGCGGGGCACTGCTACGGCCGCCTCGCCCCCGTCGACAACATCCTCGTCAACGCCATCTGGTACGACGCCGCCTTCCCCCGCCGCCCCACCGCCGAATTCCACTTCGGCGACGTGCTCGCAATCAGCCCAGAATGCTTGGCCCGCGCCGCCCACCGCTCCCTGGAGGGCCTCGGTTTGGATGCCTTCGACATCTCCCAATGGAATGCTCACACCACGGTGAAGGAGTGGTGGTGTGCCACCACCGGAGCCCTCGGTCATCGGTGCAAGGGTGTTTCTTCTTTAGTCCTTCTTGTCGCTTGGGAGATTTGGAATGAGCGTAATGCATGTGTTTTCCGTAAGGTCGCATCCATGCCTCATTCGGTTGTATCTTGTATTAAGCGCAACGCCGCACTTTGCGGTGTTGCCGGGGCGAAGCATTTGAGCTCTCTCATGCCGCGAGAGTAGACCTCTTTTTTCAAGCCTTTGTCTTGCTTTGTAACCAAACTTCTCTCTTAATAAATAAATAAATAAATAGGCAAACCTTTTGCCTTGTTTCTATATAGCTCTTCTGCTAATTCTTCTTTCTGGAACATGTAGGTGGTTGTGAAGCTTGTAGTGCCCAATACATAAAGATCAACCACCCTGTCGACAGAGAACACAACGGTGGATTGGAGGAGTATGACGATGACGAGATTGGGAATGGAGATGACCACTGGGCCTATAATTTTCCTGTTGTGGACTTTGTTATGTTCAATGCTGAGAGGGACAATGCCACTGTACGTGCTCTAGAGGAGAGCTTTCCTCAGAGTTCTGACGGGGAGGAAAGCGTTGAGGACTTCTGGATTTCTGATATATGATAGCAGTTAGCAGTAGTAATTTATATAGTTACTAGGGAAATTCGCGCGGCGACACGCCGCGCCCGTGTGGTGACACAACATAAATAAATTGTGGAAGGTCGAATTGCTCAAAAGTAATGTAATCGCATTAAAATTCTGTATTATATATTTATATATTATATATTTTATTATTTTGTATGTAGCAAAATTGTAAGGAAGAAAACATAAAAGTTCCTGGATTCTCCATTTATTTTGTAAAAAAAGAGATTCGCCGCCCGTGTGGTGACACAACATAAATGAATTGGAGAAGCTCGAATTGTTCACAAATAATGTGATTGCATCAAAATTCTATATTATGTATTTATATATCATATATTTTATTATTTTGTATGTAGTAAATTTGTGAAGAAGAAAACATAAAAGTTGCTGGATTCTCCATTTGATTTGCGAAAAAGAAGATTCTCGTTCGTAGAATCTCGATAAAGAAAAAAAGCCGACTATGAGATTTGAACCGGTGACCCTCGCATTTGATATGAAGTAACATACTTCTAAAAGTGCTTTATTTCGGGCAGTGATTGATTAAAAAAGTGATCTTCTTCATAGACCATAACCAAAGTTTGCATGGGGGGGGGGGGGGGGGGGGGGGGTTAAAAGACATGTATCAACTATTAAAGTGTCGAAAGAAAAGACATATACTGTACAATTAGCGAAAAGTTAAACATGTGTTAAAAAGATCGGATTACAATCCTTTTATTTGTAAGCTAAAAGTACGGAACAACTGTACAAAAGACCTAACTTTCAGATTTATCACGACCGGATAAAAGATATCGTGATCCATGAGACATGAGTGCAAACACAGGTTGGATATTGATGGAAATAAGCTGGGTGTCAAAAAAAGCGCTATCTATTCTTAAAAATGCTTTGGATTTGATGCTACATTTGGACGCCAATGTATAGACTAATTGTCGCCACATAGCTGAGTTTTCTTCTAACATCATTTGCATCATAGGATTAGGTATTGTATAAAAGGTCAAAACAAAACAGGCACTACATAAGCAGAGAATTAAATAGAGTGAAATGAAAGGAAAGCAAGAGAAACACAAATCAAAATTAGAGAAATCCATAGGAGCAACGGCTGACAGGAAGAACGGTGAGACGGCGCCGCCGGGGGACAGGAAACCAGACAACATACCGTGAAGCCCAGTACGGACAGACCCAGCCGACGCAGCAAGAGAAGAGCCAAGAGGGGCAATATCCTGTGACACATGCCAACGACAGGCGAAGCATCAGATTAATTAGTACTGTTCACCACACAAATAATCTTTGGTTGCAGATGCTTATCTAGAAAACAATCCAGAATTTGAATGGTGTTGAGAAGGGTGTTTATGATCACAAAA
Source organism: Poa pratensis (assembly GCA_947311845.1). Taxonomy (NCBI): domain Eukaryota; kingdom Viridiplantae; phylum Streptophyta; class Magnoliopsida; order Poales; family Poaceae; genus Poa; species Poa pratensis. The sequence goes on along the minus strand of CAMZMU010000076.1, from coordinate 22,570,485 downwards.
TCATTTTTTGGTATGTGAACAACTTACAATTTATATAAAGTCACCTATGCTATAGCTGAGTGATATAAATATACGATGTGCAAATATGATAACTGAATTAGTACTTATGATCATACATGTATGTCACTATATGTGACCCAAGTACATGGCTTCCGGAACAAATTCAGTGCACTCGTCAAGAGAATAATAGAGGGAAAAGGAGAGGGGGATGCACAATTGGGTTTAAAATATAGGAAATAGTTAGTGTTTTCTGTATGGAGTAAGTGTTGGAAGGTTATGTTATTTGGTGAATTTAGGCATTCAAATAGAATTAATGTAGACCGTTAAGAAGTAGTTAAAAAAATATACGGGAAGTAGAAGTAAAAAAAAATGGTGGCAATTTGAATATAGAGAAGTGGGGAATTAAGATAGTTGGAATTGCAAATAAGTAAGTAATAAATTTTAAGTTCGCAAAAATAAATTTATGGGGGAAGTAAAATAAAAAGTTTAGAAAATAGAGTAGGGGAAAATGGGAAAATAGGAAGTAAGCGAGCAGTCCTAGAGTCATAAAAATAAACATGTAAGGGAGGTAAAAGAAGAAAAAAAGATATAGTAGCGGATAAATAGGGAGTAGAAATAAATAAGTAATGTCGAAATCGCTATTTGTGCGCAATGTTCGTAAAAAGGAATGTGGAAAAAATAAACAATAGGGAAAAACTAAAACAGGGAGAAATCTATTAGAAGACCAAAAAAAAAGAAATCTATTCATAAGGGACAGGGAATATTTACGCGCGAGCGCAAAAATAGATAAGTAATTTTTAAGTCGCTATTCGTACGCAATGTTTGTAAAAAGAGTGTGGGGAAAAAAATAGGTTTAAACTAAAATGGGGAGAAATATATTAGGATGGGAAAAAATTGTTCAATTGTATCGGGGGACCGATTTGTAATTTTGGGTAAACACGGGGACTTTGCTGCAAAAATGTTTTACTCCGGGAGGCCGTTTAACAATTTTGGAAAAAACGTGAGGACTTCTCTGGAAAAATGGCACATGTGGACTTTTGTGCAAAAAAATTCATCCCGGAGAACCGAATCACAATGTTTGAAAAACGCGATTACTTTACTGCAAAAAAGTGGTTCATCTATATGTCCGTCAAAATAGAAAGGTTAAGACAATATGTCCGTCAAATTAAAAAGGTTAAGACATGGAAATTGTTTGGTAGGGTGATATCCATATACTCGTAAGAGGAAAATTCAAAACGGATGACTGAGTGCGCCGAATGCGACAAAATTCGTCAAATGTTTTTGCGAATCTGGATCAAAAATTAATATAAGGAGTTCGAGTCGACCAAACTTGGAACCGATCACGGGAATGGAACCTACTCGTCGACGCGCATATATTTCGTGTATATGTTTTTATTAAAAGGAGGGCCGTCGGAGCCAGATCAGAGGGCGCGGAGCGGTCATGGCACTGTTCATTGATCCGCACTGTTCATTGAACAGTGAAGCACGCATGCACTGTTCTTCGAACAGTAGACGGGAAAAAGGCATAACTACATCGCCTTAATATATAATATAATATAATATATATGCTTGCATAGAGCATCTGACCGGTGGTGCCTTTCTTGAATAATACTGTTTTGTTCTGTATTGGTGCTCTTTTGTAATACATCTCATGTTGGTATGTGCCGAGTAAATGTTGCTATATAAGTGAGGATTGTAAAATGTGCCCAAAGTTGACTGATTTTCTGAATCTTACTTAATTGGCAGTCAACAAGTCAACTAATACGATTTTAGGTCAATTTTGAGTTAGTTGACAATGCACTTGCGATTGCGAACGACTGTTCCATGACAACTGGCAGGCAAACTACTTCGATAAAACAATGTTGTATCTTTTTCTTTTGCTGTATTGATTACATTTGAAGCAACAATTTCATTCCGTTATCAGGACTGTTAACCCGTCAACATCACACGCAAGAGGTCAGTCTGAATCTGTCAATGGCAATGGTGAACTACTCTTTTATGCTTGGATTTGATGATCAATCTATGTGGGAAATGTTTCGGTGTTAAGCACCAAGAACGAATGATTCATCAGCTTTCCAGCATATGCACAACGCAAATCAATGTGGGGAAGTCTAATCTTCGCACGTGCGAGCGCTCGCACGGATCTTCCCCAAAAGATTCCGTCGCCGGAGAGGAAAGTGACGCCGCCGCAGCACCCCTGCCGCCACCGCCGGCCTAACCGCCATCCGCCCCGCCCTGCGCCGAGCTCCTCCTCCGCCGGTTCGCTGCCGCCCCGGCAATCTCTATAAATCCCCCCTTCTTCGATCTCCGGCGATCACCCCCCCCCCCCCCCCCCCCCCCCCCCCCCCCCCGCACCCCAAGTTAAGTTTCTTCTCACCTCCGCTGCGGCTCCGGCTCGGCTGGCCACAGTCACCATCGGGGAGGGAGAAGGTGAGTGGGGCCCATCCCACGTCGCGTGCACGTGACCGTGCGAGCGCTCGCACGCGCGTTCATAAGCTTTCGTTGAAGGCTGCAGAGATTCCCAGGAAACCTCACGCCAACTGACTGAAACTGCACACCAAACAGGTCGACACTACGAGCTCCATATGTTCTGTGGCTTGCATGTGTTCTTTGGATCTGATGAAGCCTTTTGGCACATCAACTTCCTGGCACGGCAAAGGATGACGCTGGTGAGTTGCCCATTTACATCTTCGCTGAAGCAACTCTACCCATGGGTGAGGATGACGAATTCCTCCAGGACGATATCGTCCTCTGCTGCCCAATCAAACCGTCTAGAATTGGTATGTATGCGCTCGCCCAACACCATTATCCCACAACATTTTGATTTCTTAAATATTCTGTTTCTAGCAGTAATGCTATGCTGCAGTTTAGACATATCATAGTTTGCATCACAGAACTATTGCTGAGCCTCCCTTGTCGACGTTGTCGTACATAATATGCAATCTGCTATAAGATCTTAGCTCCACATCCTGTCATGACTTGCATGAGGTAGATTCTAGCAATAGATCCTGCAAGTTCACTAATAAAAATAGGAACTTATATATTGTACAAGCTAGAGCAGCTCTTGCAAGTTCATAGAAATAGGAACTTAAATAATATACAAGTACAAGTTTATTGAAACCTATAAACTCCATCAAGATGTATCAGAACAAGCCATACTCCTTGACAGGTTAAAGAGTGATACAAAGTATTACGCCCAGAGCATACCCGCCCAAGTCGCTGCAGTTTCTGGGGATCTAGACACAAAATGGTGTCAGGCTGTCAGCTCCCTGGCTTTGCAACGTTGGCTCATAATATACAATCCTGATAGACAATTTTAGGAAACCGTCACAGTAAGTGGTTTTGCTGCTCCAAATACCATCTCTCGAACCGAATGCACATTGATTTGCCGGCTGTAGTCTTCCTTAAGTGCTGCCATTTCCGTCCCTAAATAGTTCGAGCTCAGCCCCCTCCGTATTTCTAAGCTAATTCTAGTCACGAATTTCCCGAAATAAATTCCACATTCACCTGTGTTCGGTTTGTCTTGGTTACCCTACTCAACTGTTTTTTGGTAAATATATACAAAATGTCACATAGTTACTGCTTGGTTGGGTTATTCTGCCAAGCTCCTCCAGGCAAGCTATATTGGCTAGATTAACCTTATTGAATAAGTTGCATCGTTTTATAATTTTATTTTCTCTATATCTTTGTTTCTTCTCTGTTGTGAAAAGCTCTTCTGCTAATTCTTCTTTCTGGAACATGTAGGTGGTTGTAAAGCTTGTAGTGCCCAATACATAAAGATCAACCACCCTGTCGACAAAGAACATAACGGTGGATTGGAGGAGTATGACGATGGCAAGATTGGGAATGGAGATGATCACTTTGCCTGTAATTTTCCTCTTGTGGACTTTGTTATGTTCGATGCTGAGAGGGACAGTGCAACTGTACGTGCTATAGAGAAGAGCTTTCCTCGTTCTGATGGGGATGAAAGCGGCCGAGTCGTCTTCTTCGCCGAAGATGGCGGGTCTGAGTCCGATAGCCCGTCTTGATCCCACCATGGGACGTGGCCGGCGTCTTCACTGCTCGCGTCGTCGCTCGGGACTTTCTCGTTCTGTCACCAGTTGTTCTCCATGGTGGTTGTGCTAGTATGGTAGAGAATGAAGGGGACAATGCGAGAACTGTCTGGCTTCACGCGGTTCCAATCCCATTTTATGAGCTGCGAGCAGGCGGTTCCAATCCCTCGTTAATTAAGCTGCATTGAACAAGCGCGCATCGAGTTTGCAACTGCATTTCCGAAGCACATCGCAAGCGGATATCCTTTCCCCGCTGTTGTCATAGAGTCCAATATTGCAAACGGAGGCAGAGTTTTGACCGTTGCCTGTAGAATGGGTGACGGAGTACCTAATTTCTCTATAACTGATGTTGACGGACCAGACGCGCCCCACTTCTGCCAGGGCTCGTCCGCAACGGCAAAATCACGATTTTTCATCGACTAACTCATGACGTTTCCATAGAGAGCTATCCGATGTCGTTCTGTATTAGTGCCCCGGGCAGTGGCGGCGCCAGGAAATGGCGCTGGGTATTCCACCTGATGAGGTGTACCCTCATCAAATCCCATGGTTAAGGACATAGGGTTGAGATTATGGGGAGAGAACGTGGTAGTACTGATAGTTTCGTCGGCTGACAAGCAGAGGCAAAGATTTACCCAGGTTCAGGCCCCTCGGGTGGAGGTAAAGACCCTACTTCCTGCTTGTCTGTTATTGATCGCTGGAGATTATGAGGTTACAAGGTGGCTCCGGCGAGATGACGATCTCGCAAGAGCTTTGGTGGTTCGAGTATGGCTTGGTCCTAGATCGGCACCCCTCCCAGCCTTTAAATAGGCTGGGTCTCGGGAGTTCGTAACCGACCTAGTTTACACATAAGGAAAGTATAAACGACTATGTCTATATCTAAACTTGGAAGTTACTCCATCTTGTTGGGCCTCTCGTCTTGGGCTTCGAGTCGTATCTTCGCTAATTGGGCTTTTAGTCATCACGTGCACCAGGTACCCTCACGGTAGGGTACCCGAGATGTATATCCTTGTCAGTAGCCCCCGAGTACTTGTCTGACTCGAAGAATCGGGCATGGACTCTTTCGTAAGTGCACGTCATATGCTTAGCATTATGTATATTATAATTGGAATTACTGTATGAATAGCACATGTTGGCTATGTCGAGTATTTCATCGACTGTGGTTTTTGCTTATGATGATCAAGGGATAATAGCTTAGCAGACCCAGTTCACTCGACGGATCGGGACTGGTTAACTACACATTTGGGTAACACCTTACTAGCTTTCAATCAAACTCGAGTCACCGGACTCGAATCTGGAACAAACTGGTCAGATTCGACTAGGCCGCGGAGGTCTTACTGAGTCGATCTGCAGTATAACTTTGAATTTTACCCAACGCGTCCGTCGGGATTTTTCATCATGTCTGCTGACACAGAAAGTATAAGGATTGACGTTGCTGGAACGGTCCTTAGCCCAGCTCGAAAGTTCGGCGGGTCTTACCTTTGCACTATGCATGCAGCATCCGAGGTATTTGCGACGGACGCAACTCGGGAATATTTCGAGTATGATTTTACAGTCGAAGGGCAGGAGTGCCGCGAGCGCATCGGCAGACAGCGCCGCTGCCGCTGCCAGCGGTTTGAAGAGGGGCAAGGGAGCCTGGACCAAGTCCACTGCAGCAAAAGGATGCTCGCCGGCCTGCGAAACGACGGGCTGATCCCTGAGGATATCTCGCAAGTTCGCATCCCGGCGCCGAGGTAATCCCGCGCCCAGGCCCCAATGAGCGGGTCTGCTTTGTGGATTTTGTGAACAGGGGATTCTCCTTCCCTGTTCACAACTTTCTTCGTGCACTGATGCACGTTTATGGGTTGCAACTGCACGATTTTACGCCCAATGGGCTTTTGCACATTGCGTGTTTTTTCGTTCTTTGCGAGTGCTTCCTGGGCGTCGCACCCCACTTTGGTTTGTTCCGCCGCATCTTCAATGTTAAGCGCCAGCACTGCACCAAGGGACCTGGTGGTTTTGGAGTCAGGCTCGACCTGACGTCGAGTACTTCAAGATCAACTTCCCGGAGTCTGTGCAAGGATGGCGCCAGAAGTGGTTCTACATCAAGGATGTGACCATTGGCGCCCAAACCTTCGGGTTGCCTGCCTTTGACGCAGACGCTCTGGTAAAGAAGAGGCCATCCTGGATTGCCCAGCCGACCGGAGTCGAAGCCGAAGAGGTTGACAGTTTGCTGGAGAAGGTGCTGAAGCTTCAGACCACTGCTGGTCGAGAGGTCACGGGCATCCACCTGCTAGCCATTATGGCCAAGAGGCGAGTGCAACCCCTTCGAGCCCGAGCACATGCTATGTGGGGATACAGTGGTGCTTCTGACCCAACCCGCTCACGCGCAGTAGAGCTGTCTGATGCGGAGGCGGACAAGTTGGTAAGGAGCCTTACCAAATTGACTGATGAAGATCCCTGCGAGATGAACTCGCCCGTGCCTCCTTATGAAACCAGCAACCATTTAACAGAGGTAACAGTCGATACTATATCTCAGTTGATATGTTATGCATGTGTGATGTTTAATCCTTTGCTGTTTATTTGTGCAGGGACACAAAATGTATGAGTCGATGCCTCCCTTGCCAGAGAGCGGCCCAGTGCCAGACAATGAGCCTTTCGAGGCAGATTCTGATGATGAGATGGCCTCACTCGCCACCGCACACACGCCAGAAGCCGATGAGGGCGATGCTGAGGTGCAGGGCAAGCAGAAGCGATCGCGCGACGAGGAAGACACTGCTGACTCGGAGGAAAAGGAGGAAGATAGGACGGAGTCGATGACGGCACCACTCGAGGTTCCCCCGATTCGCTCACTTCCCCCTCGACCACCGAAGAAATCGCGCCCGAGCATGGGTGTGCTTGCACCAGGTCGACTGTGCGACCTTACTGAAGAGTAAGTATTATGTGCATATGCTTTGTCATGTTTTGAATAATACCACCTTGTATACTTATAATGTGTGAAACAGTGTTTCCTCGGATGAGGATATGCCTCCGCCACCTACGGCGGAAAAGAGCAGCGCAGCGTCCACTGCACGGACGCTGCCACCAGAGCAGCCGCCTACCCCTGCGACTCCTGCCGCTACATCCACAGCTACGCCACCCGAGCCGGAGGTTGCAGCAACTGAGAGCGGGGCTGCGGCTGCAGGTGTCCCTGCGTCGACTTCTTCCTTCTTGGAGCACGTAAGTTTGTGCTTGCCGTAGTTTTAATCCTCATCGAATGCGAAATTGTTGCCTAGACTCAGTTATTGAGTTGTGAATTTGCCCATGTCGTGTACTTAGGCATTTGTGCGAGAGTTGCTGAAGGCTGGTGCCAAGTATGTGCACAAGGAGACTGAAGCCGCCACCCTGTAGCAGCAACTCGAAGTTGCAAAGAGTGCGTATCTCTTTATGCTATCACCACTTGTTGAGGGTGATTTCTCTTGCAGTCTGCTGATCATGTGTGTCTGTTTTTGCAGAGGCCGCCGCTGAAGCGGCAGAGAATTTGAACAACGCCACCCGTCGAGTGGCTGATCTGGAGAAGAGGCTGAAAGCAGCCGAAGTTAGGGAGGAGTCGGCAATTGGTCGACTCTCTGCCGCCAACACCAGCTTAACTGGTACGAATTTTTGCTCTGTTCCTTAGATGTTTGAGGTTTCTGATATATGGTGCTGATTATTTTGCCAATATGCTAGGCGTGATGGATGGCCCGACTGCTACTGGCAAGCAGAGCCTTGGCACCTCACTTGATGAAAGTGTGGCTGTCTCGGAAGCTACCAGTAGCAGAGCAGGGGAGATGCTAACGCAGGCGGCGAGTGCCCTGGGCGCCCTCCATGGCAGCTTCTTCCCCGGCGAGGAGCTACCATCTTCTTTGCAGAGCTAGTTGAGCTATTCAAGCCTGAAGGGACTGCCGTCGCTGACTTCTGTCGCGAGCAAATGGTAAGTGGTGCTCAGACTACTTTTCTCATGTTGCTCGCGCACGGAGTCGAGGCAGATTTTGACGCAGCCACGAAGAAATTTCCACGGGGTCCTGATGGCAGAACCGTCGGGCTCGGCACTTGGATGGAAGCCGCCAAAACATATGCCTAACAGCTGGTAACAACTATTGAAGAAAGGGCAGCCAAAGTCCAGGCGAAGAAAACTTCCTCCAAGAAGTCGACGACCTAGCCAGTGACCCCTTTGTTTGACTAGGTCTAGGAATTGCATCACTTTGCTTTTGCTATATGTAAATTATCAGACATCGTATCTGTCTTGTTATGAAACATGAACTTCAGTAATCGGGAGGCGCAGCCCCGAGCCTTTTGTTTGAGCTCTTTTATGCTTCCTTATGCATTGAATTATTCTGACTGTAGAACCGAGCTTCTAAACAGCCGGGTATCTAGTCTCAGCTCGAGGAATCGAGGCAGACCCGGAGAAAATACAGGCCATCTTGACGATGCAAAGGCCTTCAAAGCTCCATGACGTGCAAAAATTAGCGGGTCGAGTGGCAGCGCTCAGTCGATTCATCAGCAAGCTAGGCGAAAAAGCACTCCCGTTCTATCGACTGATGAAGAAAGTAGATAAGTTCGAGTGGACGCCAGAAGCCGAAGCAGCCTTCACGGACATCTCTTCTTGTGTTGCGTCTGCTGGCATCATTGTGCACTCCTTGATAACTTTATCTGCTTTTGCTGCCATCTCAGCAGTGATTGTGAGGGTTGTGGCTCCGTCCGGCATAGTGACTGTGCACGGGAATTCTGTAGGCCTGCGGCTGGCCGCAGTGTCTGATGTTTCTGCGGTGATGGCGACATAGACCTGCTGTGGCATCACCCGAGGATATGTATGTGTGTCTTCGAGTCCTGTCATGGACTCGACATCGTCATCAAGGCTCATGTCTGAGTCGATATGCCCGTCGAGTGGTCCGTCTGAACGGATCTCACAGTTGATGTCTTCATCGCCTATGCTCATCTCGGCGTCGGAGTTATTATGAATCTCCGAGTCGAGGTTGTTGTTGTTGGTGCAGATCTCGGAGTCGACGTGGTTGTCGATATGAGTTTCGAGGTCGTCGAAGTCGCTGAGGGAGATCCCGCAGTCGAAACTATCCTCGAGTGGGAGATCTAGCTCGGGATCGTTTGTGCGATATGCTGATTCGGCCTCCTCGCCCTGGAGTTCTTCAATGAGCTCGCGCATCTCTCGTGTGGACATGGTTGTTGCAGACGAACAAGCTTGGAGGGTCGACGATGGTATGGACATAGTTGAGGGATCCGCAGTCGAAGGAGCCGCAACCGATGGAGCCTCGGGTGCGGAAGTCGCGAGTTGGCGTGGATCCGTCAAGTCCTGCACGCCAAGCTTGTTGACGAAAAAATTGAACGAACCAACGGTTAAACCCAAACCTGACTCGAGATCGGAGAAGGCTCCTGTAATCCTGGCGAGTGTGGCTCGAAATCCATCAGAGGATCCGATGCGCTTTTTGCGGGTGAAGCTGGCGTGTTGCGTTTGTCGAGTGAGCCGGCGAGTTGCCGTGTGCCGCCTGAGCCGGCGAGTTGCCGTGTGCCGCCTGAGTTGCCGTTTGTAGATCCGATCGGCGAGTCGCCGTTTTCCGATGGAACCGAAGAAACCGCGAGTCCAACACTATTCTTTCCCACAGACGGCGCCAATTGACGAGGTGTACCCTCATCAAATCCCATGGTTAAGGACCTAGGGTTGAGATTATGGGGAGAGAACGTGGTAGTACTGGTAGTTTCGTCGGCTGACAAGCAGAGGCAAAGATTTACCCAGGTTCAGGCCCCTCGGGTGGAGGTAAAGACCCTACTTCCTGCTCGTCTGTTATTGATCGCTGGAGATTATGAGGTTACAAGGTGGCTCCGGCGAGATGACGATCTCGCAAGAGCTTGGTGGTTCGAGTATGGCTTGGTCCTAGATCGGCACCCTCCCAGCCTTTAAATAGGCTGGGTCTCGGGAGTTTGTAACCGACCTAGTTTACACATAAGGAAAGTATAAACCGACTATGTCTATATCTAAACTTGGAAGTTACTCCATCTTGTTGGGCCTCTCGTCTTGGGCTTCGAGTCGTATCTTCGCTAATTGGGCTTTTAGTCATCACGTGCACCAGGTACCCTCACGGTAGGGTACCCGAGATGTATATCCTTGTCACCACCCATATTTTTTTTGGCTCTAAATGTAGTATATGAATCAAACATCACAATACTATCAATATATGAATAAAACAACACTAGCATAACAACAATAGCAATATTTCAATTTATAAGCCCATAACGACATGAATACATAGGTACCTTTTGATTGATAAAGTGATGATATTCCATCTTACATTATAATTTTGCGGTTGCCTTTTTGGAAGAGATTGATGACATCCTCATCCTTTACTTGCCTGAAGAAATCTCTCTCAACAAATGTAACCATACAATAGTTCAAATAGTCATCACCCATTTTGTTCCTTAGCTTATTCTTCAAATAGCTCATTGAAGAGAACATCCTTTCAACACTAGCAGTGGCTACTGGCAGAATCAATACCAACTTAAGAAGCTTGTAAACAATATGATGTTGTTCATACTTCTTTGTCTTGACAAGCATAACTGAAAGCTCACACAGATTTTTCAAGTTTTGAAACCTTTCATCTCTACGCAAATTAGCAACATACATGTTTAGTTGCCATGGAAGCCTTGCCAGTTCCTCTCTTGTAAAATCAGAAGCATAAAACTTTGTAGCAAGCTTAACCAACTTATCTTGATCATAAGCAACAAATAGATGAAGTGGACTGAATGCTGCCATGCAAATAAGTAGCTATGTGTTTACCTCATCAAATCTGCCATTCAGCTCACCAATTTGCCTATCAATGACAGACACAAACATATCAACCTTGAAGCGGTGGTAATTGATCACACCATTGCATAAACCCCTTCTAGGCCGGCCAACGGGGAAGTAAGGACCCTCCATATCAACAACTTTGATCTTATGCTTTGTACAAAAAGATGTGACCTTTGTGAGAAAATCATCCCATCCGGCATCAGACCGCAAAGCCCCAAGTAAAACTTTGTGTCATCGAGAACCTGAATAGCATGAACAATATCTTCATCTTGCTTTTGCAAACCTCTACACAACTCATCTGTGTATCCAAATATTTCTTGCATCAAGTGTGCCATGAAAACAAACTCAAATGATAGAAATGTTGTCTCTATGGTTAGAGCCGCTTGCACCTCCGCACTATTGTACTCGTCTCCAATCTTGCGAAGGACTCGTCGTAGTGCACCATACATAGAGATGACATGGTTCACAGTTTTGAAGTGAGAGCCCCAACGGTATCACATGGCCTTCCCAAACCCATTTCCTGATTCAGCCCACTCCCTGTTTCTACTTCTTCCAATTCCAATGCAGCAATGAGTTCTTCAGCCTGAGCTATCCGAAGCAATCTCATCTTTTTACAAGACATGCCAAGAGCATTTAACAAGTGTGCAAGCTGCTGAAAGAACCAAGTACAATCACCACTCTCCTTTGCAACAGCAACAAGAGTTAACTGTAGTTGATGGGCAAAACAATGAACATAATAGGCAGAAGGGGACTCATCCATAATCAGTTTTTTCAGGCCATTAGCATTACCTTTCATGTTACTAGCTCCATCATATCCTTGCCCACGCACCATTGCAAAGGTCAAATTGTAGTTCATAAGCATTTTCTGAATTGCAGCTTTCAATGTCAAAGAGGTAGTATCTTCAACATGAGCAAGACCAAGAAATCTTACAACCGCCCTTCCTTTCTTATCAACGTAACGCAAGCAAACAGCCAACTGCTCATTCTGATACACATCACTAGACTCATCTGCAAGTATTGAAAAATGACCACCATCAAGTTCTTCAATGACTAGTTTAGTAGTCTCTTTTGCACAACATTCTATCACCTCTTGTTGTATATCATGGTGAATCATCCTGCAGTTCCGTGGAGCATTCTTGAGAACAACTCTGTTAACCTCTTCAAAATTTCCTGCTAGCCAATTTAGAAGCTCAAGAAAATTTCCTTTGTTTAGTGAGTCTTCACTTTCATCATGTCCTCTAAATGCCAAGCCTTGGTGCAACAGATATCTCACACACTTGAGTGTCCATGTCAAACGCTGTTTATACAAAGCCTTGTATTGTGTGGTGTTTGAAGCAATAGACTCCCGAATTGATGTTTGTGGTGTATTGAACCTATCATACTTCTCTTGAGCTTTAGCATGAGCACTACTAACCTCACCTTCATGTTTCTTCAATCTCGACTTCATGTTCCAGTTATTAAATCCCTTCTTCACAAAAGCATCTCCACCGGGACATCTTGTTTTATCCTTGAACAAATAGCAAACAAAGCAGAAAGCTCTATCTTTTTCCACACTATACTCAATCCATGGAAAGTCTGTAAACCAAACACCGCAAAAGCGACGCTCTCTTCCACCTTTATTTGTAAACTCAAACTTATGATTCTTTGGTTGACATGGCCCCATCTCAATAAATCTCTTCTTACTCTATCTTGATCATTGACATCATACATTGAGATGGGAATCTGCTTCCCAAGATCATGTTCGAGTGCCTCTAAATCTTCTTGCATCATTTCATCATCTTCATCAATAGATTCATCATCTTCTACTTCTACATGAGGTGTTGAGGTTTCTTCTGTACTCTCCGGTGCTTGCCATAACACCATTTGCAAATTGCTCTCAAGATGAACAACACTAGATGCAGTTGTTGTCTGATTCGGTGTGGATGATTCATTCGTTTTCCTTGTTTTTTAGCCTTTTCCCACATTGTATGTATGCTACTGCCAACAATACCACTCTTCTTCTTCTACAGTACAAAAAAACAAGAAACAGAAAATTAAAAACTTGCATCTACGAAGCTAGTAGGAGTGGATGATTCATCTAGGAAGCAAGCAATGAAGCAAATCAAGCAAGGAACGAAATTGGGGGCGAGGAAGGCGGCTGTACCTTATGCGCTGCTCGGGGACGCTGGGGGGGCGGCGCGACGGGAGGAGGGGTGCGGGTCGGCGGGGGGCGGGGCGCCGCCGCCGCGGCGGGCGCGGGGCCGTCGCCTGCTTCTCCGGGCTGCATCGCCGGCGGCGGTCGTGGGCAGGTCTAGGTCGAGGCCTCGAGGGCGAGCAGGAAAGGGGAAAGGGCGTCCCGCGTCCGTTCTCTGGTGCGATGTGCGTGGCTGCGTGCGATGCGATGCGAGCGAGAAAGGCAGCGAGCTGGGCTTCTTTTTGCGTTTCTGCCTTAGTGGGCTGGGCCAAATATCTACATTTTTTTCGCATAAAAAACTTGGGTATTCCAGGGAAGACAGGGAATACCCCAGCGCCGCCCCTGGCCCCGGGCAGCGGGGCAGGCGGCCGCCGGTGCAGCACGAAGCCCCCCGGGCAGCGGAAGCAACCCCTGGGCCGTGCGAGAAGTAGCAAGAGGCGCCGACGGGTGGGTGTCGTGGCAGAGCCCGGGCGCGCGCGCCGGGAAAAGGGAGCGCACGGCGGAACTCCTATCCCGCGAGCGTTGACCGGTTTAAAGGGTAGGGTCAGTTTTGCCTTCGAACCTGAACATACAGGGGTCGAGGGCGTGGATGTTAAGGGCCTTTCAAAAGGTTTACGGGTTTGACCACTTTTATGGGGTCTACTGGGGACTTGTTTTGCAACCAAAAATGTGAACGTTGGATTTTTACAGGTTTAGCCACTTATAAGGTTCCGCTAGCCCTTAGGTGCTAAGTATCTTGCTACGACCAAGTTGATGATTCCTTAGTCCCCCGGTGAACTATTCTTTGATGTTTGGATTTGATCGATCCTTTTGGGGAATGTTACTAGGGGTGCTATTGTTTTTATGTAGAGCTTCTATAGTAAGCACAAGCACGAATGTTTTTTTTTTCGATATGGGAGCAAAAGCACCAAGCACGAATGATTCACCAGCTTTCCAGCATATGCACAAGGCAAATCAATTTATATGTACTTGTGGTGTAAGAACAAGTGGTAAAACTACCGTGTTGTAGTTCTACTAGATACTAACTGTTCTAAATGGCATGAACAAATTAATCAAACCCATAGGTCGCATTTTTCTAATACTGCATTGGCATGGTCTTGAGCTCAAGACCATTTGGGTATGATATCGTATTAAGTTCATGCACTTTCAACTCAATCAAAAGTTTTAACCCACGGAGAGAGACGAGCAATATATTTGAACAACAGGAGTACACAACGTGTGCACATAAGTTGTCGATTGCAAAATTTGAAGCTTGCTTAGGTGCTAAATGTCCTACGGCAGTCATCTCAACTAAAAGTCTGAACTGATGGAGAGAGACGTAGCACACAAGAGCACACCAATATGCAGTTATACAGCGCATGCACATACGTTTTCGATGGAAAATTTGGGCTTGATTAGGTGCTAAATATCTTGCAACAGCATATAATGTTGACGTTGTAATCCTAAACTGTTGGTTTGCTCAAAACTTTTTTTTAAGTATTGAAAAGATGGTCCAACCCTTCTTTTTCGAAAACTGAGAAAGGAAAAAAATGAAGTATTGCTTGCCCGTGCACTGAAATATTATGATACTGATATACTTTGGTTTTCAAAAATTTAGATTCCAAACGGAACCTAAAACATGAATGGTACTTGTATTGATCAAGAACCCACAATTTTGACTATAGTATTCAGAAGAAAAAAAATCAATAATGCCATATATACATCCGAATCCATACACTTGATAAGCGTTTACACGTTAATTCTGTGCAATACATTTTTATTTCATAAAATGGCTAGGGACTTCTATACACCAGATCATCACAAACACACTGCATAAGACCATATACAAATACTAGAATCCACACCATTTTATATTAATTGGTGATTAGTCCAAGCAATATTGTTTCAATACCAAGTACTTTGACTTGCTAGACAATTTTACCCATGAAAAATGTGCAAAGAATAGTGACATGGTTCAGTCTATTGTCTAAATATTTCTATAAATATGCTTACTTAATCATACACTAGAGAACCACTATTGAGATATTTGTTAGATTGTACTCTTTGCATATCTTTGCATAAATATGTAATAATTATATAGATTATGCATTATAAAAAACAACTCTAGAACAGACTTTTGTTACAACATACAGTTTACTATCTTTCAGTGATATTCGTGACAAAAAAAGCAAACTAATATTTAATGAAATTGCTGGTTAGGTGGTTAAACTATGCAAAAAATTAGAAATTATACTGGTTGTAATACTATAACATGCTAAAAATAAGATTCAAATAAGTATAAAAGTTCAGTAAAAATTGTACTTATTTTTATTTGCACCCATACCAAATTTGCCATGTGACCAATTAAATGTGAACTCACATTCATGGGTCTAAGAAAGAAATAGCTTTGTCCGTTTTATTTCCACTAATGGGTGGTTTGAGACTAATTATAATAATATTCTCATTGACAATTTTACGCACACGTGCTTGTGCTGATATCATTCCAATTGTTAGCAACAATTTATCATAATAGCTCCTTAAATTATTTGATACATGAGTAATATGAGATGTGATTGATCCCAATTTTTTTGGAATCAATTCACTACTAGCAGTATGTACTTTTCTAGCCTTCAACACTAAAGAATACACCAGGCAAGGAATTGACATCACCAATAGTATCTCATAAGACTGTAATCATACCACCTGCAACTAATTTGGTTGTAATTAATTTGGTTGTAGCTAATGTTACTCCTCCTACAAGTTTAGAACAATGTAGCTAATTTGGTTGTAGTTAATGTTACTCCTGATTGCAATTGTGGTTTTTGTATCAAAGAGTGTTACTTACTAAAGAAAATCTTGCTAGGAGGAATTGGACAGGTTGTAAAAGTGTGTCTTTTCTCATAAAGAGGAGTCCATAGAACACTTGTTTTTAGCCTGCAATTTCTCAAAAATGATACGGAGAGTACTATACAGTTTACTTTTAATATCGCACCACTAACCAATGTTACTAATATGTTTAGTGGATGGTTAATTGGTATTGATAAAAAAATCTAAGGCAATAATTCGGATTAGGATGTGTGCAATTCTTTGGGCTATTTGCAATTTTCAAAACGATATTGTCTTTAACAAGGAAAGAATACCATATTTTTTGTAGGTAACACAGGGGCGTCTACTGGATCCGAACATGGGCAGTTCTTCTGCTTGTGCCGCAGCAGGAGGCTAGGGAGTCTGGATGTACCCGGTTGTTGGCCGTTGTGAGGGCTATTTGCTGCATGGCTGGATGGAGGCACGAGAGGCGTATCCAGGATGCCTAGTTGCTTCATATTGATGTTTTTGTTTCGTTGGCTCATCTTTGTGGGCACTTTGAGTGACCCGTGAGGTGCTCTTTTGATTTTAATAAGCTACACTGAACTCGGTTGAAATTTTAATGAATGGCTGTGTGCATCGACTAGATGTATAGGATGGGATACCCCATTTCGAAAAAAAAACTCCCAACTGTATCACCTGCAACTGCTTACTTCATCTGCATATTACCATTTATGGATTCTAGACTTGCTACATTGATAATATCTGGATTGCATTTTGGTTGATCATTCTCATCGCGCTAACTGATTCGAGAAGAATTTCTAGTTCCTGAGTTTTTCTTGATAGTTTCCTGAAATTATGGATAAAGAAGAAATGTTCTAAGTAATGGATAAAAATTGGCTCAGTTTATGGATGCAGCGACCGTTCACACCACTGCATGGTGTAGTGTGCCAGTCATTGATATAAAAAAATTATAAACCAAATGTTTCACCAGCATTACACCTGTATAACAAAAACATTCCGGGTCCACGGAAACAGATTATTCATACAAATCTATAAAATACAATATCTCGAAAATTTTGTCGACTCTTTGAGGTAAATTTCCTACAACTGAAATACACAAAGATTAACTCGTAGCTCTAAGCTGGATATCAACTCTATCTCTATTCGACAGGTTATTATTTGTGTTTTTTCCTTGAACACACATCCATTTGAAATAAGGCTTTAAGAAGTACAACAAGACAAACATAACACCGACGCTTGAAAAAAATTAACCTAAAACAAAAGCCCAAGAATCCTTGCAACGCTCATGATAGAGACCCCTTTAAGGCGACAACGGTGATCACGGTTGGTAATGGTGAAAAATCTCTCCTTTGGAATTCCTCGTGGTTATAAGGCCTAAGACCTATGGACATAGCCCCAAAGCTCTTTCTCCTCGCGAAAAGAAAAAAATCCCACGGTTGCAAAAGCTCTTAAGAACAACTTTTGGGTGATCCAACTTGATATCCAAAGTGGCCTTGACACGACCACATCCTTCAGTTCGTTTCGCTTCGGTAAATGCTATCCACTATCACCCTCAACCCTGAAATTTGTGACTCCATTCGATGAAAATTCACAAATGATGGTGCCTACTCCGCTTTTTCGGCCTACAAGATGCAATTCGAAGGAATCATCACCTCCAATTTCAACTGCATCGTTTTGAAGACTTGGGCCTCAAAATGCAAGATCTTTTCTTGGTTGGTTCGACAAAATAGAATTTGGATTTCGGATCGTCTTCAATGAAGGGGGTGGCAAAATTGTGGCAATTGTCCGCTTTGCAGTAAAGTGCTTGAACTGGCGGACCACCTCCTCTTCAAATGTCGTTTCTCCAGAAGAATTTAGATGGCCATACTTCCTTGGTGCGGTTTCTTCAATTTCTCCCCGTGTTTTGGCACAATCTAACGTTAAACTTTGGTGGTCCGACTTTGTTTCCGAGACCTTCCGTCCTCACAAGGCCCTTGCCTCGTTGACCAAGCTTGTTACATGGAAATTTTGGAAGGAAAGCACTGTGAGTTTTTTTCAGCATCATGCTTTCCTGACCAACGTCATCATCGCTAAGATCAAAGAGGAAGCCACGAAAAACTTGTAAAATTACCACGAAAAGCTCTGTAATCTCCCGACAAATAGAAGCTGTTGCTGATCGTGCATAGTTCTCCAGGTTACACATCTGAACAACCTCTAATTCGGTGTCAAGAATGTTAACCACTGAATTTTGTGTTATGTGCAACAATTACGACAAGACACGGTTAAAAGGTGATGGTTACAGTTCTACGAAAAAAAAAAACGCCAACAAACGGTGTAATGCGGAATTTCCCCCTCGCCTCCTGTCCTCTCCTTCCACCCCACGCCGTCTTCGAATCGCCCCTAAAAACTCGCAATGCGGAAACGAGAAATCCCAAAATGGAGAGGGAAAACGAGGAGAGGAAACCTGGCGATCCAGGGGGAGCAGGCGGCGAGGCAGAGGCGGCGGCGATGGGTACGTACAAATGCTGCATCTTCTTCACGCGCAGGTTCGCGCTGAGCGACGCGACCACGCCGGAGGATGTGCGCACGCTCTTCTCCCGCTTCTCAGGCGGCGCGCCGTACATGGGCATCGACGAGCTCCGCCGCTACCTCGCCGCCACCGGGGAGCCCGACGGCGACAGCGACGGCGATGGCGAGATGGACGCGGCGGAGCGGATCGTGGACCGGGTCCTCCAGGGCCGCAGCCGCACCCCGCGTTTCGGGAAGCCGGCCCTCACCGTCGACGAATTTCACAACTTTCTCTTCTCCGAGGAGCTCAACCCGCCCATCCGCCAGTCAAAGGTAGCAATCCGCTTGACATGTTTTTCGTTTCTCGTTTCAATTGTTACGATTAGAAGTTGGAACGTGCATTCATGCGCAGGTTACACAATGTGGTGAATTGACCGCATCATTAGAAGGGATTTATTTTTCTGCGAGAAAATATAGAAGGGGATTTGTGCTTGGCAAACTGCACATGTCATTTGTATAATTCCAGCCATTGGTGCAACTGCCACTCTCTTGCAAAATATTTTGATGCTGCATCAAGCTATTTAGCATGACTGTAACAAAACATAAATGCATGCTAATTATCTGTTTGGGGAAGGTTACTGCATTGCCTTGCCTAACTGTTGGAATGTGTTGTGTAATTTTAATCCAAAAAATGTGTTGTGTAATAATGCATCGTGCTCAGCAAGCTGATGGGTGTTATACTGAATTACTGAAACCACTTTAGTAGAGAAAATAACTGGATTTCTACAAAGTCTGATGGCTAGCTTTATCTGAATATCCTGTTAGCCATTACTTACTTGTATTTACTTACTGGCAACAATCTGTTGCGGGCTAGCATGACAAGCTTCATTTTGAATTTGATGTAACTTAGAGTGTGCTGTGTGGATTGAGATATCCGTTGACTGTAAATCTCGTGTCCCCAGGTCCATCACGACATGAATGCACCATTGTCCCACTATTTCATATACACCGGACACAACTCATATCTTACTGGCAATCAACTTAGCAGTGACTGTAGTGATGTTCCCATCATCAAGGCGCTGCAAATAGGTGTCCGTGTAATTGAATTAGACATGTGGCCAAATTCTTCTAAGATGACATTGACATTCTCCATGGAAGGTACAAATGGAAAATCCTTCCTTGAAGAGATATTTTTACAACATCAAATTATTGCAAGTAGATTGTACTACAAAGGTTACCCCATCTGCTCTGACTTTATTCTATTTTTTTGACTCGTCGTAGGACACTTACTGCCCCAGTATCACTTATGAAATGTTTGACATCCATCAAAGAATATGCCTTTGTCGCATCTCCCTATCCTGTTATTATAACATTAGAAGACCACCTTACATCTGATCTTCAGGCAAAAGTTGCTAAGGTAATTGTATTTCTTTATACAATTAATATGTTGATATAGATGATTCTCTCGTACCTAGTTCTGAATTCTATTTAGATGGTCCTTGAAGTATTTGGAGATATCCTGTACTACCCTGAATCAAAACATCTTCAAGAATTTCCGTCACCGGAAGCACTGAAGGGGCGTGTCATCCTCTCAACGAAGCCTCCAAAGGAATACCTTGAAGCAAAGGGTGGCACTATGAAAGATAGAGACACCGAACCAAAGTTTAGAAAAGGAGAAAATGAAGAATCAGCCTGGGGCATAGAAGTCCCAGATATTCAGGATGAGTTGCAAGATGCCAGCAAGGTACTTGATTTGAAGTTAAGCAAAACGTTTCTGCCTTTTTTTACTGCAACATCTGTATGTTGAGATTTACTAAATGGTGCTCTAGCAGCATCAGGACAGTATATTATACTGCGAAAGAGGCGTCGATGAAGATGACGAGCAGAAGGCACGCAAGAATGCGCCACTGGAGTATAAACACCTGATTACTATCAAGGCAGGAAAGCCAAAGGGTTCTCTTGTTGACGCCTTAAAGAGTGACCCGGACAAAGTTAGGCGCCTCAGTTTGAGCGAGCAGGAACTTGCAAAAGTGGCAGCACGTCATGGTCCCAACATAGTGAGGTTCGTTTAGTAGATAAATTTATTGAATTGCTCAGCAACATTGGAGGGTCGCAATCATAGTATTGTATTTCTCTGCATCAGAACTGTTACTATCCACTTCTCTTTTCTGACTGAAGTGCTCATCCTGTTTGCTACAAGCAGCTTTACACAAAGAAATCTACTGAGGATATACCCGAAGGGAACTCGCTTCAATTCATCCAACTACAATCCATTTCTTGGCTGGGTGCATGGTGCTCAAATGGTGGCGTTCAATATGCAGGTGTGGTTGTGATTTTAGCAAGAGATTTATAGTTTGATTGAATTCCTACTGTTTACAGATCTCCATTTACTGAAACTGAATTGCATTGGCCAGTTACGTTGTGGTGCATATTTTTTCCTTAAGGAAACAGTTTCATTACTACTCTGCGCTATGATGGTCCCTACCTTTGTGCTCTTCACCATTCATTTGATTTTTGCAGGGACATGGAAGAGCCCTTTGGTTAATGAATGGATTCTACAAAGCCAATGGAGGCTGTGGCTATGTGAAGAAACCAGATTTCTTAATGCAAACTTGTCCCGATGGAAAGGTTTTCGATCCGACAGCAGACCTACCTGTGAAAACAACACTGAAGGTACATAACGCATTTCCTTTCTTTTCTTTTGCCATCTGAAATGCAGAATTGGGTTTCACTTGGATATTGGTTCTCAGGTCAAAGTGTACATGGGCGATGGTTGGCAGCAGGACTTTAAGCAGACACATTTCGATACATATTCCCCGCCAGATTTTTATGTGAAGGTATAGCCAGAACCACTGGAATTCGACATGCCAATATATAGAAGTGATATAAAAACAATTCACCGACAACTAAAGATAAACTTAAACGCAATGACGCCAAGCCTGAGGCATTGCTTTTGACATCCCCTCGACGAGCAGGTGGGCATAGCCGGAGTTCCGTCGACTCGGTGATGAGGAAGACGAGAGTCGTGGAGGATAGCTGGGTCCCGGTGTGGGAAGAGCAGTTCACCTTCCAGCTGACCGTGCCGGAGATCGCGCTGCTCCGCGTGGAGGTGCACGAGTACGACGTGAACGAGGACGACTTCGGTGGGCAGACCGTGCTGCCGGTGTCGGAGCTGCGGCCCGGGGTGCGCACGGTGCCGCTCTTCGACCACAAGGGGATGAAGTTCAAGAGCGTGAAGCTCCTCATGAGCTTCGAGTTCGTCTAGCCAGCTGGACTCAGTGTGCGTGTGCTGTAAATGCATACATGGTGTATTATCATGCTGTGAAATGATCGCTAGCTAGATTAGATGGAGTTGTCACAGATCTAAGAACTTTTGACAGCTAGAAGAATCGTAAAATTTCAGTCGCCTCGTCTGATCTGTTAGAAGTGATCGTACGATCAGGAACGTAAGCTCCCTGCTTTGTCAACGGTGCCGATTTAACCTAGAAAATGATGTGGATAAGACACCTGGAAACGTATCCATTCCATGGTTCCCATGATGGGAAGGAGCCAAGAGCGCGCCAGAGACAGCTCTGGCTAAACCAAGCAGGTGGTAGCCATGGCCATGGGGGCTACGGCGACTGCGGCCACATGCTTCTCGTATGCGTCCTCAGGCGTGGCTCGCTCTCGCGTCAGGGCGCAGGCCAAGTCATGGGCCGGAGGGGCGCAGGAGCTGGTGCGCTCCGGCACGGTTAAGGCCGTCCGGCCGAAGGAGGCGGCTGAGGTCATGGGCACGGAGGGGTTCCAGCTGCTGGACATCCGGCCGGCCTGGGAGCACGGCCGCGCCGCAGTTCGGGGCTCCGTCCACGTTCCGCTCTTCATTGCCGACGACGACATGGGCCCGGTGACGCTGCTCAAGAAGTGGGTTCACCTGGGCTACATCGGGCTCTGGACCGGCCAGTCCTTCACCAAGATGAACGACCGCTTCCTCGACGACGTCGCTGCCGTCGTCGCCGGGAAGGACGCCAAACTGCTCGTCGCATGCGGCGAAGGTCTCAGGCGAGTAAATAGTACTCCTTGTTTAGTGTCATGCATGATCATACATTTTGTTTTCCTGGATACGTTTGAGACTGACTTGGATAAACCTTCCTGCTGGGCTGCTGATTAATTCAAGGTCGCTTATTGCGGTGAGGATGCTGCACGACGACGGGTACAAGAACGTGGGGTGGCTCGCCGGAGGGTTCAGCAAGTCCGTCGACGCCGATTTCGCCGACGTTGAGGGGGAGAGCAAGCTCCGGTACGCGACTATCGGGGGAACATCCTACATCTTCCTCCAGATCTTGCTGCTGCTGGGTGTGGTACAATGAAAATCCATGGATGGAACGGAAATATGGCATGACCGACCCAGTTCTCCTCTTGGCCTTCTGATCCGCTTAATTTGTTTGATTCGAGTATTGTACGATAGATCCATATTCGTAGTTGCAAAATTATAATTCAGATGCATTGGCAAGATGAGTGATGAATCAGTCCTGAAGTGAGATTTGGAAAGTTTTCTACGAGAAAACTCGTATCGCGGTGGCAAGGTGAGAAATAGGGAGCTAAGGTTAGAGCATCTACAACCGTCATTGCCAAATTTAGCCCCCAAAGTGTCTGCGGACACGTCCGGACGTGTCCGCGGACACTGTCCGGACGTGTCCGCGGACACTGTCCGGACAAACCTTAAAATAGGTCTCCTACAACCATGTCCTCCAAATCCACACCCCAAAACCATACTAGCCATGCAACGTAGCTAAACCAACATAGATCAGAGCTCAAATGTAGTACGGATTGCATAACAATACATCGATCGGAGCTCATAGAGTGCGGATTTCATACATAGGGCTAAGCTATATAGACAAATTAAACAAAAGTGGGCAAACCGGCGACGCCACCATCCTCTGCGCCTGCCGGTCCCTTCCCCTTCATCGGCGGCGCTTCACTGCTTTGACGCCGGCCCCTTCCCCTTGTCATCACCGGAGGGGCGGGTGGCGGCGCAAAAGCTCTTAGGCCACGTACAGGTCGGCGTGGGAGGAGCCGGAGCTGTTGGAGCGAGCGGCGATGATGCGGACGGCGCGGGTCTGCTCCTCGGCAAGCCTGGCCGTGCGGTCGTTCTTCGCCGCCTCCTTCTTCGACTCGGCGATGGCGGCGTCGAGCATGGCCTTGTTTTTGTGGCTGAGGCGCCTGGCGTCCGTCTCCGCGATTGTGTACGACCGCGCCAAGACGGTCAAAGGGACCGGCTCGTTGGCGGCGGCGAGCAATGCCCGTTCTGCCGCAGCGAGGTCCGCCTTGCGGAGCTGCCGATATGCCTTCCCCTCCGTCTCCGGCGTGCGCATCCGCTTCGTTGTCGGCGGGGTCTTCGGCAGCAGACTCCATCCGCCGGCCCCGTCTGGCAGAATCTTCCACCCTGGTGGAGCTTGGATGGGGGGGGGGGGGGAGGCGGAGATGGGGAGGCGCAGATCTTACCGGAGCCGAGCGTGGTGGAGGAGCCGATGAAGCCGTAACAGATCTTGCCGGCTGTGGACGGCGCCGCGCCGGTGCAAGCTCGGACCAGCGGCTGCATTGGCCTTGGCTAGCCGCCGCCGCGGCGTTGGATCCACCCACATCCTTGAGCGACTTCTCAACGGCGATGCGGAAGGCCTCCTCCTCCTCGTCTTCGAGCCTGGGTGAGCGGCGCGGCGCCGCTGCGTCGGACAGCTCCTCCTCCGACGCGCTCCAGTCGATAGAGGACGACATTTCGCCAGAGCGGAGAAGGCGAGGAGTGTGGACGGCTGTGGAGTGGAGTGGAGTGGAGTGATGTTAGGGTTTCAGGCGGTGGGGTATTTGTGGGGACGGAGGTGCCACGCGGCGGAGGTCAGCGTCTCAGCGGCGACGGTCAGCCTCCCGTCGTGGCCCCAAACCCACCATACATATGGGCTGGCTTTGGGGTGTGCCGGACCGCCCGGTCATTTGGGTTGCCTATAGGGGGTGCGGTTGGGTGGCATTTTTTGGCCCTAACGCTGTCCGGGTGGACCGTCTGGGCGTTTATGCCAGCTTTGGGGGCCTCGGTTGGAGATGCTCTTATGCCGACCCACAAGAGCGACACGACAAGGGAGGCTGAGCAGAGGAAGAACATGCAGTTTAGCTAAGTAGCTTGCCTCCTTGGTGTTCCATTATTTTATTTTTTTTGAAATTCCTTAAACATTACTCAAAAGATATTGATTTTGTTACAATCTCGTTTTGCCAGTTCGAACAGAAAAGAGGGAACAGCCCCAAACATCACTCTGTCGCTCAACGAACAACGGCCTACTTTTGCAAGTTCGTGGGCAAGAGTATTGCATCGATGGACTTTACTGAAGATCACATCCGGCAGAGCACGAGTTAAACTTTTAATCTCCTTCACAGTGGTAGATATTGCTGATTTGCTGCTACCCTTTAGATTGAGTTCATCTACTAGCATGGCACAGTCACTCTCAACCTGAATCGGTCCGGCATATTGCATAATCACAGACTGCATGGCAAGCAAACCGGCAATGGATTCAGCAGCTTCCGCATTGGCACATTTCTGAATTTTACCCCATGCAGCGAGGATGATATCACCTGTATCATTGCGAAGCACTGCACCCCAAGACCCCGCGCCCATATTCTCACAGAAACCAACATCAAAGTTCAATTTTGCCCACCCATTTATAGGTTTTTTCCACAGTTCAGATTTCTCTTTCTGATTACACTTGGGCTTGTCTCTAGTCATGCCATGCATTTGTTTACCTTTGGGATTCCAGAAAAATAGCTGATCGCTCTATTCCACATTTACCATCCCCAAAAATAATGTTATTTCGCAGGTGTCATATCCCCCACCATAAGAACAGCAGTTTAGCCCTTGAGTTTTCATCAGACTGACTCAGAAGGATTAGGACCCAATCTTTACCTGTACTAGTTGAGTGCCCGTGCGTTGCTACGGGTTATCGAGTTTCTTTCCTCACCATCATTGTGCTTTGTAGTTACGTGCAGTCAAATAACAACATCATTTTCAGTCATAGTCACCTTGCTCTTATTTTCTACCCTCCAAAATAAGTCATTCAAAATATACACTATTCGTGTACTTCCTCGGCCATTGTGATCTTCCACTCCTTTCCACCCACCATTTGCGTTGCAACAGTCAACATTCTTTCAACGACAACAACATACAGTCTGGGGTGCTCAAACCACAGGTCATGCTCTTGATCACCTTGACCACTGTAATTATAAAGTATGAATTACAAGATAAACTGATTGTATTTCCTCCCAAAAAGCACTTAGACTACATGGGTGACCGTCACCTATGAAAATACAAATTAATTATGCATCACTCTCCTTTAAAC
Organism: Poa pratensis; assembly: GCA_947311845.1. Lineage (NCBI taxonomy): Eukaryota > Viridiplantae > Streptophyta > Magnoliopsida > Poales > Poaceae > Poa > Poa pratensis. The sequence continues at coordinate 22,544,817 of CAMZMU010000076.1, read as the reverse complement.
TACGCTAAGCCTTGAAACAAAAATACTATTTATCTCCACTGAATTCACACAACATAGAACCTAATTTTAATTTAGGGAAACATATAGTCAAATAGTCTGGTTGGGAATGGAAATCATGATCCGAAGGACTATTCAATCTACATAAATCATGGCAAAGTTTTCAGCATTTCTCGACATAAAAATAACATTGTCTGGCCATTGACTTAGGCACGCTCTAACACAAGTTGCAGAGTCATGAACTCATGTAATTGTAAACCCAAGATGTAGCACCTAATCAGCGACCGAAAGCTCTCTGCTCTCAGTCCCACCCGCCAACTACACTTTCATCTTTCCAGTAAGTGGGATGGAGGAGCGCCATATCCAGAGAAGGAATGGGAGGCTGGAGGCGAACAAAGGCCAACTGAACTGGTGGCCGCTGGTGGAGTTCCTTAGCACAACACCCAAAGGCGACCCGGGTTTCAGTTCTAATAGAGAAAAAAACATTAACAAAAAAGTCAGCTAGCAATGCATATCACAAATTACTGGACACACATAAAGCATGGCCATCAGATTTTAGCTCTGAATCATCGCATAGTAAAATTGAAGACTTCAACGCACTGAATTTCTTCATTCATGAGAAAAATGATTTGGCGAGGCAAAAAAACATATATATACTTTGATGGAAGCTCTGCCGATCTAATTGCACTATTGTCCAAAGGTTCTTGGCGAGTCTGTTGGTGAGTTGGCCGATGTTCTTCCCACTTCCCTGTTCTGCAGTTTTAATCTTGCCCTAAGCAATTTTATGCCAATTTTTGTACGTGCTCCTATTTAGAGAAAAAAACATTAACAAAAAAGTCAGCTAGCAATGCATATCACAACTTACTGGACACACATAAAGCATGGCCATCAGATTTTAGCTCTGAATCATCGCATAGTAAAATTGAAGACTTCAATGCACTGAATTTCTTCATTCATGAGAAAAATGATTTGGCGAGGCAAAAAGCATATATAAATAGGAGCACGTACAAAAATAGGCATAAAATTGCTTAGGGCAAGATTAAAACTGCAGAACAGGGAAGTGGGAAGAACATCGGCCAACTCACCAACAGACTCGACAAGAACCTTTGGACAATAGTGCAATTAGATCGGCAGAGCTTCCATCAAAGTACCTGTAATATGCAAGTTCAAAACATTTAAACCCTTCCGAGCAAGGTTTTTAAAGGTAATCCAAATGTTATCTCATGTATTAAAGAAAAGCACTTTCATATGCGCAACTCCAGTCGCATGATTAGTCACCAAAATAGCATGTTCCCTTCTCATTTATGCTATATAAAGCTAATAAGCAACAGCGTAAATGAACAAAAAAAATCATGTTCTACAAGATTACTCCTGGTTTTGGGAAGGTTAAACCAAATTTCAACGAGAGGCTGGGTGAGGATCAGTACGAGTCCACCTCATTGTGGTTGAAATAAAATAACTCAAATTTGCAGATCCATGAATATCTGGCTAAAAAATTAAAACTAAATATTTCTATGAGATGCATTGCATCTGGAGTGAGCATAGATTTGGAATTGGTACTGAAGAATACATATGGTGTGAACAAATACACACGAACTGGAGATGTGCTGGGAAATTAGTTTTTTTTATACGGGCTGGGAAATTAGATTACTGCTAGAATTCCTTAGCGGGAAGGCTCGTTGACTATTAAGGATGGAGCACGGCCACGAGGCTACTCTTGGATCTTTGAAGGTGAATGTAGTTCATGTGGGGATGGAGTCGTTGATGATGGCTCGACACGATATGTGGAGGTAGATGCAGGTCTTGACTCTTTGGGGGGTTGCTTGACCGAGAGAATCATCTTCTTCTCCGGTGTAGAACACCGGCAACTCCAAGAAGAACCGTTGCACTCGCGGCCGAGGCTTGTCTCCGCGGCGCCCGAGACCGAGGCCATCCGCGAAGAAGCTTCACAGCTGCCGGCTATCGACGAGGGCGTTCCATCTCAGCGCCGCCCTCCACGGAGACGGAGGCCTGTCTACGCGGTGCTCGCCGCCGAGGCCTGTCTACGCAGGGCCGCATCTTAGGAGTGGGATTCGGCAACCTGGCGCACACATATTTCCGTTCCTCGGGAGGGAGGTGGCGGTGGTTGCCGGCAGCACGAGATGCAGGTCGGAGTAGACGCCGTCTTTTGCTCCGGGTGGAGGCCCGGCGGCAGGAGCTTGGGGAGGCGGGCGGGCGCTGCAGAAGGGGCCGTTGCCTTACGAGGAAGAGCACCGGTTGGACGAGCGTCGTGGACTGCCTCTCCTTGCTCTCGACGGCGAGGGCCAGGACAGGGCTCCGCTCGCCTCCAGGGTTTGAGCGTTTCTTTGAAGAAGGAGGCGAGCGGTGGGATTGGAGGCCGGAGGTCGCCGTCTCGCCTCTAGGGTTTGGCACAGAATTCGGGTGGGGGGGCTTGGGTTGGTGGGGTGGGCGGTGAGCGGCGAGGCTTGGGTGGATGGGGTGGCCGGTGAACGGCGACGGTTGGGTGGGCAGATGGAGCGGCGGCGGCGAGGGTGAAGAAAGGGGATCGAGGAGTAGAGAGGCGATGGGGTCTTCCGTGACTTCCGTTCGTTCGAGGAGAGCAGGTCAATGCAGCGACATGCCACCGGGATTTCGACTGGGCTAGGCCCGCGTGCGCGCTCGCGGGACGATTTCGTCCGTCGTCGGCAGAAGACAGGACACTGCGTTCTTTTGTAGTAGAGATACTGACCATTCTTCCATTAGCCTATATCGGAGGGCTCTAGCCTTAGTGCAATTGACCATTGCATGATGGGCAGTTTCAGGTTCCATACCACAAATGGTACACGTTGGCAAATGATCCATATGCCTATGATGGCGTGTGGCCTGAACACCAAGAGTATTTGTTGCAAGTTTCCAACCAAAAACACGAACTTTTGGGGGGGGGGGGGGGGGGGGGGGGGGGACCTTAGCTTTCCAGATAATATTCCACAACTCTCTTTCTCCAGCCGGCGAGAACTCTGTCCAGCCACTTGTCCGTTAGCTTGCAATTCGATAGCAAGTTTATAAGCACTTCGGACAGTAAAAAAGCCATTCCTGTCACAGCTCCACGCTAAATAGTCTTCCCCATTGCATGCTGGGATCTTTATTTGTAGAATCTCATCAGCGTCGGTGGAAAGAAAATTTCTTTGACTAAATCATCTTTCAAATTCTTAGTAACCGGATCAATTAGATCTGAAACCCATTTTGTTCTCGTTGGTGCAGCCTTGCCAAGCACTTTCATGCGACCTCTTGGTAACCAATTATCGCGCCAAATTTTTATTTTTGAACCTGAGTTAACTCTCAAATCATAGTAGCTCCAATCCATGGATGATACCTTGCCAGCATGGAGATGAACTTTTGTACAATATTTGGCCTGGCTTTCGATAGATTTTGCTAACTAATGCACGTTTACCTCATAATAATCTACTCTACACTTTCCCCAAAAATTTTGGGACAGAGTTGAGATAGAAGTTACAGTTAAAACGATGTAGTTGAGACACAATACAATTGAGACCATGTAGTCGAGATACAAAATGCATTTGAGACGATAGTCGAAACATGGATTGCGATTGAGACAAAGAGACGATTGAACGGGACATTCCTTCCATGGTAGATTTCCTGGATCACTTCTTTAGCAGTAAATAATCTGGTGATGGTTGTCCATGAATATGTTTTTTGATATTTGAATACTACATTGGTCGCCTCACTTTTTATAGTAGAATGTCTCCGGAAAGCCATGTTCTCAATGATATATCCTATAAACGTGCAAATTCTCAATGCAAAATAAAATATGTTTTGAGCTAGACAAATAAGACAAAAGCTGTAAATTTGAAACTACGTATTGTTCACTATACTGAGATCTGTAAATTTAACATTTCTGTGGAGCTCAAACCGTAAAGTATTTTGATTAAGATTTTGCACGCTTGTAGAATATTTTATTGAAAACATGTACAATTTTTTCAAATTTTTCTGAAGCTTTTAAATATATTGGATTTTTTAAAATAGGCGAGATCACTGTAGCTCTTGCTCTAATTTCTTCTCTGCACGAGCGAGATAGTACAAACACTTGGGCCATGGTTTCAAGATTATTGGCATGCTTGTATAGTTGTATGCCTAAATTGTCTGGCCTTTTGGGAACTTATGTTGGGCTTGCGTACGTGGACTGAGGCCCTGCTTAGACCTGCCCACATTTCCAAACAGAGATTAAACAGTACGAGAGTCTGAAGCGCATAATTTTGTAGTGTCATATCCCTCGATCATGGCTGCTATGTTTGGCTGATTCAGCAGAAGAATTCTTCTGTTGTGCCGGTTAGCCATGTACAATCGAGGGTGCTTACGAAAATAAACCAATCCTTTCTAAGTACCACTGTTTATTTGTATTGGAAATGTGCCTAATTAGACATCTGCCTAGTGTAAATAAGCACTAGTGTTTACACAAAAATCTGCTTATTTTTCTAACCACCTCTCTAACCATCTTGCATTGTACATGGCCTATTATTAATCAATAAAGCGGCCATATTCCCATAAAAACAGTACGAGAGTATTGCATTCTAGAAAAGAAGTAATCGAGTGTAATGTCAAATATCAAAATAAGCGGCGGGGGGGGGGGGGGGGGGGGGGGGGGGGGTTGGACATATGGAGTTCGGGTTACATGTAGCCGGTGTTTTCACAAAATAAAGAGCTCTTAAAGGTAAAAGATATCCTTTTTTATCGATGCATAGGGATGATTTCTACGAACATGTAATATCTCGTCTGATTTCGTGCTCCCGAGCTCGAGTGATCCTGGTAGATTTTAATTTTTTAAGAAAACTATTTACGAGTTTCGAAACATTTGAAAAGAAATCTGGATGTACCCAGTGGTGTATCCCACAAATGTGCAAAAAAATAAACCTCCAATATTTTGTACTCTGGGCTACACAAAAATGACAAAACTGTGGGTCTGAATACATATTTTCAAACCCTAAACCTAAACAAAAAAATCTCGTGCAACATCTCGATCGAACGAAGCTTATCCGAAAGGTACTCAGCGGCGAGCTGGAGGCGGTGGACGACCTGGGCGGAGGTGACAGGTGAGCGGGAGGCCGAAGAAGACCTGGACAACGGCGAGCAGGGCCGAGGTCCACTAAATAACCTCCAATACTTTGTACTCTGGGCTACACAAAAATGACAAAACTGTGGGTCTGAATACATATTTTCAAATCTCCAAACTTATCAGATTTTGTCATTTTTATGTAGAGCAGAATACATAGGATTTGAGTTGGTTTTTTGCCCGTTTGTGTGATACATCATTGGGTACATCCAGAATTCCTTTCAAAAAAATTGAAACTTGTAAATATTTAAAACCAGAATCACTGGTGCTCAAAAGACAAAAACTATTTTCGCGGGAAAGTATAGTGTATAGGGATTTAGTAGCACGTAATAAAAAAATCACACTGCATGAGTGAAATCGAATTGAAAAATAGCCTCAAACAATTCGCAAAACAATGGCGTCAAATATTGAATGAAACATAAGAATACGATCTAGTGTTGAACATCTCACCACGAGAAACAGATTGGTAAGAACTGTTTGTAATTTACGTACCCATTTCGAAAGTTTGCATCATTTTGTTTGGGGGAAAAAGAGCAGTTTTCTTATTGGCCAGAAACAGAGTTTGATGCATAGGAGTGAGACATGATCATGGTGAGGGTGAAAGCTGCGGCACTATAAGCTAGAGATCACGTTGACGTGGACAGGGCGTGCAGATCAGAACACGCACCGGCGTGATAAATACGATCGAAAACAGACGGGTGGTGCCAGCCAATAGCTAGCTTTGTACGAGTAGCACTCGAGAGTCGAGGGCATGGACCATGGTTGAGTTACACGTGCAATCTGGATCAATGTCATTTCTCACCACTCGAAATTGCAAGAATAATATCAAATGCAGGGGAGAAATAGTACTCCGTACTTCTTTTTTGGGGTCTGATGGCGACGAGAGAATCGAAAAGACAAGGAAAACAATGATACGGGAAAAGGAAAATTTAAAGCTAGAAATTGATAGGAGCTGACGAACACTCAAACGTCCCTGTTGCCCACGTGCCTGATTAGGGCGGGCAAATTAGAATAGGTCCTGTACCTTAACATCAATCTTTGTCGGAACCTGAGTAGCGATCCCTTGTAAACACGCATGGTGTGGCCGGCTTGGCCTTTGTTTGGTTCTGCTTTTCTAACCTGTTTTCGTTGTGAAAAGGTTAAATGGTAATCAAAAGTCTATTTTTCCCATGAGATTTTTAGAAGCGAGCAGATTCTCATAGTGGATTTTTCACAGCAGCTTGCCCCACGGTGAAAACCAAAAGTCGATGAAAATTAGCTTCTCGAAACAGGTTTTCGCCCCGCTTTATAAATAAAGCCACACGGCCAAACCGATACAAATGATGATGTAACCCTCTTACAAAGCAGATCAAAGAAATACAAAAAAAAAACCTAGTAAGTCCCTAATAAGTGAATACCGATTAGCATATTGTTTTTCTTTCCACCGAGGATGCAAATCCGTCGTCTTTTGAGCACGCCGATGAACATAGGAAGGAGTTTTGTCACAATTCTCAGCTCACAACAACATATTCACAGCTCAGAGTTCATAACAGTTCTTCTGAAATCCAAAACTGAACCAAACACACCCTTAGCGTACCATTTTTGTTTCTTATGGAAAGCAGTACCAACTTGTACCGTATATATTATTTCTTGGGAGTTATCTGTGCACGAACGAAAGTTTATATAATGTGTGAAATGCACTTTGGCTAACATGTACATATGCACCCGGTATAAAATAGCATTTTTTTGAAATATGGAAATAAATTTTTATGGATGCATCTTCACGTTCCATGTGTTCACAAAGTCGTTCCACGAAAAAACGACATTTTTTGTGGCCTAAGTAAAACATAAAAAAATGTCTCATGAGAAAACTTATTTTAGCACCAATTTTTTTCTTTTTACACATGTCAGAAAATGTTGTTTTTCATGAAATGAATTTGTATACACATATAATGTTAATGTAATAATGTATATGCACGAACATTTTATTGCAAATTTTAAAAAATTGTAGTACAAGTAAAACACAATTTAATTATTAAAGGATGCATATGCACCCGGAAGGCGAAGAATCTTTCCCTAATTAATTAATGTTAGTTTCTTGTCCGATTGATAACTTACCTACGTTGCCGGCTTCTGTAAGCTGAACTACAGTCAGACACCAATTCCCAGCAGCTGGTAGAACTGGATCTCACGTGGACCATGGAGAACTTGAAGAACTTAGCACAAATTGTACACGCTTGGTGGTGGCAAGTTGCAGCAGAGGATCTTGTGTGCTGTCACCCCCATTAAGGCATCAAGCACGCACGCATTGCACCTGCAGCAAAACATCGCCGTCGCCGTCAGTCACCACCGGCGACACGCGCGCGGGCGGGGCGACGAGAGATAACATGGCCTTGCCGACACCTGACCAACCGGTCGACGGCGACGGCTGAGATATACGGCGGAAAGGTTGCCGGTCGCATTTGGCCTGTATTATTCGAGACAGGATAATCTTGTGATCCGCAGAAAACTAAACCCAATCATGGAACAATGGAAGCCAATCCGGATACCCTAGCTAGCCATAGCCAGTGTTGGAAGATTCCAGAGTCCCCACGAACGCAAAGTTGCACGGCCGGAGTAGTACCTGTGGCAGTGCGGCCGGTGGGCCTGCCGGAAAAGCCATTCTCTCCTCCGTTCCCTTTCCGGCTATAGGAATTTTAAGCCGGCCGGTGGCCGTGTTTGTATATCCCGGAAGGAGCAGTCAGTGTCCGCCATGTCGCACCAACCGATCTCCAGGCCATTCTGTCAAGTCAATTACACACAAGGCGCCTCCTTGTCACTCAAAAGAATCGTCTCGCTAAATAAACCAGCGTATAATTTCTAGTAGTTAATATATCACTATAGCGCGATATAGTGTAGGCTAGCGCTATTTTGCTATAGGTCTCTATGTTTTCCTTGCTCCTTATGCATCCGCCAGAAAATCGAAACTTTTCATAATGTTTCTCTTTTCAACTGGTTTTTTACTCGTGTTTCCGGGGTTCGGATTGTATTGAGGACGTGTAATGTTTATAGTTTATTTATAATACTCCGTACCCTGTTGGCCAATTTGTAAACACGAGTCATTTGTCAGTATTGTGACTGTTGTTGATATCTGCAGTTCTACACCAAGTTGGAGAGAAAAAGGAAGAGCGCACTAACCTGCGGTGCAAGTAGCTGCCATTGGCGGAGCAAGAATTCAAAAAATGATTATTGATGGATTCAAAAAATAATCAAGCAATCCGATTTATCATATATGTAATGCTAAATATACAACAAATTATAGCTGGCTCCGCCCATGGCAGCTGCCGACGCAAGAAAACGATGCATAGACACAGGTTATACATATTATTTTTCAGGAAGGAGGACACAGACAATGAACTGTAGACCCCGTCCATAATTGAGATAGGCTCTTCAGTCCAAGCCACATATATAGGCATTTTTATGTTAATATATATAGCCAGTTAACACCAAGAAGGTGATAAAATAAAATACGGCATCCGGATATCCGTTTGGAGAAAAAGTATAATAGGCTAGTGAGACAATCAAGTATGATAGAGTAAAGATGAGTGCTCTGGGGTTGAATTAATTATTTTCATCATCTCGGTGCAAATTTCTTTTGTGTGGAGGTGCTATCATATGCTGGACTATTTGAAAGACGAGAAATGAAGCTTGTTTCAGCCGTAAGTTTCCCGCTGATTCAACAAACGTGATATATAGGCTTTTCAATTTGATAAATTTCCAGACGATGTTGCAGGAAAGGAAAGGACGAGAACGTTCTGAGGAAGTGTGAAGATGAACAAGTTGCTCTTGTCTGCCTTTCATGGTTAGGTTCCCACGGTGCTGAGACCGATCGTTTAGAAACTGCTGATCTGGTGTGTTCTGTGTTGTAACTTTGAGCCAAAAGCCTTTTTGATTGTTGAGGTTGCATGTTTTGCTCGTGTGTGAGATAGGATTTTGGCTGATATGGCCGTTGCCACTTCTTAGCTAGTTTCATCTTTTGAGTTACAAATCGACAAGGCGAGCTCGTTTTCTACACGAAAAAAGGACAATCAAGAGTAAAGGACCATAACCAATGAGAACGTATTTAATATTCGAGTGAAAAAGCAATGGGCCAGCACTTTTATTAAGTTAATTATATTGTATAAACATCGTAGATGTAGAGTAAATAAACCGATCAAGTTAACATGAATGAGGTACGTGGTGACAGTCGTTCCATGTATATTTATTGGACGGAACGCCTCATGTATATAAGTATATATGTATATGTACGTCTCGTGTACCAGTCATCATCTACGCAAATATGTGGTATATGATCAATGGGCGCATGCACATGAGCTAGTAGCTAGTGTCAGGAGGAGGAGGAGGAGGCGACGCCGCGGAAGCTCTGCAGCGACTGCAGCTGCGCCTTGCCGCTGAGGCCGCGCTGCCGGATGTGCGCGCGGTACTCGTCGAAGGTCATCTCCGGGTAGAGCGCCGGGCTTTCTGGCCCCACCAGCTCCGGCATCGGCCCCACCGGCACGTCGCTCCGGGGGTTGTAGAAGAAGGCCAGCGACAGCCGCTCCTCCGCCGCGCTAACCGTAACCCGGTGCTCCACGCTCTTGTACGCCGCGTTGCTCAGCACCTGCATGCGTAGACCATTAGCAGGAGCTATGTATAGAGGCCATTGTAGTCCCACGTTGACAGTGAACTGTGAACCGGCCGGCGGCAAATCCCAATTTTGTACGAGTGATTGGCTCAGGATCGAGCTCAGGTGCAGGATAGACATGATGTGTGATAGCTCTGCCACATCAAATGCAAATAATCATTCAGAGGCGTAGCTCGATCAGACACGACTCTGGCTAGTATGCCCTGTCGGAGCATCGAATCTTTACAGACCAACTAGCTTAGTGGGTACTGCTAGGGTGTCACTTCTTGCACCTGAATCCAATTTGCCTATATAGGAATATCACATGAAAGAGGAGCATATGTCATACTCCCTCCGTCCTAAAATAAGTGTCTTGTACAAACGTGAGGCACTTATTTTGGGACGGAGAGAGTATTTCCTATGGTCACCGAGATGCCATCTTGTAGTCATGGATGCCAAAGGTCCAAAGGCTAGCTAGGTAGCTAGCTTTTTACATAAAAAGTTAGCTAAGCCAAATTGATCCCGACAGCCCGTGGACACAAAGTAAAGTAACATCGTTCACTAAAGAAAATAGTAACATCAAAGTGTACCTCCTGTGACCGAAACTATTCCACGTCGTCTTTTTCCGGGTACGAAATTATTCAACGTACGTCGATCTTCCATTTTTCACATCTTTTCCCTTTTTTTGGTTATTAAGAGTGACCACTAAACCTTGCATGTAACTCTCGATGGAGTAAGAATTTGTGCACAAAAAACCGTTTGCACATGAACCTACAAATGGTACCTCTGCTCATCACTAATTTTTTAAGATGAAGATGTATTGGACACACGAGGATTATACATGTTTACATTTGTTTCCAAGATCAGATTCATTATTACTATAAAGTTTTGTACGTTTTATAAATATAGAACTAACGATTATAGGTCATATTTGTAGTTCAAAAACCTTGATTATATGTACTCTATAACACAACATGCTTAATTCACATATGTTTCTTTACGTACGATCTTACAAATTTGCTATCAAGTTTTTGGTCAGGTTTATTTTTGGATTTTGGCTTATAATCCACAAAAGTATCTAAATACGTGTTTTTTTACTTTTGACTTATAACCGCAAAAGTATCTAAATAAGTGCTTTTGATTTTGGCTTTTAGGTTACACCATCATGTAACAATATCCAGTATATATAAAGATAAAGACAAAGCCAAAAACAACTATTTAGATACTTCAGCGGTTTAAAAACCAACGTCGAATAAAGCAAAAAAAATACCCAACCAAACAGCCCCTAAATTTGAAGGGATGGACTTAAATTTAAATTCATGTGTCGTCGTATCCAGAGAACATATCTTTCACGGGGATTCGTCCTTGCGTCCCGACACAACCAATTAGATTTGCACATGCTTTTGTTAGTTGGAGAAGCAGTTTCTTGTCTGACACCTGAGAATATCCTTCCGGACCCCCCTGTTTTGCTTCCGTTCCATGTGATTTCCCTGTTGCACTCTAGCAGTTTTTCCCCTCTGAAACGGGGCAGAAGCTTTGCACATCATGTTAGTGTTGCCTTTTACGTAAACAGTATGTACTTTTTTTTGGATCAATTAGTTTTTTTAATGGACTTTGTATTGTGGTGTAGCCGTGTTCCTATTTAGTTTACGTACTCACTGTCACGAGTGCATAAGTTTCGTTAGTACTATATACTACGTAGGCCTGCACGCGGTGACTGCCTAGCTACCAGATACGTACTCTGTTCACAGAAGGATGTCTCAACTTGCCTGGATCTGGTCTCCGACGTTGACGATGAAGGCGTCAGGGACCGGGTCGACGGTGATCCAGTGGCCATCCTTCCTCACCTGCAGACCCCGCACGTGGTCGTCGACGAGCAGCATGGTCATGCCGCCGGGGTCGGAGTGCGCCGCCACGCCCAGCGTCAGCTCTGGCTGCGGGCACTTCGGGTAGAAGTTGACCCTCAGACATGCCCCCTCGCCGCCCTCGCCGCCGAACGCCGCCTGCAGCCTCCCGCCGTCGAGCCCCAGCCCCTTGGACAGCATTCTCGTTACCCTCCGGCACAGCTTCACCACCTCCTCGCCGTACTCCTCCGTCGCGTCCCTACCGTGCATGCATACACATCGATCAGCCAATTAACTTGTAAAATTGAGCATGCAATCCCGTGCATGTATGTTCGATATATATATTTGCGTACCGAAGGGTGGAAGGAAGGGACGGCCACTTTTCATGGCTCTTGATCGACGGCGGGAGGAGGTGGAGAAAGTAGTAGTCGCCCCAGTCGAGGTGCCCGCCCTTGGCGGTGCCGAGGCGGCTGCCGTAGCCCTCGTACGTCGTCGGCGAGTTGGCGTACCGCTCGCGAACATCGGCCGGCTGATGGAAGAAGCCGCGCCACGACGAGCGCGCCCGGCGCAGCAGCTCCGGCCGCACGCCGTGGTTCACTGCCTGGAAGAAACCCCACTCCCGGCACGCCGCCTCCACGGCGCGGGTCGTCTCGTCGGAATCCGGCATTGACATGTCCACCACCGGAATATTCAGGCCGTGGCCACCCGCCGGTTGGGGCGCTGTCGTCGATGGCCGCTCGGATGGCGGTTTGACGTACCGCTCTGGGATCGTGTCGCCGCAGGTGTCCGACACGGCCTGCGCGCGCACCACGGGCTCCGGCCAGCCGGCGCCACCGTTGAAACAGCTACTCATCGGGGCTAGCTAGCTTTGCCGGTAGTGTTAACACGCCCCTGCACTAACCATTTATAAAAGCAGCAGAGGATAAGGGAGAGACACTGTCATTATGGAGGTGTTGAATATAAAAATCAGCTAGTGCTTTGCTAGGGCTTGAAAGCAACTGATAGGATAAAACAAACACGTGCCTGAAAGATTACGAGTGGCTACAGGAAAGGATTAACATTTGTAATACACTTTTGTGGGGCTATAGTTCTTCTAGACATACTTTATACTATATCTATATGTGGACTCTACATCCCTCTTAAAATTATGTATATACTACTTCTATAAGCTAGGTCACTAGGTCAGTGATACTTAACAATCATGAGCACGTTTTCTGCATTCTTGGGCAGCTGCCGTTGCCAGATGTCCACCTCCCCCACGGGTGGCATTCAACTGCGCCCGCATCCCGCTGCTCACCATGCCCGCATCAGGGCCGGTGCGCCGCCGCGAGATTAGGCGGCACCGGGCCTTCCTCCCGCCGAATACGAGGGAGGAAACCGCGTGCGCCTTCAACAATGTCCTCTGGGACCGCTGGTTCGAGGCGTAGCATGACTAGCACCGTCACCCCTTCTTCACGGCCCAGCCATCGCGCCCCGACCCACGAAAGGAAGAGAACGTTGAGGAGGAAGAGGAGGACGAGGTGAAGGTGGAGGACGCCTACGACCCCTTCATCAAGCGGGAGGACGACGACGCGCCACCCATGCCCACGCTGGTTCCCGCTCCGCCTGCCTGAGGAGGAGGATGACGAGGCCCTCTGTGCAGGCTTCGAGGCCTCCGAGCTCACGGAGCTCGGGATGTGGCCCAATTTGGCCTTCAATAGCGTCCTCTAGCATCCTGCTCATGTGCCTGCGGCTACCGGCGGGCTGCCTAGTGACCTCTCAGGCGTGGCCACAAGTCGTTATCAATATAGAGGCCGGACGACGACTAAGCCACCAGCGGATGACGACGAGGTCAACCGCGGCGCCACCGACGACTCTCTCGATCCCAGTAGATAGGGGTCATTATTATTATTATTTATTTGGAACAATGTTATCTATAATTAAGTTTAATTTCTAAGTTTATTTTCGCGTGTTTATTATTTGAAATATGGGGTGTCTCGGGGCTGACCGCAGGGCAACCTAAACGGACCAAAAAAGATCACATCTCGGCACGAGAATCATTTGAACCTATTTTGCAGTGTGACGCAAATTGTGTGACTAGTTGATCCCATTTTTCAAGTTGTTGTAAGCTTTTGAACCCGCGCGCAAGTTTTTGTACAACCAGTACTATTACCTTTAATTTTTTGCAAGTTCTTAGTTTCCAGTAGTACAAATTGTCTTGGCCTACTATACTCGCTATTCTCGCCCTACGTGGCCTTCAACTAGTACATCACTTTCGTTATGTCGTCAATGCTTATCAAATTTTCCTCCTCGTCATGCAATGTTCCTTTTTCTTAGGGGAGTCAGGCGATGTTCCTTTTTTAGATGAAGGTATCATTTAGAGTTTATATCTACCCTTTAATAGTCCCATTGATTGTACTACTCCAATCGAAGAAGACATTATGTTAGTTGTACACGTGAGTCATGTGATCAGGACAGCTGGAGTACTAGAAGAGCAAGGCGAGGAATAACCTAATAGAACGAAATCAGTAGAAATAGTAATCACAAAGACTTGGTGCACCAACAGACGCCTTTGTAGAAAGAACAAGCAATTAGACAAATTAATAATTGAAGATATTATTTCATCGTGTGAAAGCATGTTTGGTACGAGGCGACAAAGTGGGGTTAGAGCTAAGAACCAGTTAGAAGAATTTAAAATTATCGTTTCATTGTGTGAAAGCATGTTTAGCATGAGGAAACAAAGTGTTCAACCTCCGTACCCCTTACCCACTACCATGATCAAAGCTAGGTTTGACGTGGGTGTTTCATTAAAAATATTTTCCATTGGGAGACGATATTCCCATTTGATAGTGTATCTTTGTCTTTGGTGAAATCTCTATTTCTGTCTTTATTAGTTGAACCTTACAGTGGCGGTGTTTACGCGGGGCGTTCCCGACATTGTCTGGAATTCACTCGGACTTCACTTCAGGTGAAGATGCATGATCTGACCTCTAAGTTTGATCTAGCGATGTCGTGCATCGTTCACCTTTTTTTAGCATTAACAAAATAGTTGTAATTCTAACTTGACTTGTAATTCAGGATGCTACATGTATCCGAAGAGTCGAAGACTCAATCATGTTAGAATTAGAACCATTTTGAATTGGTATCTCAATATATAGTTGCCCATGCTCTTGAATTGGAAGGTTCCTATCATTGCTAGTTGATGCTAAAATTACAACCATTTTGTTAATCACTTTTTGATGGCTCTATTATATATAGAGATTTTTAGGTGTTTTTGATTGGTTTTACTGTTGGTTTCAACGATTTTTGCCCTTCCATGAAGTAATTCACCCTTTCATTAAGTGATATATTCAGAAAACAAAAAAAATCTTGTATTCGTATGTGACTTTTAGGTACAATATATTAAAAAGAAAAATAAACCATAGGGTTCTTCCTCTGCACCATAAGTGTTTCTTATTCATCTATATGTCATTACGCTACAAGTTTTATTGCAGTCTGTTTAGACTCATCGATTTCATACTTCATACTAGATCACTTGTCTAGTTTATTTCCTATTTTCCGCGTCATGTATTTATCTACTTTTTTTGGATTACGTCATGAAAAAAATTGATCATGTTTTTAACATTGTTGAGTCTTCCGGGCAACTATATAGGGTATCATCTTGAATTACAAGTCAAGTTAAGATTATAGATAAATATATCCAAACTCTATCATAAACCATAACCTTATATAACTAATACTCTAACAATATCCCCACCAATCCCAAGCTTTCATCAACCGAAAAGAGAAAAAGAAACAAACCTGCAAGGTTTCAAAGCCCTATTAGGCCCCGCTTGGCTCACTGTTTTTGGGCCGGAAAGTGTCAGGAAGAAATATGGACCTCAGATGGTCCGTATATTTCACGTGGAAAAGCGGGTGTAGAAATACCCGGGTAAAAAGGAACAGCATTTCCAATCGGGGCCTTACCGGTTTGATATAGTGATCAACAATGATTAACCCAGTCTCAAAAAAAAAATGATTAACCCAACTAACGTCCAGTAAACAAGAACCAAACTCTAGCGTTTAGTTTACCTATATGTCGCAACCTGGACCATAGCTAGCGTTTAATTAGCCCCAGTTCATATGCGTGTTAAGAAACTAATAATCAACTGTATATGCAGATGTACAGAATCGACGTATACAAATCTCTCTTTTCTCCTGGGCTCAAATGCCAGTTGACCAATTAATCCGGTAGTACCATGCGATCACGACTGGACGGTACCTCTATGGACAACCGGCCAAAGGAGAGTACGTTATTAGTTACATGATCAATTAATTAATTAATTAATTCAACAGTAGACCGTACTACCATTTCTTGTCAAATCAGCAGCAACTATATATGTCTATATGTATGCAAAGTGAGGCACACGTACGCCTCGAGTGATCGACGAGATGGATGGATGGATGTGACGCTGCAATTTAGAACGTGGCCGACACATCGTTTTGGCACAACTTGGTTAAGGTCAATTGAAATCTCAAGATATACATTACATATTCTCTTTTAAGCAGCAGTCGATCGTACTGCCACAACCCTAGCTACACATGTGTCTAATGCCTTGTTCTGGATGTGCCCCGTGACCGGCTTAACCGGCCGTTTAACGTTCGTACTCCACTATATATGCATATATCGGAGTTGGCAGATAATTCGTATGTGTAGGTGTTTAAGCGGGACGAAAACCTGTTTCGAGAATGTGGAGGGTGTTCGAATCAAATCATAAATTAAGACGAAGCTTGAAAATTGGGTCCTTAGATATATATGTATTGTTGTTGTTTTACTTCCTCCTCACTTGATAGCTGTTCTCGAACCATCGAATAATTGCGCATGTGCGTGTACTGTCGGCCGGCGAAAGCTAGCTCTACTATATATGTAGATCAACTAGACTCTTGTTTAGCACTGACGTCTGTTTCATGTTGACCCGTGAATCATGCATTGATTGAAGCAGGATGGGACTGCTAATTTTACCATGTTGATCTACGAAGCACGCACTAAAACAACAAATCAGCTATCCAGATAGTGTTTGCGGCAGGAACTGGTTTATTATAACGTGTTTTTTTTTCTAACATGGGCAACGTATGTAAGCTAGCTAGCTAGTTAATTATCCATATCATATGCAATGCCTTCCTAGAAAGTCGCCGTGTTTCATCGATCTCTCATTTAAGTGGCCAGCACTTCATTATGACGACAGATCTCTGTTATAGCTGTATTACCTCTCCAGTGGGGCTTCGTTGGTAGGGCGACATGGTTCGTCGACTCGTTTCTTGGAGCGTGGCCTTGGGGCAACGTGGTGCGCTGTGTTATATGGTTTTGGCCGGTTTCCCTTATAAACCGTCCAACTCTTATCAATCAAAGGCATTGCCGTGGTACCTCTCCGGCAAGTAGCCATCTGGTATATATACAGTGTCTGCAATCATTTTTTCAGATCAAAAGTTTTTGCGATCATGGGGTTCTATATTTGCGATCATAGGAGCAGCTACTTTTTTCAAGGAGTACCTACTTTAACTAGCGATGACATTCCTGATCAATCGAGGTTCTCTAGATCAAACAAAGAAGGGTTAATCGATCGGCCGGATCGGACATGTTATCAATCGAGAGGATAATATTGTACCGCGTCAAATTTACTCACCAAGTGGAATAGTGGATGGCACAAACGGCCAATCCGCAAATGGTTAGCTTGCGCTCGTATGAGTGACATTTTATGCCCCCTCTTTCCTTGATCTGAGACCTCTCATCGATCGACCTTGCATAAAATAGAAGATAGTATCAGACAGCACAACTGCCCATCACTTTTGGACCAATCAGCAACTTGATCGTGCACAAAATTCATGATAGCAGGTGACTATCGTAGTACTAATACAATAGGTACGGCCTGCGGTGGACGGCAGGGGCCGGCTTCTTTCAGAGATCACACCAGATCGAGATCGAGCGCAGATGGGAAGGTGATGGAGGGAGAAAGATGAGGAGCGGGACACGCACACACTGGCTGATCGACATTGTTACTGTCACGCACGTGTGCCTGAGATCGACCGATTGGCACAGGGAAAAGGCAAATTAAGCGCTTGGAATCAAGTTGATTAACTATTTTTGACTTGGTCCATGCAAGGCAACTAACATGACCTGGCGCAGTTGGCAAGTCGTGGTGCAAATCAATTTAGACACAATCATTTCAGGGGATCAGTCCTTGTGATATCATGCGATGCGATCTTCTACGCTCTAGTTTCTATCATAGTTTAGTGAACTTTTGTGTTGGGCGTGAGTAGGATGATCCTTTACATCTTTATCTTGCTTTCCTCGCATGAATTCTGAGCTTTCGGCGGGTGAATTCGTGTGTGGAAATAGTAGTTTTGATAGTGGTCGGAATAGGAATCTACCTAGGAGAGCATGGGCCAGTTTTGCAGACCTAGTCCTGGTGTTATTGCATTCACTGAACCCGAATTTGTTCTGGCTTATATTTGGTTTGGGAAGATTAGAATTTAAGCCAGAACAAATTTGGGTTCCAGGCTTCTTGGCGAAACTGGCAGGGAAAAATTTTCTCCCAGAAGCCGTTGTAGAAGCCGAAAAGAAACGGGTGGTAATTAATACTATTTGTCCAATCTCCCATCTAAAAAATTAAACAACTACACTATTTTTCCGAACCTAAGTTTGAAAATGCAATATATGTCGTGAAAGTTATGTGATTGAATTTGTATTAGAAAAAATCAATAATATAATTTGTGTAACAAATGACACATGTTTTATTGGCCATAGTAGTTGTCAAAGTTGAATTACAAAATACAATGACACCACATGCATTTGGATGGAGAGAATAATAAAGATATTTTCGGTGTGCACACTTTTTATCATGTTTTTAAGCTTTATATAATCTTGAAAACACATGCACTACATATGTTGAGTTCGAAGTTACCCATGCAAATTTGTCAACAGATACAACTGTTTGTTATGTTTCTAGAGAAGAAGAAAATGAGAAATTAAATGTTTGGAAATTGAAGTTGTGGTCGCATTAGCATGGTTCATAGGAATAATGGGTATACATGTTGTCTTTCTTCCTTGTCCCAAAAGAGTTATTTCAATATATGGAATCTTTCATGTCTAGGTTTTATTGGAAATGTGATAATGAAAAAAAAGATCTCGCGAAATGAATTGTTGTTTGCCGACCAAAAGACCATTGTGGACTAGGCATCGATGACTTGGATGCTAAACCAAGTAATTTCCATTTTTGAGTTATCTTAACGAATATGAAGCGACCCTTTTCAAGTTTTGAATATTCTATATTAGAGATGGTTCCCACATAATGTTACTGGATTAAGAATGTTTCATTGTGTGTGCAGTAAACTGGAGTTTATTATATTTTTTCAACATAAGTATGTCACAATTAAGATGTATCGGCGACATTTCCTAAAAATGGCGACTTTAGACGAGAGTTGTGAGGTATTCGGTTAGTAGCTTAGAATGCCTTATTGCAGAGACTAGGGGATATTTGTTTCGGTGCTGCAAATGATTTGTTCAGTTGGAATTTGTAAAGAATGCTATGTTCTTATCCAAATTATTGTGTCATGCGCTAGTTCACGTGGATGCACCAATCAATAAAAAAAAAATGGGCAAAAAATAAGTTCCCTTTAGGATTAACACATTTTATGTTATATAGGGGGTCGGGGTTTCATTTGAACAAAAGAAAATCTGACGAAGTGCAATTAACAAGGGAATAAGAAGTGTTGTTTTTTGTGTTATGAAACTATTACACTTGTCAAGTTCGCTGCGCGAAGTTTCATCAATTAATCAAATTTATATCAACCGTAATTTCATAAATTGTCACTGACAAATTTGTTGTGTAAATTGGCTACGTTGTAATTGGCTACATGAGTACTCCCTCTATTCCACAAAAAAAAGTTTTAGGTATTCCACATGTTGTATAGATTCAGACTAAAATAAGTGGACATATATACTAAACCGTGTCTAGATACATGTGCATATATGAATGTAGAAAATGACTAAAACATCTTATATTGTGCAACGGAAGGAGTAATCTTAATTACTGGAGCGCCATTTCTATGATGTTTTTTTTTTTTGACAATGCATGAATGAAGTTGTTTGGACAACAAAAAGAAGACTACAGGTTATCTACACACGTTGGCATTGACCAAAATGAAAAGGAAACGCGAGTTTTCTACGGCCAAGTGGATTTTCTACACATCATGGATACCAGTCTAGCTAGGCTGTCTCTTATGTTGTCGACACTGGAGTTTGTTTATTGTTTTGGTGCGACTATTCAAATGGTTGATATTTTATTAGTTGGGTTTTGTGTACATTTTTGTGACGTAGAGTCGGTTGTTGTCAAAAATAAAAAGAATTATGGGTTGATGTGACATTCGATCGACTTGATAAAAATACCTATAGCTCAAGCCAGTAGCAAATTTTGGTTTGAATTATCAGATCGTTCTAGAAGGAGCAGGAGTAAGTACACAGGGAACTATAAATTACTGCTGGACAGTCACACAGCCTATCGTGTAGTACTAGCAGAGAGAGTGCGTGCATACTAGATGCACGGAAATGGAAGATGGCCACACATGCATATCGATCTCGAGATGATCTTTGTCCTAGACCAGCTAGTGGGATGTCTCTTTTTTTACCTAAACAGGAACGGTCACTTCTTCGTGCACGGCCGGAGTAGTGCCAACTAAGCGCAAGCACACGCGGCGCAGTACGTCGTACTTAGTGCGCACATTGGCTTCGGTCATCTCTTACGCACACACCGGTCGGCGCTGTCTGCGTGGCCTCCATTGCGCCCCGTGTTTTTCCTCACGCGTGCGGCGTGCGCACAAATCAGCACGATGCACGACAAGATCCGGGCATTGGTACCACACACCACACGCAACACGCGGTGCCGGAGCCCAACTGCGCGTGCAGAACTGCAGAGAACGCTACGAAACGTCCAGGAGGCGCGCGTCATGCGTGTGATGCCACTTCTCGGCCTGCCGCGTCGATCGCGTCGATCAGGGCTGGAACCGGAAGCTGATAATTTTGAATTGAAAATGGATACAGAAAATAAAATTAATATGGTAAGACATCGGATTTGTTTTTGCATATATAAATGTGGCACTGAATTTCAAACCACGTGTGAATGTGGAAATAAATATGCCCGTTAACCAAATTTAGTAGTGATTCTAACCAGATATACCAACCACTCAATCTAAAAAAACAAATAAGTGGTCAAACATATTTTCAGCACACAGTATGTACGTACGTCGGATTGCCACCGTCGTGTGTTGTATACATATCAGGCGACAATACCGTGTACGAGACTGGATACGGTGCCTACAAATCGAGCTAGCGTCGGTGCCGCGCTACACTATGCCTTGACGCGCATGCAGTCCTTGGCGAGAAAGAAATATCGTCGACGCTGTCAACATGTTTGGTTTCCCCGGCCCCACGCCCACGTGCACAACCGGGGTGAATCTTTCTTATGTGATCAGACGTGCGTGTGTATGTCGGCCGGGTACTGCTTATTATTACAGCACTAATACTTGCATCGTTTCCTTTCCTTGCATTACCTTTTGCACAAGAGAGTGTAATCTGGCAAGCTCTACAAATGGTCTCGCCTTCTTCCTGGCGGTCGGCGCGAGACAGCGAGTGAGAAAAGAACGATATTTCCGCATTTCTGAAATCTAATCACGTTCTCTCAGTAAGGCCCACGCACCAGTGGGCTGTTATGGCCGCTTATCCGACCCTCCGAAGAACACCATATTTCAGAATGGGCCTAATCAGCCATGTTTTGTTTCCCAACTTGGGTCTAACGGCCTTCTTTCCCTCATTATCTTCATCACCTGATAGTTTCATGGTCCCATCTCTGGGCTGGGCCATTACGCGTACAATGAACATTTTTAAACCCATGGATACTTTTCTGAACACATGAATATTTTTTGAGAAGACATAACACTTTTAATATATAGAAGTTGGTGGGATTCAGCCCCATTTCAGCCTCCACGTCACCAGGAAAACGACCGCCGTTCGATCAGCGCAACTGACGGCCCAGTAGTACTGTAGCTGGGGGTTTCTACCAATCACAGCGCGCGCACGCTTTTTGGCGCAACCAATTTTACAAAAAAGAACCGCAACTTCGGAAAACAAACCCGCAGTCCAGCTTTTAGCACAGCGAGGGACCTGTTTGACATTCTGTAAAATTGCACGGACTTTTTTGTAAAACCACCGCAGAATCTCCTCTTCTCCTTCTCTCTTCCGCACGCCTCCGGAAATCGCCGCCGCTCGATGCCGTCGCTGCACGCCTCCCCACACGAATCGAACGACGCCACGAGCTTCGCCGACCTCCCCTGCATCTCTGTGCCAACGGACACAAACTGGGAAGCTCAGAATCGAGCGGATTGAAACCACATCCGAGCGGATCGACACCGCGTCTCCTCCGTCTTCTGCTCGCCGCCGGAGCTCCTCCGGCGACCCAAAGGAGCTGCGCCGCCAGTTTATTGTCGCCCGCATCGAACGCACCCTCACACACTGCTTCGCTCCCTCTCCTGCGACGACGCCACGGTGAACACAGCTGCTGCCGCCATTGCTGATGTCAGCCGCCAACGCCATCACGACCCCACCTGTCAGCCTCCACCTATTTTTCCGGGAAAAAATTGGATAATTACTGGATCCCTGACAGTGGGCCCAGTTATCAGTGGATTAATATTTTCCAGAAATTCATATTTTGTTTTGAACTTTGGAAATTCATAACAAATTCATTTTAAATCAGAAAAATATAATTAATATACCAAAATTTACATTGAAGTGCAATCTGTCTATTCATATCAATTCCATGCATGTTTGACAAATTGTAATTTCATGTATTTTAAACAAAATTTAACCATATTTATTTAAACTCCCATATAATAAAAAATGTTCAAAAAACAGAAAATTTGAATCTATACATCGGAAAGAAATTTATTTTTTGTTTAAATATTTAAATAAGATCCAAATACATTTCCTCTAACTATAAAATTTTCATTCCAATTTACTAATTATTTGAAAAATATTTCAATAAGATCCAAATGCACTTCCTCCAACTATAAAATTTTCATTTCAATTTACTAATTATTTGAATGCAATCTAATTTTTTTGACTCTTTTAATCTACAATTCAAAAAAAAACAATATATCAAAAAATTCTAAATTTAACAAATTCTCAAACTTACCACACAAAAAATTAGAAATTCATATTTGGTTCCAAACTTTGGAAATTCATAACTAATTCATTTTAAATCAGAAAAATATAATTTACATACCAAAATTTGCAAAGAAATGTAATCTGTCTACTTATATCAATCCCATGCATGTTTGACAAATTTTAATTTCATGCATTTTTAACAAAATTTATCCATACTTATCTAAACTCCCATATAAATAAAATGTTCAAAAAACAGTAACTTTAAATCTATACACCGAAAATAAATTTATTTTTTGTTTAAATATTTCAATAAGATCCAAACGCACTTCCTCCAAATATAAAATTTTCATTTCAATTTACTAATTATTTGAATGCAATCTAAAAAATTTCACTCTTTTAATCTACAATTCAAACAAAAAAACAATAAATCGAAAATCTGTAAATTTAACAAATTCTCAAACTTACCACACAAAAAATGTACTACAAATCCTCCAATTATGAAACTCAAAAAATGTTTAAAAAACAATAACTTTGAATCTATAGATCGGAAAAATATGAATAACATATCCGAACAGTCAAAAAATAAATGCTAGCTATTTATGGCAAACAACAGACATGTTTTAATACTTTAATTTGGTAAATATTTCAATAAGATCCAAATGCACTTCCTCTAAGTATAAAATTTTAAATTTATTAGATGTTCAAAAAAAATGCATTCCCTCTAATTACAGAATCAAATTGAACATTTCAGTTCACTAATTATTTGAATGCAATCTAAAAAAATTGACTCTTTTAATCTACAATTAAAAAAATATTCAAACAATATATCAAAAATCTTTAAATTTAACAAATTCTCAAACTTACCACACAAAAGTTGTACTACACATCCTCCAATTATGAAACTCAAACAAATATTTAAGCAAAATACAAACATATAGAACCATTTCAATTCGCTAAACATTTAACGGTACTCTATAATATATGAAAGCACTCAAAAAAAATAAAATGCTAACTATTTCAAAGTATTTCCCTGTAAAAAAACTGACACCTTCAAAATAACTATTTTACTTATTTGAGATTAAATTACAATCATTCGAAATAAATGTTCTAAAAAATACAACACATTCTCACATTTCGAATTGCTAGAAAATTGGAGACACTCTAAAATATATCTCACAAATTGCATTCTTCCTAATTATGGAGTTGAAACAAATGTTTATGGTATACTTCAATTATATCCAAATATTCCAATTTTCTAAATATCTAAAAATACTCGATATGACAAATTGCTTCTTCTACGATAAAATATATCATAACTCTAAAAAAATACATGTAACACATTTGTAAAATTCAATTTGCTTTAAAAAAGAGACATACTGCAAAACATATATATCTCACATATTATCTCACATATTGCATTCTCCCTAATTACGGAGTTCAAATAAATATTTATATTTAACGGAACTCTAAAATGTGTGAAGAGACTAAAAAAAATACTAACTATTTCAGAATATTTTCACGTAAAAACACAAACACATTCGAAATTGCATTACAATAATTTCCAAATTTGAGCAATCTCCAAAATCCAACCATTTTTAAAACGGAAACATTTTTCACTTCCAATGATTTCCCAACTTAAACAACTTTACAACGTCACCATTTTCAAATTCAAATTCAACAAACACACGCGCGGCATTTGCCGCGCTTAGATACCTAGTAACACTTTTATGGATCGACACATTTATAGTTTATAAAAACCCGTGAACATTCTTAGCACTACATGAATGTTTTTAAATCTATTAACCTTTTTTTATATATGAACAATTTTGTAAAACTTTGTGATCCATTAACCTATTTCTGCAAAATATGAACATTTTTCAAAACATTAACCTATTTTGGGATCCGTGAACAATTCTTTAAATCTCGTAAATATATTTTTTCAAATCCTAAATGTAAATCTGTGAACAATTCTTTAAAACCTCATGAACATTTTTTCAAACTGCATTAATAGTTTCTAACATGAAACAAACATAAATAGGAAAAAAGTGAAAGAAAAAAGGAACATAGAAGAAAGATAACAGAAAAATAAAATAAAAACGTCCACGGCCAAGACGTCGAGGTCATAAAATACAATGATTAAGATCATACAATACTCCTGCCAATGGTATACCGATATATGTTGAATCTCCTACCATCACCCATTGGTATATATCGAGAGTGAAGTTTTCAGACTCTGCGCACTCCTGGCTTGTGGGTTCCCACTTCCAAGGCACATCCCGCCTGAATATTTGCCTCTACTTTGAGCAGTGATGTAAGAGTGAAATGCATCTACAGTCTTCAAAGTTACCTGCCATGTCCAAAACAGTCCTCGAACTCAAGATTGCCTCAATTCAGTCCTAAAAGTTGCTATGAATGTCCACCTACGGTCCTAAATACGAAAGGATAGCGTATAGCGCTGACGTGACAATGAAATAGGCCCACTGCGGTCCTCGAAGTTGCCGGCGATGTCTAAAACAGTCCTGAAATTTAGGTTTCCAATTTTTTTTTAGAAAAACAAGGCAAATTCAAAACTCGATGAGACCGACGGTTTTATTCGGAACCGAGGAACATAATCAAATTTCATCAAAAGTACGCCCGTAATACTTTGCTCTAAGAATTATGTTTGATGATACTTGAAATGCTAGGTTCAATGTAACTATTACTATAAAAAAATAGTTGAATGAGAAAGGTTAACTAATATTTGTGGGTATATTTTCACCGTTCTAGAGATACTTCAGTGTATAGTTAAAAAATGGACTACTAGTTCAACGGTTCAATGTCTTGACCAGTAATTAATAAATCAAATTTATTTTAATAATTTAGCAAAGAAAGCAAGAGGTCAAGTGGCGTCACTTCACTTATGTATCACGAATAAGCCATGTACATTATTGTTAGCCAGATTGGATACAAGCTCCACATCGATTCGCAAAAAAGATACAAGCTCCACATCCGAGAGCCCAGTTCTTGTGTTCAAAACCCATCCCTTGCAAATCAATTTTGGTAGGTGGAGACCGGCTTGGTTTTTCCTCGTTTCTAAATAAAACCACGGGTCCTGTCGAGTTTTTATGATTTTAAAAAGTCATTTGCCTTGTTTTCTAATTAAAAAATTGGACACCCTAAGTTTCAGGACTGTTTTGGACATCACCGGCAAGTTCGAGGACCGCAGTGGGCCTGCTTCATTGCCACGTCAGCGCTATACACTATCTATTCGTATTTAGAACCGTAGGTGGACATTCATAGCAACTTTTAGGACTACTAGATGACCCGTTGCGCGACTGCGCAACTGACGGATGCAACTACCACATTGTTGACACATGCTTTATTTGTTGGTTAAAAGTAATTAATTTTATTTGTATTCATTTAACTTATACCATATGGAAACCCATACTCTGTATGAAGCATGTACCTAAACAGAAAGAATCGTTTCATTTCCATGTCTGAATTGACAGTTTCAGAAACAGTGAACGTTGCACTTGCACTATGTAAATAAGCAGGCATGCGTCGACAAAGTTTAGACATAGGCAAGTATCAAATTCAAAAAAGAACAGAACAGTAGCAATGTACATGCAAGCACAAGAAACAAATTTTAGCATCTAATTAGATCAGAGAAATAAAGCACATAGAATAAGCTGACCCGAAAAACTGCGCAACTACCGGATGCAAATACCATATTGTTTGACGTCTTCTACCCATCATTTGACTAAACACTCATTTTCACTTCATATCTTTGCTTCGCTACCAATCATTTGACTGAATTAAGTTGGTTTCGGGCAGGCAACTACAAATGCCATTAGTTAGTTTGCTTCAGAAGCAATTCCTTAATTAATAACAAACGTGTTCACTTTCACACTTGTTTGCTGGTGGGAGAATCAACAAACAGAATCAGAGAAAAATGTGAATGTAGTCAGCATGCTTTCAATCAGTACTGCAAAATTAGAAACATGGATGCACATAGGTGCAATTAGCAGTGTAGTAACATCAGTGTGGAGTTACATAGGTTTGTACTATAAAGTAACTTGAAACAGAGGTTTTTAAAAGCATGGAAAATAGTCTTAGAGAGTACAATTGCTAATTCAACAAAGCAACTCTGAAACAGAGGTCTCCATAAGCATGGAGGTTGGTAATGACAGCGGCTATTTTCACACTATTTCTGCATTCATGCATAGCCTTGATCTCCAGGGCGTGTACCTTCAGATCATCCAAGTGAATACCACTACCACTGAAATCCCAGAGAAGTAAAATCAGCAGATCATCCACCATGTTTTTGAGTAACTAAGAGCAGAAATAATTTCACCAAGCATGTAGAAATAATAGTGTTAAAAACAACTCCAGGAAGCAAAAAACAGAACCTAGTAGCTCAATCATGAACCAAAGGGAGTTTTTGTTTGTCCAAAAAAAAGAACCACCTCCAGTGCTCCTGGTCTGCTGAACAAGTAAATAGTTATCACTAATCTAGAAAGACAAATTACGTCATTACTTGGATTTTATCACTTTTAGAGCTTGCTAAACTTCACACCATTGATTGGCTGTAATTTT
Source organism: Poa pratensis (assembly GCA_947311845.1). Classification (NCBI taxonomy): domain Eukaryota; kingdom Viridiplantae; phylum Streptophyta; class Magnoliopsida; order Poales; family Poaceae; genus Poa; species Poa pratensis. The sequence continues at coordinate 22,517,500 of CAMZMU010000076.1, read as the reverse complement.
GGTGACACGATCAAGAAGAAATAAATCAATATGATTTGATCATCCTATACTTTCGATGTTGTTTACATTATTTTTGCATTTTCGGCCAATGTTACCGCTGCAGGGATTTCTCCTTAAATACTATTTATTTAAATACTTTGTACTAATGAAGGAACATAAATGAAACTATCTTTTGTTACCACTTTTTTCCTCAGCATGTCCTCCTTTGCTGGAACCGCTTGGCCATCGCTGCACCCACCGAAACCAGCTATTCCATACCATGTTCAAGTCATCTATCTGAAAATGACAATATAGACAATATAAAATTAGAGATCATATTACAGAAACAATGTAATGCACTCAAGAAATCTTTGTTGTGCACAATTTTAAATGAATAGAAAGGTGGAAATATTTGGAATTAGTGTATTACTAAACAAAGTATTTTGCACATGCAACAATCTAATCTTTCTGAGGCTGCTAATATCAAATCTAAGAAAATAGCGAAATGACCAAGAAACAAAACGAGAATATTCAGAATTGGTGTATTGTTGAAGGAAGTGTTTTGCTCATGCAGGCATCCAATATATTTCTTAAGTTGTCAATATAAAATTTAAGTTTCACATTAATGAAGCACTAAATTTATAAATATAATCTAATCAGCTAACAGGGCACCATCAACAACTATTTTAATCAGCTGAGCTAACTTCCAAATGCCAGCAGCTAGCATCCAATTGCTAGTAGCAAGCTAACATCCAAAATACCACATTGTCTAATGAGCCATACATCAAGAGGTAGAATATGCATAAGTTTATAAACGCACACGCATGAACCATCAGTCCCATACCACATTGTCCGGCTAAATACAAAATAGATTGGCAAAAGAAACAAATGTAGCCGGAAATTAATGCATGTAAGAATGATATTCATAATATCAGAAAGTTAAGATTCATGAAGAGCCAGAAAATTACCTCACTCTTTTTTAGAACACTGCCTTGTACATATCATGAAACCTGAATTTTGTCCACTGTAACTATGATACTCCTAACACAACAACAGTCAGGAATTAATGCCTCACCTTAGAGCAGCTAACAAACATCCTGCAGCCAAACATACATAAAAAGGTAAGGAACCTACAGCCAAAAAAGAGGAATACATAATGGCCATTAAGGTTTGTCTCTTACCTGCCCACAAAAACTGCACTATAATTAGATGCATTTCACTCCTGCTGTAACAATTAGTAAAACATGAATAGGGTGTGCCTTTCCAGTGTTGGCGCCGAAAATTGCCACGCGCAACACCAGGATAGATTTGTCGTGATTTCGATACGACGATCGATCGCTTTACGAGCAAAGCGACAAAGGATTTCCCTCGCTTTCGTGGAGTAGAACACGACCGCTTTACAGCGCAAAACGGCAAAGATTAACCACGCCCTAGGGCTGCTAGGACATGGCGCGAGACAACGAACAGAACGCAAAAGAAAACAGAACGTAAAAGAAAAGGTAAATTGTATATTGATTCGATTGTCTGGGCTTTTGCCAATCGGCCATATACCTATTTATATAGGTAGCCAGGTCTTTGGCAATGACACGGTTTGTTTTCTTAGCGTACAAGCCAATTCGGTTATTTTCCTAATACCTAATCAAACCGGTCACGTTTCCATTAAAACAGGCTAATCAAATATGGAAATCTTGGTATACTGTCCGCGCATTCCACCGTGTCGTCCGAAACCTGTCAGTACTTGTCGTAGACAGCGCCAACGTAGCTTCTGCATCGATCCCGGACTCGTCCTCTGCAGCGCCAGAACGATCGAAGACTTGTCCCTCATATACTGCCTCAGCCTGCCGCAACGCACTGCCCTCTGACCCAAAGCACTGCGTGATGTCCGGAATTGGACCAGCACATACTGCCTCAACACCCTCGTCGCACTGCCTTCAGTTGTAAATGCACGGCATGATGCTCTGAGCGCACCAGCGATGCACTGCCTTGCTTCCCTGCATAGCACTGTCTTCGGCGCTTTGCACGGCGCAGTGTTCTGAGATTGCACCAACTGTAACTGCCTTGTTGTACGTCTTTGCACCGTCTCTGGCCGCTGTGAGCCAAAAACGGCTGCAAACATCCAGTTAGTTCATAATAAAATACGTGCTTTATTTTTCTGAGTTTGATCTGATAGCTATAAAGTTTTAGAGCAATGCTTAATGAAGATGGTATGTTAGGCGTCAGGCCTTCAGCTGACTGGTAGGTACAAGCCCAGTGCATGGTTACTTTTCTTGGATGTTAAGATGGGGCCATGGAGGTCGTGCTCGAATGACTTCTCGTTTTGTGTGCATACAAAAACATGCTAATTAAAAATCGTTCCACGTTTCCGTCAGAGATAAGTAGCAGAATGACAAAAGCGGAAAAGGAGTAAGCGTGATCAAATTGTACTTTGCTCTGCATACATATAGTATAGCTCGTCGTGGAAAAGCCCGATCACGATTGGCGACTTGACGATCGAGTCTTTTTTAGCTTAGCCCATCGGCATTCAGACGAGTGCATTGCAGGGATGGGCAGAATAGGTCGGCACCGACCTATTCTGAATGAGAGATTAGTCAAAAAGGACGAGTTCGTTGTCAGAATTCAGAAACACGAGTTCGTTGTTATGGTGCAGTTCCTTGTTATGGTTTGAATTCTTCCGCGCACAAGAACGCGTCCAATTTATCAGTCAAAAAGGACGCTGCCTTTGTCTAGTGCGAACGCCTGAAAAATTCATTTCTTAGCATAGCACTAGTGGCGTATTCGTTGGCGTATCTAAGAAACGCTCGTCGCCTCGTCCCGGCTGCTAGGTTACATATCTGATGAAACAAATGAGAGAGAGTGTCTGACGATATGTTCGTCCATGTCTTTTAGTTCCACAAGAGACGCAAGCACTTCAATTCCTAGCAATATACACCCTCCATTGCTATGCGTGCCAAAAGAAGAAGATCGTCGCTGTTATGTTTTATCAGGCTCACGTCACTGTCAGGACAGCTGATAAATAAGTAAAGCAGTGCCAAAGTGTTTTCTCTGTTTGTAAGCCTACTGAATGCAATCAGTGACTCAAAGATTTAACTAAGCAGAGACATAATTACTGTGCAAACGTTCCTTGAAATAATTACTGTGCATGATAGATATTAGATGTACGATGGGGAGAGACAGGGGGAGAACAATTGTATAATGGCACTATACCAGCAGATCAAACCAAGACTTGAGGAGAGCTGCAAGTGCTCTTTTACATTTGTAGTACCAGCAGATCAAACCAAGCCTTGAGGGGAGCTGCAGTTGCTCTTTTACAATGGTAATACTACTCCACAACTTGCATTCTTGCTTCACGGTGTGTAACTGTCAACGCACAACCTCCTGAGAAGTTGAAGGATAACCTATATGCTAATGTTCCGGCTCAATCTGAGCTCTGTGCAGAAGTACTGGTTTCTGAGTCACTTTGGTAGTAGACTACGTCTCCGGTGTCGCTAACATAGTGGTCACTCTTCATACTCCGCGATAGCACCTCGAGTAGGTGGAACGGGAGAGGAGCCGACTTCTCTGGCTCTTTGTAGTACTTGCCAAGCACCGGTTTTGCTGCCTCGGTCTGTGGGTTAGATCAAAACGAACATCAAGTTAGTATGGTGGCTCTTGAGAAGAGGCCACTTTGACGATGCAAAATGACACACATTTTGATGCATGTTTCAGGTAAAAAAAGATGCAAAGAACAATGGATGGACACTTGCCGCCTCAACGAGATGGTAATGTGGTATTTGCGGGAAAAGATGATGAATGACATGAGTGCCAATGTCATGGTGGATTTTGTTGATCAACCCGTAATCCCGATCAAGTGTTGTCAATCCTCCACGAAGATAACTCCATTCCTGTAAGTACAGAAAGGGATGTTAATAAGCACTCAGGTAATGATTATTAAGCGACTATGAATGAAAATAATATGAACCGAAGCAACTATTATAGGAGGTTGTATCTTTCATTTGTAACATTAACCACTAGGATTTCTCTGACTGAAGGTTGTGTTCCATTCTAATTGTTGGAAGTAAGCATTTGGCACTTAAGCAAAACATGATACCCTATGCTGAATAAGTACCCCACATGTTATTACCGAACATGCTATAAAAAGTAGAATTACAGACCATGAGACCAGTAGAACTAACGATTTCCCACAGAAGGTAGAAATGTAATTAGTTTCAATATATGTTGGCAGAATGTGCCCTTATGGACCTTCCATTCATTATTTTTTAAATTATACTACTACGCTTTAACATTTTCCTTACGAACATAGCTTTTCTTTATTTTAGGTTCTCCGCGTGTAATATTCTAGTTAGAAAAATGAAGCGGTATTTGCTGTCATTTTAACAAACAATAATGGATCATACCATTGTATATTCAACATTAATTATATCCTGAAGCATTGGCAAATCGCAAATCTGATTCAATCATAATATTTACCTTTCCACGATACCACGGAACCTTGTCTTCGTGACCATGATGATGCAAGTATGTAACAAAATCCAGCCACATTACAAATATCTGCACAGGGATAAACCAAAATAAATCACATGAATTCTCCAATGCAGTGTACTTCCTCAATGACTTTTATCCAAATCAGTTTGCCGAAATTGCAGATGTGATGAAAGGCATGAAGCTCTTACCACATAAGGGATAGCATAGAGCTTTAGCATCTTAAGAGGCCCCATCACAAAGGTTAGACCAGCGAGAACACCGATCATTGCTAGCAAGGATGCGGTTGATGTTAGCACACCCTTCTTCTCATTTGGTAGGAATATATCGCTGTTCGGGTCAAAGTGTGAGCCCGTCTTCCCTGGGGTCCTGAGAAACTGCACATATCAAGAATTCAGTATCATGTTGAGCCACCAATTCACACATCATGGTAAAATCAAGCAGCACTCTGTCTCACCAAGTATAAGGGGAACGCAAGCATGGGAAATGGCAAGCTGAACCGCAACTTCTTCGTCATATTATCCAGGCTATTGTACAGCCTCTGAGGTAGCTGCAAATTATCAAAATCCAAGGAGCCATCAGTAACAATTCACCAACCTGCCGGCTCTCTCTAGACTCATGCATGCGTGAGCGTGAATCCACCGAAAAGCAAAGACCTACCGGGTGCCAGGACTCGTCCTTCTCCACATGGCCGTGGTTCTGATGATGCGTCCTGTGGCTAATCCTCCTGCAATTACATTTAAGACGGCGCTTTTCTTAACATCAACCATAATTCGCAACAAAAAAGAACATCCAAAATACTGATACTCATCATACCAGCCGTTGTATGGAACAAGAATGGAGGAATGGAGTATATGGCCGACCACGCTGTTCAGCTTCTGGTTGCTTGAGAAGCTCCCATGTCCACTGTAAACACCAAACCAGGGGAAGAGTCAAAACTTGCGGCTTTAGGCTAAAACCGGCATCGGAGTTGGGTACGGAGGACGGCCCGTACCAGTCATGTCCCAGGACGAAGAGCGCCCAGAACATGGTGCCCTGCGCGGCCCAGTAGAGCGGCCAGACGAGCCAGCTGTCGACGCGCGCAGCGGCGGCGGCGAGGCCGAGCACGACGAGGACGTCCCGCAGCACGTAGCTCATGGACCGCCATGGGTCCTTGATCCAGCAGTGCTTCGGGATAGCCGCGCGGATCTCCGCTAGGCCGAAGGGCGGCGGCGCCCCCGGGTTGAATTCCGCCGAAGAGCTGCCGGAGGCCTCCTGGTCTTGTCCGCGGGAGCTCCTTTTATCCTCCTCGAAGACGGACGCGAGGCGGGTGGGCGCGGAGACGCGGAGCGCCCAGTCGCGGTGGATGGCGGCGGCCGCGGGGCGACGCGGCGCCGCGGCGAGGTGGGGAGGCGACGGCAGCGAAATGGCGCCTCCGCGGCTGCGCGCGCGGAGCGGCGTGAGGCTGCAGCACTCGGGTAAGACGAGCTGGGCCATTAGGTGACGGCGACGGCGCCGGTTGCACTGCCACCGATGGCTAGGACAGTCGTGTACCACCACCGTCCGCGGCGCTCGCCCGGGATGATTCTGCGTCCGGGTGGGTGGATGGAACTGGATTTGTGGTTGCCGGGATGGGCTAAGGCGAGGCTTCTATATACGCGAGAGAAATCGCGGGCGCCGTGTTTTGCTCGTGCGAGCGGGCGCCGCGTTGATGATCCGGGGCGGTGGCGGGGCAGGAAAGGGGAAGGTGCGCGTCGATCTGTGATAGAACTGGGTTTGGAGATGGACGGAAGAAGTTAGCACGTGTGAACTGCTTCGGGTGGAACATGACGCCGCTCTCCTCTAATTTGCCGTTGACTGTTTTTTGTTGGTCCTCCTTTGACTGTTTTTTTTCTTTTTGAAATGTCAAGCCTGCGTATATTCATCGGAAGTATTTGTACATAGTACAATACACAGGCAAGAACTGCCAGAGGAAGGGAACCAGTACAACAGCGCGTACCGCTGAAGCACCGCGACGGTCGCCGCCGCTCTCCAGCACCGGCAGCACCGGCGACGGAGAAGAAGCAACACCGCAAACCACACTGGAAGAAGGAACCACCCACGCTTGTAGAAACCGCATAAGCCGCCCGCCGTCAGACGCCGGAAACCGAGACGATGAACACCCATCGGCACAGCAGCTCCGCCCTCCAGATCCAACACGGCATCTCCCCTGCACTGGCACCAACTCCGGCCGTTGAAGCTCCTGTACAAGCTCCATGACCTCACGACCACGCCAGAGCAAGCGTCGCCGCGTCGGCGAGGTCCAAGCACAAAATCCTCCCCGAGGAGGACGCCGCCGCAGCAACCACCTCGGACGGAACACTTGCAAACAGATCCGGCCCCGACCGTCAGCAAGCTGACCATCAGCAGCAGAACCCGAGCACCCTTATTCACCGCCGCCACCATCTCCTCCGAGGACGAAACAGGGGACAACAGCAAACCCTAACAGCACAGCTAATCCTAGCTACTGTACACAAGTCCACCCGGCCAGATCAACGTCTCCTCCACTCCCGGCGACGGCAGAGCCGTCCGGAGAGGAGGGAGACGCGGATCTGGCCGGAGGAACACTGGACGCGGTGGTCGCCTGGAAGTCGCCTCCTGTCTCCTGTAGCAGGGGATAGGAACGAAGCGGTGTCTTTGCTATCAATTCCTTTGACTGTTTTATGGACTGTACTTACAAGCTATTTGGTCAATACCATCAGTTGTATACTCTTTAAATTCCAGCACAGTTTAAGAAACCAATTTTGTTTTGTTGCGATGAAGAGAGCAAACTTTTTGTTATTGAACTGGAAGAAACCAAACACGGCTCACTGCTTTACAACTCGGTCAATCGTTTATCACTGTTGTTGTTTTTTGTGTGGCAAAAAGGTCTAAAGGGCATGTATTATCTGAAACCACCACTTACAAAATTTCCGCAAAAGAATATGAGTTACATACCCCCGCAAGCCTTGGCGGCGTGCCGTGCACAAAACTTGTTGCCGCCTCTGTGCCTCCGGCGTACCAGACTTTGTAAAACCCTATGAGATTTTAGAAGCAGCAACCAATAAGTCGTCGATGTTGACTTGAAGTCGCCGGTGACCATGATCAGGTAAGATTACAGTCCCAGAGAAGCTAGCACGGAGAAGGGTCCGAAGAGCATGACAACTCTGGTCACACATAGATGGGGGACATAAAACTCATCATACCCCCACCGGAGACTAATTGGGCCGAGCTTCAACAAAAGGAGATAAAACTGGAGATCAAAAATAAGATGTGACATCATCCCCTCCGCATGACACCTCCGCTGTAGACAAGCGCTACTCACGCCGGACCTAATGCACGACGATCAACACCATCCTCCAACATGTCGGCATCACTCGAGGGGGGACATCGATTTAGAGAGAGCTAATAAACCAATATTCTCATTGTCTTCAGTGCCCCAACTTTACCGGCGACGAAGAACTCGAAGACCCTACGGGACACCCATCATACACACAACTTCAGGGTTCCCCCACCCTCCGCTACCGTAACAACCGACGAAAGGCAAGAAAACCCACAGAGGTACTTGAAGGACGAGGGGAATAACAGGTTACCTCCTTGTTGCCTCTTGATAACTAACCCAGAAAAGTGTATGCCAGTTTACTCGTTAGTTTTAGATGAAAATTTATGGCCAAGTTCATATAAAGTCTTACCAGTCACGATTAGAATGCTACACTACTATAGAACAACCCTATGGATACGGGTCAAGACCCTCATCGGCAACGGAGAAATGCTACGTGTCCCGAGGTCAGTCACTGCCGTGAAAAGTCAATGGCGATGGTTGTTTACGTAGCTGTCGATCTCACACGGCTAACGATGAATGTATAAAGTTTTGCCATTAGCTACGGAGTTTAATAATCACAGTTTTAAAAAGAGCTAGAGGAAGAAATATTTGACCCAATGTAAATGGACATTATTAAAGCTTTATTGAAGAAAACTTCATCGGGGAGGGTGGGGATTGGGTGGGTGGCTTGCATGTAGCTACACTATTGGTATTGGTCTATCAAGAAACAAACAATCACAACAACACGACATCAACACACGATATATTTGATGATAGGATTAGAACCAAAAGCTTACATCTTTGGGAGCGCTTTCTGGGTGCTACTTCTTGTGTGTCAGATTGAAAGCACTAATTAGAAAGTCAGTTGGGGGTTTCTAATAGCATCTAAAACAGACCATCTCGGTTGGTCATCTCTGCAACTTCAGCTACTCACTCCGATCAAGATTAAGTGTCGTAGAAACATAACTACCCAGTGGCGGAGCTACATCATCTGGGACCAGGGTGCCCAGAGGGTGTCGCATCACAAAAAAATCATTTTTAGGGAGTGCATACATGGTGAAAAAATGCTATTGTGCAAAGATAATCGTTTCGACCCGGTGTGTTGTGCACCCGGCTAACATGTTGTGGATCCACAGTTGTAGCTACCTACATACAATTCAACGCGGAACCAGCGACAAACTTTTCGGATCGGAGTGAGTAACTTATTTTGACAATCCTACGATAGCTTTTCTTATCAGGCCAAGTTCAACTTTAATCCAACTCGTACACATAAAATATCAAAATTCCAATGAGACATGTATATGCACCTTTAAGTCACCTTTCGACATCTTTAACTCGTCTTGCTCAAACCTCCATTTACCTTTCTGAGCTCAAGATTTTCTTTTTCATCACAATCCATGTTGTAGGAAAATTAAATTTTGTGTCACATTAAGACAACGGCACATATCTCGATGTCATCTGTAAATTAAATTTTAGCTCCGTACGGTCTACTATCAAGGAGGTAGTTCAGGACTCTGTACTCAATCACTGGAAAGAAATACATTTGTGCCCTTACAAAATAAATGCAAGCCGATGGGGATCCCTAATAGTAAATAGTTTATTACATAAATAAATAGTTACTGTACAAGATAGAGGTATCATACTATACAAGCAGATCAAGCCAAGCCTTGAGGAGATCTACAAGTGCTCTTTTGCAATTGTAATACAATCATATCAAGCCAAATCTTTAGGGAAGCTGAAACTGAGCCAATGGTAGCACTTCACACCTTACATTATTACATTCATGGACTCACCTATGAGAGGTATCGGGAAGCTGGTGAGGGCGTTACTGTTAAGGCACAAACTTCCAACAAATTGAAGGATAACGTATATGCTAACGCTATGTTTCAACTCAGGGAGAGCTCTGCGCATAAGTACTCGTTTCTGAGTCACTTTGGTAGTAGACTACGTCTCCGGTGTCGCTAACATAGCGGTCATTCTTCAAACTCCGGTATAGCACCTTGAGTAGGTGGAACGGGATAGGTCCTGACTTCTCTGGTTCTCTATAGTACTTGCCAAGCACCGGTTTTGCTGCCTCGGTCTAAAGGTTAAATCCAGACCAACAACAAGTTATCATTTTGGCTCTTGGTAAATATGCCACTTATCTATTACGATTTAATATGCACTTTTATCCTTGTTTACGAAAAATGCAAGAGCCAAATAACAGGAGATGGACACATACCGCCTCGATAAGATGGTAATGTGGGATTTGCGGGAAAAGATGATGAGTGACATGAGTGCTAATGTCATGGTGAATATTGTTGATTAATCCATAGTCCCGATCAATTGTTGTCAATCCTCCACGTAGATAACTCCATTCATGTTAGTTTAGAAAGTGATGTCCATAACCAGTCAGACTTGGGATTCTTAGGCAACTATAAATGAGTATCATCTAAACTAAAATAGTTACAATAAGAGGTAGAGTTGATGTGGTTAGATTAACTTTGGAGTACTTATTTTTATTCATAAAATCAAGGCGGACAATGTAAAACAGTTTTGGCTGATAGCCTTAATTAAAGCAACAGCAAATTCTACAGCGAAAGTCTCTCTTATCCGCCTTGCTCTAGTCGCTCATGGTACAATTAACCGTAGTCAATCAACCTTTATCAAGGGAAGGAATATCTTAGAATCTGTTGTAGCCCTTCACGAAATCATCATGATTTGAGTTAAAGAAGCTTTGGGGCCATACTACTCTAATTGGACTTTGAAAAAAGTCAGCTGCAAATTTTACTTATAAGGAAACGATATGAATATGGAGTGGTTTGTAGGTTAGTCAGAGATCCAGACTTCAATTCACATCAATGGGGAGGTCGGCCAATTTTAAGGAATGCTCTAGGGTGTGCTCTAGACCTGCGTATGCCCGTACCAGTCGTGTGCAATGACGAAGCACTACAGGAAAACGGATAGTTGCCTACGGCCAAATGTATGTCGACGGCATTTTATCGGGGCCGTCGGCATATATGGTTGTATGCCGTCGGCATACATATTTTGCCGTCGGCATATTGTATGCCGACGGCATTTGTGCCTATGCCGACGGTATTTGGCCGTAGACATATGATATAATTCCTGTAGTGAAGAGCGCCCAGAACATGGTTCCCTGTGCGACCCAGTAGAGCGGCCAGACGAGCCAACTGTCTGATACGCGCTGCGGCGGCGGCGAGTCCGAACACGACGACAACGTCGCGCACCACGTAGCTCATGGACCGCCATGCGTCCCTGACCCAACAGTGCTTCGGGATAGCAGTGCGGATATCCGCCAGCGTGAACGGCGGCGGCGCCCCCGGGTCAAACTCCACCGAAGAGCTCCCGGAGGCCTCCTCCTGTCCTCCAGAATATATTTGGTCGTCGTCGAAGACGGACGTGAGGCGAGTGGGCGACGAGACCCGGAGCGCCCAGTCGCGGTGGATGGCGGCGGCCGCCGGGCGACGTGGTCCCACGGCGAGGTGGGAAGCTGAAGGCACCGCAATGGTGCTGCCGCGTCTGCGCGCGCAGAGCGGCGTGAGGCCGCAGCATCTGGGAAGAACGAGCTTGGCCATATTGGGCAATAGCGCCACGTACAGCAGCAACGGTCACCTGGCTAGCACAGTCGTCTACCTAGCACCACGGCCGCAGCACTCGTTCGGGATCGTCGGCGTTCAGGTAGGGTGGGATTGGATTTGTGGTTTTGGAGATCGGAAAAAGGTAGGTTTCTATAAATGCGGGGGAGATCGCCGTTGCCGTGCTCGTGATCCCGGGCGCCATGCATGTTGCTCGTGCGAGCTGGCGCCGTGTTGGTTTGGACGCCGTGTTGATGAGCTCGTCGTCGTGGCCATGGAACTGCTCCCACCGTCTCACATGGCGCCAGCGTACTCCGTGGTTCAAGTTTGATCGTCAGCTTAATCAAATAAAACATGGCTGATATATATGCCATGCGAATCTCGTATGAACTTCAATCTTATGACGCGTAATTCATACATAGTTAACATAATACAGGTGTCGGAAAGAGATAAATTTTGCGAGCCACAAAATTTTGGATTCTTGAAAAAAAGATATGTATCTTCTCGTACTTTTTTTTTTTGTCAAATTCAAGAAAAGTTCAAATAAATTTATATTTAGTTTGAAATTCATCCGAATATAATCCGACAATTTCAGTAATGTTATTCTGAAGCCTTTCAAAGGTTGTCAACCGACAAATCGACGCCCTCTCATGTAGTTTTTCATTAACTTGCTTAAAATCAGTAGTAGTTTAGTGATATTTCCTAGTTTATTCTTTATATATATAATTATTATTTTACTTCTAAAAGTAAATGTGCATTGTGTTACGAGGAGTAGCACGTGAGAAGAGAGACGGGTGGGAGGAATGTGATGGGCTTGTTTGGTTTTGGGTTGCCCTAGCTTTCTTTGCTTGGACGAATTTCATGTTTCACGATTTTGTGTCTTTTGTCAATTTTCGTGGGTGGAAGCGATAGCCTTCCAGGCTTCGCGTTACGTGTTAATATATCGAACACAAGGCAATGCCGTACATGGTTCGGTTGAGAGGGGCAACCGTGCCAGAGAGGGATACGTACATGACTTGGAGTACTACTCCATAATCGTGTAGTATAAACAAAGAGATATTACATAATTCTATTTCTATTTCTAACAGCCTCCCTTAATCACAACCTTCAGAAAGGTTGAGATTACGCTTGAATTCATTTAGATTCTTCACTGGCAAGACCTTGGTAAAACCATCTGCAACCTGATCTTTGGTTGATATGAACTTGATATCCAACATCTTATTGGCAACTCTTTCTCTAACAAAATGATAGTCAATTTCAATGTGCTTAGTCCTAGCATGAAAGATGGGATTAGCAGGAGAATCTTCATGGACGTGCGCGCGAAGCCGATCAGCTCCGGGATCAACACGCCTTTTGTCTTTTCCTGGGAACATGCAATGACCATTTTGTGCACTGTTTTGATCCGTTTCTTCACCATTTTGCCTAGAATGTTTTTCTGTTGCTTGCTGCAGCACATCAGAACATGCTGGATCATGAGGCTCTGCATCATCTTGAACATTAGTAACATTTGGTACAATGGGCAAAGCCATATAATCATCAATATTTGCATCCCCACTAGCGGAAGTATGAGAGGATGATGGTAAAAGGAGTATTTCTTTTCGAAGACGAGCACCGGCATTAGGATTAAGGGATGAAAACGGAAAGACACTCTCATCAAACACAACATCTCTAGAGATATAAATGCGGCCAGTGGAGACTTCTAAGCACTTAACACCTTTGTGACGAGGGCTATAGCCTAGAAAAACACACCGTGTTGAACGAAACGAGAGCTTCCTTTTGTTGTAAGGACGGAGATTAGGCCAACAAGCGCAGCCAAAAACTCGAAGAGACTCATAATTCGGTTTTGAATGAAGGAGACGTTCAACAGGTGTATCAAGGTTTATAACTTTACTTGGAAGCAAGTTTATAAGAAAGGTGGCAGTGAGAAAAGCTTCATCCCAATATTTCAAAGGCATAGACGCATTGGCAAGTAAAGCAAGACCAACTTCAACTATATGACGGTGTTTGCGTTCAGCGGAACCGTTTTGTTGATGAGCATGTGGACAAGAAACATGATGAGTTATGCCAGTTTTTTGAAAGAAACTGTTGAGTTTTTCATATTCACCACCCCAATCAGTTTGCATAGTAATAATTTTCCTATCAAATTTCCGTTCAACAAGTTGCTGAAAATTGAGAAAGACTTGATAAACTTCAGAACGATTTTTGAGCAAGTAAATTTACTGAAGTCATCAATAAAGCTTACATAATATGAATGTTTTCCCACAGAAACAGGTGCTGGACCCCATACATCTGAGAACACTTGTTCCAAAGGAACAGTGGACACACTAGTGGAGACAGGATATGGCAACTGATGACTCTTTGCTAGTTGACAAGAATCACAAATGTAGGGACTTATTTCAGGGGTGAACGAAATTTGATTTTTTCTAAGAACTTGTTGAACCACAAATGATGAAGGATGTCCTAAACGGCGATGCCACGTAGAAGACGACGGCTTTATTGTAGCGAAAGCATGCTTGGAAGACCCGGTAGAGAAGGGCACTAGCGGGTAGAGGCCACCATAACACGGACCTTTAAACAGGATTCTTCTTGTTGCCTGATCCTTTATCAAAAAGAAATATGGATGAAATTCAAGGAATATATCATTATCAAGAGTGAGTTTATGAACGGACAAAAGATTTGTGGCGGCACTAGGAACATGAAGTATATTTTTAAGATGTAGAGATGCATGTGGGGTTTGCAAAATTGAATGACCAATATGACTTATATGCATACCGTTTCCGTCGGTGGTGTGAACACGATCATGTCCCTTGTACTTGTCATGAGTAGAGAGCTTGCTCAACTCTCCCGTGATGTGGTTGGAGGCACCGGTGTCGGGGTACCAGTTGGTATCCACCCCGTACGACGCAATGTTTGCAGTCTTCTCTTCACGATCTTCATCATCAGAGTCATCACGGTCTTGATATCGCCACCAACAATCACTCGCCGGATGCCCATGGATTTTACATATTTGGCAAGTGACGTTAATGTATGGGGTGGGAGCACGGTCACGGCGGCCATTATCATCACGGCGGCCTCCATTGCCACCATCACGGCGAACACGATCATCGCGCCGGTCGTCACGCCTATCATACCCGCCATTGCGGCGGCCTCCATCATCACGCCTATCATCACGGCGGTTCCCACCATCACCACGGGAACGAGAGCGCCACTGGCCACCGTCATCACGGGAGCGAGAGCGCCACTGGCCACCGTCATCACGGGAGCGAGAACGCCACTGGCCACCATCATCACGAGAGCGCCAGGAGCCTCCATCATCACGGCGAGCTCCATCGCGGCGGTCACGGTTACCAAACCGTCCTTGGTGTCCTTGATCATTGACAGCCCGAGCTAGATGTGCAGAGGAGGTGAAGGTTTGAGCGGGCATGGCATCCTCGTCATCGGAGAGCATTTCACGGCGCATGTCGTGGGCGGCGATTTGAGCAAACAGATCATCAAGCGTGGTGCCGCGCTGCCCGTTCACAGCAGCGACTACATCATTGTATGAACCATCAAGTCCATTCAGAATATACCCAATCATCTCATCATCATCAATGGGTTTTCCCGCAGCAGCAAGCTCGGAACCGAGCCCTTTCATCTTGGTGAAGTACTCCGCAGCGGACATATCCTTCTTCTTCTTGGTTTTGTTGAGAGCCGTCCGCAGGTGAGTGATCATGGACCTCGAAACAGAGGTAAACATAGAGGAGATCGTGCCCCAGACCTCGGCAGTGGAGGAGTGCTCAAAAAAATGTGGGAGCATCTCGGGGGAGATGGTCTGGAGGAGCCAGCCCATCACTTGTTGATCACGGACGATCCATGGCGAGTACAACGGGTTTGCAGTGGATGTCTTCTTCCCTCCTTCCTCGACCTCAATGACCTGGGCGGGCGCGGCATCAGATCCGTCAAGCAGCCCCATCACCTGCGCTCCACGAAGAGGAGGGAGCACAAGAGCCTTCCAGAACAAGAAGTTGGTGCGGGTGAGGAGGAGGGTGGGAGGAGAGCCCAGGGCAGCAGCAAGCGCAGCGGTCGATGAAGACGACGACATGGCTGCGGCGACAGGGGTTTTGGCTTGGTCTTTCGGTTGTCTTGGTCGTGTGTCTTGGTCGTGTGGCGGCGGCGGCGGCTAGAAGCGGCGGCGGCGGCTGATCTTTGTTCTTGTCTTGTTCTTCGGTCTTGAGGCGGCGGCGGCGGCTAGGAGCGGCGGCGGCGGCTGATCTTTGGTCTTGAAGCGGCGGCGGCGGCTAGGAACGGTGGCGGCGGCTGGTCGTTGGTTTTGGGGCGGCGGCGGCGGCGGCCGGTGGTTTTTAGGGTTTGGCAGCTAGGTCTCGAAAGAGGCCAGCTCTGATACCATGTCAATTTTCGTGGGTGGAAGCGATAGCCTTCCAGGCTTCGCGTTACGTGTTAATATATCGAACACAAGGCAATGCCGTACATGGTTCGGTTGAGAGGGGCAACCGTGCCAGAGAGGGATACGTACATGACTTGGAGTACTACTCCATAATCGTGTAGTATAAACAAAGAGATATTACATAATTCTATTTCTATTTCTAACATCTTTCAGTTTAAGCTTCTTTTGTAGACGACGCGTAAAAGTCAAGATAAAACACACATCGATAATTAAATGTGCATTTTTAGTAGCGGCGTCAAGAAATATAAATTATACACTAGCCAATAAGGTTAACATAAAGTTGTTTTCTCTTTTTCAAGGAGAAAGGTCTCTTTCTCTATATGTACATGCTTTTACGTTTTAAATACTAATATTGGTGCTAGTGTGTGTGAGAAGTCGCGTGCAAGGAGATGAACAAGGGTGAGGGAAACGCCATGGGCTTGGTTTATTTCGTGTTACTCCTGATCTCTTTGCTTGCTAGCTAACAATGACATGTTTTCGTATCTTTCACTTTATACCATCCATATGTGGTGTGTAAAGTTAAGCTAAAACAATTCGACCTTTGAACACAGATTTATGGTTGTGCCGTTAAGAAATAGAAATTGTACACTAATTGGAAATGCTAAAAACAGTTGTTTTCCTCTTGGCGTGCATATGACTTTACGTTTATTTTCATATCAAGATATATCTTAAGGGCACCGCTAGACGCATGTCGTACTAAAAAAAGGGAAACATATGTCCTCTCCAGAGCCATCACGACCTAAAACCGAATCAGGATCGACGTATTTTGCAATTTTGTCCCTCGTTTTTGGGAAAACAACCCACACTACACAATAGAATTGCAAACATATTTGACAATTCTATGTGGACAAATCACAAGTTTAAAGTTCTTTTTAGGGCGTGAGCGCTCGGCGTAGTATGGTCGCTTAGGCTGTGTAAAAATGACAAGAATTTTAAGAAAAATCTCTCTTATACAGGCCATCTACCATTGTACGCACCTTTTTTCGTTCATGGTCGTCTGTATAACATTTCGCGACTTGTTCACAGAGGTGTCTGCTCGATTGAAAAATACGGTGAGGGACAGCGTAATTTTAGAACCGGGCCTTCGTCTACATAGGTGTTTAAGAGATCTCCGATTGACTATTGTATTTCACCTTGTTTACCTTTTATTTATGTTTGGATTTGTGCACATCGTTGCTATGTAGAGGCCGTTATAATAGCTTGTATCTCCATGGTACCATGGGTAATAAAATTACTCTTTATAAAAAAAAACATCACCGCCCTGTAGCGTGCATTCATTAGTGCGGACACAGGAGATACACGGCGACGGCGGCGGCAGCCTCGCATGGTCGGCAACGTAGCGCGGCACGTCGACATCCCCTGCTCCGTGCAATCGGGCATGGCAGCCAAACAAGCCCCCTTGCATGCATGTGACCGACCTCGGAACGTGAGATTTTTATAGTAGCACCCCCGCACTCCACGATACCTGTCAATTTGTACCAACATTCTGTGAGACACAACTGACCTGCTCATGGGTAAAGATATGAAGCACGCTTCAATCTTCAATATGACAATTCCTAGGATACTAGTTGTTCACTTCATGTAACAACAGGCTCTCCAAATGTCACAAATGCCATGAACAAGGAGAACATGGTTATCGAATATGTTTCAAATAACCTGTTTGGAGGCTTTACTAGTCTCTCAACTCCTTATCAACGTCTATCTATTGTTGTAATAAATATGAAGTTGTCATCAAATACAACAAATCACGCTATAATGTATCAGCACTCACGATACAAATAAATTTGCATGTGTTCTATATATCCGATAAAGATTTTCACACGGAAATTCTTAAACTCTCTATATAGAATTATACGAGGGTCAATGCGATGAAAGAGGAACTGCTCTTTGTGGACTATGCAACCACAAACTCTATACATAGAGAAATATATATTTGAAACTCTAATCAAGAGATAACGATATATTTAAGTAATCGCTAGACGTGATACTGTAATTGTTGGCTCTGATCGTGCCACAATTACACTCCCTATGGGTACAAAAAATTATTAATCGAGAAACTTCATAGTATCTCGATTCAATTTGTACTATACAAGATGTAATCATATCCATCAGAATGGTTTCTATATCGAAACTTGTGATGACAACAAAGAGGAGTATCTCCTTTTTTATCAAAACAACGGATGTGATAAACAATTAATTGCAAAATTCCCTCTTTATCGTTAAGATTGTACTACACATGCAATAAAACCGTAACACATGTTGCGAACAAGGAAATTTTTCAGGATGTCAATGCATTCCAAACTTGGCATGATCGCCTTGGTCATCTCAGCATAGAGATGATGCCGAAAATTATAAGCAATTTCATTGGCCGTGATCTAATAAATGATGCTAAATTTTCTCAACCTCTGCAATTTGTGGGTAGATACAACCATTGCGTGTGGACTTTAATAATTTCATGGTTCTAATAGACACATCTCCATGATGGTCCCATGTGTGCATATCATCCACACGTAACCATGTATTTTCCATAATAATGAGACAAGCTATTAAACTACAAGCTCTCACTATTCAAAAAATAGAATTAAATTAATTCGAATGGACAACGTTGTTAAATTCTCCACACATGCCTTCAATGATTATTGCATGGCACTAGGGATTGAATTTCAGCACTCGGTCCCATATATCCACACTCAAAATGGCTTGGTTGAATCTGTAATAAAGCGAGAGTTAAGCTCATGACACATATCTTACTAATGAATTGCAAATACAACCTTGCGTTGGAGTCATGCAAATTTACACCCAGCTGACTTAATTCAACTGCGACATACTACATATCGTAGTACTTCCCTAATAAAATTAGTACGTGCAAATCAAAAGTATTTCCCATCTGCGATAATTCGGTTACAAACCGATATCACCACCGCGGCATACATCAATGGCCCCTCACAGAAAATTTGGGATCAATGTGAGGAATAACTGTATTTCCGTCAACTATAAATACATCATGCCCTATCAGGGGGAGTTATTCAAGGCTAGTATGCTTAGTGAGGACAATTTCCAGGCATTAGGGGGAGATTTTAAGTACCAAAATAATGCCAGGAAATCAATTGGAATGTTCAACACATTTCTGCCTCAAATTCGCGTACTCAAGACACCGAACTTCGCGTTCAGAAAATTCACTAATTTGCAACAGATTGCAAATAACCTGCCAAATCCATTTACTTGCTACAAATATATCACAAAATCCTATAATCCTGCAACAAGTGTGCCCGAAAGAGTGGAGGTACCAACAAAAACCACTCAACTCCTTGTTCAAAACAAGAGGGGGAGAATTGCGGCCATAAAGCACAAGATTCAACTTCTTGCAAGTAACAAAGGAAACTGATGAAGAAACCCTCAGAATCAGTAAATGCAAGTCAACTTCACGTTGATAGATACCAAATGGGTAGTATACACCCAATGGATGGAAAACCATCACAACCCAGCTCAATAGTGCACAATGACTGGGATATCGGAATACCTAGACTCAACCGTATTGGGAAACCACGAAGAGTCACCAAGGGTAAACAAGATTTTCACAAGTATATACATTCTGGAGAACATATAACTAAAAGCCTACAACTGTCGACATACATTTCTCAACCATGATTGCAAACAACCTTTACAATGATCCGGATCCAAAGACCATGTCCATGGCAGAGTTTTGAAAAACACTCGCTTGGACTGAACTCAAATAAAGGATGCAATCCAAGGAGAAATTGCCTTGCTCACTAAAGGAAGGTATACACAAAAGGAATACCTACACCAGTTTTCGTCCAAGAACGGAATGAGAACAACCAGGTGGTGAGTCAATAGCAAGGCATGTAGCATAAGGGTTCACGCAGATACCCAAAATCCATTCTCCGGATACAAGTGTAATCAATTTCCGATAACTTGTCTCAATGGCAGTAAAAATCATCTGTTTATGCAGTTGATAGATGTAGTGACCACATATATTCATGTGTCACTTGATTCAGACATATAGGTTCCCCAATTGGAATCCCAATTCTGGATTCAAATACAAATCGCAACATGCACAATGTAAACTCAATAAGTCATCTCATGACTTACAATAGTCGGAACAAATTTGGTACATCCAACTTAGTGAGTTCCTTGTACAAAAGGATTACTCCCACAATGATGGTTTTCATACGTGTTCATCAATAAATACTCAATAGGGTATTCATAAAATCAGTGTATGTTGATGATTATAACATCACTCGCAACACACAAGATATTGGTGAACCACGTACTCATCTAGAGACGGAACCTTAGATGAAGGATATAAGCAAAATATCAAACTTTGCTTTAGCTAAAATTCGAGCACCTTCACTCAAGAAATATGGTACATCATTTTGCCTATATCCATAAATTATTGGAGAAATTCAAAGCATGAACAAGTCATTTATATCCATCTAAACTCTATGGTTATTCAATCTCTAGACGTAGAGAAACATAGATTCATACCATGGAAGATGGAGAAGAGATGTTGGGACATAATGTTCCAAATCCCAGTGCCATTGGACCTAGCACCAGTGACAGGAACAAGAGTATCTTTCTGATATCTCAAGGCACCAAATATCTTGACTTATTTGTTATTTCAGAGAAATCTGAACTCCAAAATCATCGGATGCGCTGATACTAACTACTTTTATGATCCCATAATACTAGATCACGGACGGCTTCATGTACCTACATGGTGGGCTAGCCATTCCATTGATGTCTTCCAAATAGACTCTAGTGGCTACAACCACCTATTATTCTGATATACAAGGATTCACATCGATATGTGTGGATTTATGGAATGATAAACCACATTCAACATTCATGTTGTATTGGTTCTTTTGAATCACCAACTATTATACAAAGATAATAATACTTGTGTTGCTCAGATGCAAACTGGTTATACAAAAGCAATATAACTAAGCATATTGCTTCTAAATTGCAAGCATCAGGGGGAGTCTCTTCCTGAATTATAACCTACTCAAACATTATATTACACTCCTTTTCCCCTTTATGAGTTTACACTCATGGTTCTCGTCAAGGTTTTTAATGAGGTAATATCAACACAAGAATATATGTCATACCTCCTATTTTCCCCACCGGGGTTTTTAATGGATGTATACAAGACATATCAATTGTCCTCTAAACTTACCAATGAGTTTTATCCTTTCGAGGTTTTCTCATATAAGTTATCAAAGAGACAATGAACAATATATGTTGTGACATTTTCTCCTTACTTTTCCCACTGGGTTTTAAAGGAGTTTTAACAACATATCAAATACTATTCTTCTCATATTTTTTTCAAAGGGTTTTTGGGGGAGAAATTATCAACTTAAAATAACACATGTCATATTTTCTGTTTTCCCCATTGGGGTTTTTAAAGGAAGTATACAAGGCATATTTATTGTTCTCTAAACTCGCTTATGAGCCTTTTCCTTTTGAGTTTTCTCATATGAGTTGCGAAAGAGACAATAACCATTATATGTTGCACCATTTTCTTCTTATTGTTCCGATGGGATTAAAGGAGTTTTAGCAACATATCATACACACTAGTCTCCTCATATTTTTTTTCCACAGTGTTTTTGGAAGAGTTACTCAAGATAATATACGCTTGTGATCAAGATCGAACAAAGGATTCTCAAACAGATGACTATGAACAAGAAGATGCGTTGTACAAGGGGGAGTGTTAGAAATAGATATGCAACGCTGTACGGACGCGTCCCTTTAGTTACCGCCTATCTTTGTAGTTACCGACTCTTGTACAGGTATATATACCCCAATCCTTCGATCAATAAAGATAGTTCGATTCATTTGCTCTTTCTCTCGTTTGCTCTCGATCAATTCCAACAAATTTGTTGGAGGCAGGAGCGACGACGACGGCTACCGGATAGTGCGTCCGCTCGGTGCACCAGGACTCCCTCTCGTGATCTCGTCCGAGAACGTGGGACGGCTCGGAAATGTGTATGGGCGATTGATTTGGCTGAAAGCTCGATCGGTGGTGCAAGTGCAACTAGCATCTACTCCCTCCGTTTCAATTTAATTGACTTGTTATCCACTAAACATGGATGTATCTAGACAAGTAGCAAGTCAATTAAATTGGAACGGAGTGAGTACGTAGTACTGTACATGAGTAGCTAGTCAACTACCCAACTGACGACACGACAGTACTACTGTCGCTCCTAGAGCAGTTGTGATATTCTCTCCTTTTTCCATGGCAGCGTCAGCACGCACTGTGTTGGTCCATGGCCGGCGCGCGGGCTGCTTTGCGTTTGCGTTAGTTAACCACGCTATTGTCCTGCCGCTTGGGTTGCGAGGCATCTTTAATTGGATCCACTAATTAAACACGGGGCTACTAAGAAATTGCTTGGAACCAAGCGGCCGTGGTCGGCAGCAGGACACGAGGTCCTCATGGCAGCACCCACACCCGCACCATGCATCCCCATTTCTTTTTGCCTTGGTCTCCTTCATAATCTAATAGAATACTGCCCGCCTTCGGTCTTAAGTCAAAATCGTTCTTAATATCTCATACATCACGGCGTCATAGTTTAAACCGAGTGAGCAGTGCATGTACTCTCAGTTTGTGTAGCTATAGCTGCAGCTGTGCGAGAGCAGATTTTGTGCTCCGTGCACCAGTGATCCCGGTGGTTTAAACAAATCGAAAAAATATTTACAAGTCTCAAAAAATTCTGAGAAAAATTCCAGATCTAGCCAATGATATACTCCCTCCGTTCCATAATATAAGATGGCATACTCCCTCCGTTCCATAATATAAGATGTTTTAGCCATTTTTTATTATGGAACGGAGGGAGTATATCATTGGCTAGATCTGGAATTTTATATGTTACACATGTTGTCTAGATTCGGACTAAAAAGAGTATACATACACTAAAATATGTCTAGATACATGTGTATGCATGTGCATGTGGTAAATGGCTAAAACATCTTATATTATGGAACGGAGGGAGTATATCATTGGCTAGATCTGAAATTTTATATGTTACACATGCTGTCTAGATTCGGACTAAAAAGAGTATACATACACTAAAATATGTCTAGATACATGTGTATGCATGTGCATATGTGGTAAATGGCTAAAACATCTTATATTATGGAACGGAGGGAGTATTCTACAAACGTGTAAAATATCAACTTCAAATACTTTGTATTTTGGGCTACACAAAAATGACAAAAATGTAGATCTGAATATGTATATTTTCAAATCTTCAAATTTATCAGATTTTATCATTTTTGTGTAGCGCAGAATACAAAGCATATGAACTTTATATTTTACACGTTTGTGGAATAAATCGTTGGCTACACCAAGATTTATTTTCAGAATTTTTTGAGACTTATAAATATATTTTTTTCATTTTTTGAAAGCACCGGGATTACTGGTGCTCGGGTGCATAGGACACTTTCCGCAGCTGTGCCCTCATGGCCTCATCAATGGGAGTCTTCTTCCAGAAAAAAACAAAACAATGGCCATTCAAGCACAGGCGCCTCCAACTGATGGCTGCTAAGTGCTAAACGTGCCCGCGAGCTTGCAGCTCCACGTAATGCCTTATTCGCGCCATTTATGTCAGTGTCCGGAAAACTTAGCTTGGACAGGTGAGAAGTTAAGTGGATCGTCATCAACCATCAGAATCGCAGGCGCTAATAACTGAACCATATATAGACGCGGACAGCAGACAATACGATAATCACTTGATTAGCAGTCGGCTGTGGCAGTGTAGACATATGCAAGACCTCATATGTATCTCATGGTTTCCACCATCTCTTGTTCTCCATGGATTTTGTAATCTGCTGAGCGAGGGAAGCAAAATTCTCCGACTCGCTCTCAAGCTCGGCAGATTCTTGGCTTATTCTCTGGTCAAGATAGATGATCAGCGCCAAGGCCTACGTACTCTCATTAAAACATGTATAAGTCAGAATTAATTACTGTACCGCAAGCTTTTCCTGCCGCTCCATAAGCTTATCTTTTGCATGAGTGGAAAATACCCCGTCGAATTTATATTTGGCGAGGATCTCTTGCGTGCTTTTCATTCTTGGTTTCTGAACATCACTTGGCCCCTCCACCTCTGACAGCAAATTTGATTCACAGAATCACATTGCAGTCAAGAAAGGATCAATAATGTGTATATCCTTCGAACTGCATGCAGGAAAACATTGTCCCCCTACCTGCTTTGTTGTTCCTATTAAAAATGGACCAAAAGGATGGTTCTTTCTTCGGGTCTTCGGTGTTTGACATCGACTGGGTCGTGCGGTGAAATTTTATTTCAATTTTTTGTTAGCTTCGAATCCTTTTTGGTGATCGATGCCAGGCAAGAATCCCCAGCTACTAGATCCTGCATTCAGAAATTTCATGTCAAGCCAGCAGAGCAGACTGAGCATTTTCTACGTAGAAAACTGAACGGAGAGAAGATGTCATATAAATCTCGGACAACCATTGTGGTTGCCAAAATCCAACATAATGGAAAGAGGCATTTACCTGGACCTGCGACGGACGATCGATGGTTGACGCCGAGAAATGTGAGAAAGACGGTCTTGTTCTATGCTACGAGCCTACGAAATCAAAGCAAGGAGATGAAAGAAAACTGTACAAACTTTCGCTGGCTAACACGTTTGGCCAACTTGAAGTGTGGCTTGCCACGAAAAGCTCAGCGTGCTTATTTTAAGGTAACACATGTCTGTTATTTTTCTTTTCTTTTAGACATGCCTTTTTTTAGCATACTTTGAATAACATGCTGGATGCATTGATACTCCCTCTGTTTTTTAATATAAGATGTTTTAGCTTTTGTCCACATACACATGCACACAAATGTATGTGGACACATTTTTGTGTGTATGTTCACTCATTTTAGTGTGGATATAGACAACATGTGTACCACCTAAAACATCTTATATTAAAAAACGGAGGGAGTAGCTCTGAACAATATAGGCTCCGAAACCATAGCCCATTTGTTTGCACAGAAAGACACAAAAGAACCGCCCAATATTGGCAAAGAGCAACAGCCTTAACACAGAATAGGACACATGAAGCGTTGACAGACAAATGGCAACAAGAAAATTTCAAAAAAAAAAAGACAAATGGCAACAAGAAAATCGATCAAACCTAAGCATATCTTGATGTAAGCTAGGGTAAGGAGATGCGACTAAGAACCGACTATCGATAGAAAAAAAAAAACCTTGTGCATGGAGCCTTGTGGAAGAGCCCACGAGGCGGCGGTATTCGTTCGTGAACAGAGTCCTACAACCAGCCGATTCACCACTGTCCTGGGTTAAGGTGGCATTATGCGGGCACGACTTGTATGAGATCTGGGCTTCGTGTGCGATCGAAGGATCGAGTATCCTGGACCGTTGGATGTGAAACATGTGGGTATAGATTGGATATCTAGAAGTGGTGGAACAGTTTTGCAAATAAGACCTCGTTTTCCTCTGTATTGCAGTTCTGTACTCTCACTCTTTGAACCCTAGTTCCCAAATCAAGGAAGCCGGCAGCGACGACGGCGGCTCCAGGTCCTGTGCCAGTCCGTCCCCATCTTGTGCCGACGTGTATCGAGGGGGACGAAGACGAATCTTCCCTCTCCCCTTCTCTCTTGTGGCGACAATGGAGTCCTAGCTAGTGGCGACGGCGGCTACAGCTCGTCAAGAAAATTTGGGACGGGGGCGACAGATCGCCCACTGAATATTCAAGACAAGGTTAGCTGCCAAAGTACATTATGTTTTTGAATGCCATGCCTTAATACACCCGCCTTTCCCTGTTATTTTACTGGAATCTGTTGAGTTCCTTACCTAATTTTGGAGCCTGTTACGAGCTACACTATGCAGAAATTACCCGATTTTGATTTATTTTCGTGCTCTATAACATCTAATGCAAGCAGTTAAATAGTTCAGTAACCTTCTCTACTATGAGCTGCATTTCCTCTAGACTAGATTCTGTAGAAGGTCATTAGATTTTAATGTCATGTTACTGATTGTGAAACTGACTACAGTACTGTTCTTCCAATGGAGTCGACTAGTGCCACATCACCATCGTCAGCCCTTGCATGCCTGGCCAATCCGCCTACCTTACCAACCATCTCAGGTAAATTCTTGGCATTTATATAGTGTTAATATATCTGGTTCTTCATGCCAAGCTGGCGATCTGTATTCAAATGTGTGCTGCCTTTGAGCAGTAGAAAGTTGTGCATATAGGTCAGGTTTTGGTTGCTGATGTTTTTCTCCACCAATCCCTCCCTCTCATTACAGTTAAATCACTCGATGCTGAGTGTGTGGTGAGGATGGGAAGTAGTCCTTCAGTCTACTAGACTTTTCATTTTATTTCCTGCACAAAAACCTGATACTTTCTTTGTTGATGTTCCGTTATCATTTCTGGTAGTGGAACCCAGCCCTGTTATTGGGGGTCGTATGGAAAAAAAATGTGTGCTTCAGCTTGTTCTTTTATTTATTTTTGCAGAATCGGTCAATAGTTTGGGAATGACAGAACTATGTGATGCCAACTCTTTTTCGGAGATTAATTCTAGGATGCTTCCTCTAAGTGAATTCTCTACACCCAAGAAGAGACAATGCTTTTCTCAAGATGTAAGTGTACTGCTGATTTTATATTTTTTCTTTTGGCTGAATTCAAATGAACAATTTGTAATGATCACCTGATTTTTGTGTTTACTTTGGCATGAGCACATGATATCTCATAAGTATATTTTTCTCAAACTGAAGAAACATGTTATCTTACCTGAAAATGCCGAATTTACATCTCGAGTCATTTGGCATGTCGGATACAGTGGGCTTTACATGTTCATTTTTGCAGGGTTCATTGTTTAAACCAGTGTGCGATGAGGCATTAAAACCAACAGTAGGAATGAGATTTGATGACATTGCTTCTGTAGAGGCATTTTACAAGAACTATGCTCATCAAGTGGGATTTGGTGTCCGTCTAGGGCCGCAAAGGATGGTGAACAATGTAATTCACTGGAAGCGTTTCTTGTGCGCAAGGGAGGGGTACAGGTCCATGAAAGGTACTCATTTAGTTGACCAGTTGGACAAGAATGATTCAAATAAAAGACGAAAGGTTAAAGTAACACGGTGTGGATGTGATGCTCATATTTATGTCAATCGTGATAGTGAAGGAAAATATAACATTGCTTCAATGGTTGAGCACCACAATCATGAACTAGTTTCCCCAAGAAAGCAACACCTAATTAGATCAAACAGAAATGTAAGTGAGAAAGTGAAGTCAACACTATTTGATTGCCACAAAGCTAGCATCGGAACAGCCCAAGCATATAGGTTACTTCATGTTGGAGTAGGGAGCTTTCAGGATGTGGGATGCACGAAGAAAGACTTGCAGAATTACTATTCTAAGTTCAAAAATAAAATCAAGAATTGTGATGCTCAAATGCTAGTTGACCAGTTCGGTAGATTGAAGCAACTCAACCCTGCCTTTTTCTTTGAGTATGAGGTCGATGAAGCTGGTGTATTATTGCGTTTGTTTTGGGCAGATGCAACTAGCAGGAAAAACTACAGCCATTTCCATGATGTGTTGTCCTTTGATTCAACATACAGCACTAACCAATACAACTATATATTTGCGCCATTCACTGGTATCAACCATCATATGCAAAGTGTCTTTTTAGGCGGTGGATTTTTGCTGAATGAGACGACAGAAGACTACATATGGTTGTTTGAAGCATTTCTTAAATCCATGGGTGGGGTTGCTCCGAGAGTTATCATAACAGATGAGAGTGGTAGCATGAAGAATGCTATCGAGGCAGTTCTCCCTGGTACAGTGCATCGTTTGTGCATGTGGCACATTTTGCGGAAGGTTCCTGACAAGGTGTCACTTGAATTGAGAACCAACGAATTCTTCTACAGAAGGTTGAATACTTGTGTGTGGAATTCTGAAACACCTGCAGAATTCGAGGAAAATTGGAAGTGTGTAATGTTAGAGTTTGGCCTGCAAGAAAATTTATGGTTTACAAAATGTTACCATATCCGTGGGTCATGGGTGCCGGCATACTTCATGGGCATTCCCCTAGCTGGTATTCTCAGAACAACCTCCAGGTCAGAGAGTGAAAACTCATTTTTCAAGAATTTCATTCGCCGCAAGCTCGCCTTTGTTGAGTTTTGGCTTAGGTTTGACACAGCCCTGAAATGTCAGAGACAAGAGGAGTTGGTTGCTGACCACACGAGCTTACACACAACACCCAGATTGTTGTCATGTTGGGAAATAGAAAGACAAGGTAGCCTGATATTCACTCATGAGGTTTTTGACTTGTTTCAATGTGAGGTACTTGCTGCTAGAGAGCACTGCGATGTCCAGGACACGAAGGATGTGGAGGGGCTCAAAATCGTATCTGTCAGTGATCAAAGTCATCGGAAGAACAAGGTAAGGGAAGTTCGTTTACAAACAACGAACATGATAGCCAAATGTTCATGTATGCTTTTTGAGTCCAAGGGCATCGTGTGCCGCCATATAATACGTGTCTTGAGGGGAGCAAAAGTAAATGAACTTCCAAACTTTTATGTGCTCAAAAGATGGGAGAAGATGTGCAAAAGGTAATCGTGTTTCCATACTTATAGCAAATTTGAACATATTAGGATCGTTCCCCTTATTAATTATATTCTTTGTAGGGATATTCTCTATGACGGGGAAGGAAATCCACTTGAAGATAATCCCATTGAGAGTGTTGACATGGATACAAGAAGAAAGATCTCAGACGCAAGAAATAAGTTAGAAGATATCATCCGACATGCAAAAAACTCGAGTGGAGCACTAGACTTGCTCAATTCGGGTCTGCGTGATCTCGAGTCAGTTGTTTCCCAGTCTGCACTTGCTATAACACATAGTTTACAAGAAGAACAAGAATCGTTTGTTGGTAGCTCCTTCCCTACTCAGGTTGATATCCTAACGCCAACCAGTGTCGACGCAAGGGGCACATGCTCGAGGATTAAGGGCCATAGAGACAAGGAAAAGAAGGCAGATCCAAAGAAGAAATTAGGCGTTTGTACACGGGTGCCACGCATTTGCGGCACATGCAAGGAACTTGTGTTACATGACAGCCGCAAGTGTCCGAAGAAAAAATGAATTTGTTTGTCCTCTGGGGGTCCTTAAATATTGTATATAAGCTATTGTTGGATGGTGTTGCTTGGCATCTCATGTTATTTTAGCTTTGTACTATGTAATGAGCTGAAAAACTGGTTCAATGTACAGAGTAACCCATTTAGCATTTTATGTGACTTTTTTAGTTCGCTGTGCATTCTCCTATTCGGCTATTCCCCTGTTTGTGCAAATGTTCCAGATTTAGTTATTGAATTCTCTATTGATTTATGAGCTGGTTTAAATTGAAGTTTTAACAATGGGAAGGAAGAAATTATTTTTACATAGATTAATCACTCTATATTTTGAGTGAACTGTATTTATTGAGTTATTTTGTCCTCTTCTCGGGCACCACTTTCTTGGATGTTCATTCTTATGTTCCGGAGATGAAGCAGTCAGTTCCTGTTGGGAATTACTCCTACATTCAGTTTTGCATTAGAACTAGAATCAGGCAAGCTATGATACATCTTAATGTCATTCAAGGTTTACTATCTGAAAATTGTGGAATACACGTCTCAGTTCTGTCAGGTGATCCATCTCATGCAAGTAAACTGAACATTACTTCTCAGATGTCGTAAGCTCAATCAGTGCATTAGTACATAACTATGTTTGCGTATATAGCTAAATTTCACCATAGGAATTATATCATTCAGAAAGCCATACATCTGGATGAAGAAATGCCATAACAAACCCTGACACGATTTGCGAATGGTGCCAGCAATAGTATCTAAAACTGAAAATGGCTCCTTCAGTTTTTTGGTCCAGGAGTTCAGACTACATCAAAGTGTGGTAGTATTCACCAATCTTCTTATTAGTTATCATCACTAGATCATTCGGCCAGCACCAGGCTCCCCTGCTCATGCTGCTGCTCCTCAGCTTGTGATGCCGAATGGTAACCAGTTGATTCCTTATTGCTGGTACATGCTGCATGTCATCACATGAGAGAAATTAGGAGAGCAGCAAGAGAGTTATAATCATGCTGCATCATTTCTGTTTGAAAATATTTGCTCAAACATTTTTTGATATGGAGTACAGGTTAAAATCTTCTTGTTCCTGTAATTTGCAAATGACATGTTCCTACAGGAGAAATTACTCCAAATTTCTGATTTGCAAATGACATGCAGGTTAAAATATTGTTAGTAACAGGAGATAGTACACTTTCAAAAACTTGCTACCTCAATCCTGTTTGATTTGGGTTAGAAATATCACAACCTACATAGTTAAAACAGACCCTGACTACTATGCAGCTTGCGCAAATGGCAAATTTCTGGAAGTATGGAAGCTTGTGCCTTTCGTGCAGTTTGGAGCAGCATTTTCATACGAGTGAACCATATAATTCAGGTTCAAGAACCTGGTACTGTCTTTTACTGGAATGTATTCTTGAAATGCAACACCCACGAAATACATGCTGTACTCCATCTTAGTTTACTCGAACATGCCTATGCATATTACTCCATCTTCTGAAATTGGAGTAGTTCTGAATTTAATGAGGTTATTCTATAGCTTCACCCTCATCTATACTCTTATCAGCATGAACTCCTATATGTTCTTTTAGTTTAATGTCAGTAACATGATTAGCATCTTGTGGTGAATTTTGTATCTAGACTAGATTGCTCTGAAGAGAGAGACATATTTATGTATGCTTCCAACAATCTGTAAGGCCCTAACAAAATCCTATCTTAAGACGTACTCCTAAATGAGAGATGACAGAACATATTACTGTATGTTTCCAACAATACGTAAGAACCTTGAGATCTTACTATTGAACCTTGAGTACAACATTTTCAGGCATGTTACAATCATATGCAAATAAATGATTCATTCGGGACTTCAGACATCTAGTTGCACTGACATGAACCGATCCAACAGCAAATAGAGTACTCCGAGACAAGACTGACAAATTGCTCAGGCTGGAAGAGAAGGGATCACGGAGAGTAAACACGGATTCTTTACCTTGCATCGTCGAGCGCCACATCCCACCGCATCCTGCCGCTAGGGTTCCGGATCGCATCGTCGCCACAGGGTCGCCGTCGCATGACCTAGTGTCGCCGCTGCCTGACCTAGCATCGCCGCCACCGGATCCGGGAAAAAGGTTGACAAAATTCAACCTTTTCCACGGATCCAGCTGAGGCAGTGCGTGTAAGCGACCACTGAGATGGAAACGACGGGGACGCGTCGCGAGGAGAAGAAGACGGGGACGGAGGAGGATAAGGGGCAGGGACGCGTCGAGGCGTGTCGTGGGGATACGGCGGCGAGACGGACGGAGGACGGCGGCGAGACGAACGGAGGACGGCGGCGCGGGGTGGGAGAGAGGAGCCAGGAGGGGACGCGAGGAGGAGGACGACGGGATTTTTGATGGACGAGAAAGAACGTGGGGATTCTTTTCTGGGACGGAGGGACTACAATACAGAGGAAAATGGGGTCTTATTTGCAAAAATGTTCCACCAGTTCCGCACGTCCGATCTGTACCACCTGTTTCATATCCAATGGTCCAGGATACTCGATCCTTCGATCGCACACGAAGCCCAGATCTCATACAAGTTGCCCCCGGCATTATGCAAGAGCCGACTTCTCACGCTAGGCTGAACCATCTGGGCTATGCGTGCATGTGGAATTTATTGGTTTAATGCGGGGCTGTTCTGCGTTCACAAGATATACAAACTGTGCAGTAGAATCCGGTGTTACAAATTAACTTGACAGTACTAGAAGGGCGCCCTGTCTCTGATTACACAATACACCATGTACCAGGAAACTGGACAATCTAGCCAGTTCACTGGACCAGCAAGACGACCTGTTTCCTTATTTTATCTACACTGACAATGGACAACCAACTTGCTATGAACTTCACATTCGTCCAGATAGATTCCGACAAAGCTCTGAGAATTGGAGAAGACACAAAGGCCCCGAGTTAGATCAGACCGCACAACCGGGGCCTAGAACAAAGTTGTTTTCCATTTGCTTTCACCAAGGCTACCATTCCGGCTGTCAAGCCGGCGAAGATAATGGAGGAGATGAGATGTTGTGCGCTCCGTCCAACTGCAGATGAGTTGAGATGAGATCAGTAACACATTGGTGCTAACTGCTAAATGGGAACCATTGGACTGAAGACAAGTACATGATGGAAGGCAGACCTTGACTAAGAGTGAAAGTTGTGACAGTAATGCCACCAACTATGATTGCTGACGCCACAGGAAGATACTGAGTTTGTTTTCCCAACAAATGCAAATTCAGAGGTCAGAATCGCTTGCATGGTTACATGCCGACTAGTGGTTGAGGAATAGAAAGACAACCCATCATAGAAATGAGAGGACCAACACTAAGGTAGGGAAAATGACCAACTCTGCTTACCGGTTCAAATCCGATGATTTGAAAAGGAGAAGAGCTGCTTTTGCTGACCGTGTAGTAGCCGCTGATAAGATCTAGAGCGTCCTAGAGTTGAAGAATGAAGTTTTAAAAGAACCATACGATCAGCAGAACATTGTGAAACAGAAACTGTAGTACTAAGAACATGTGTTAGAAGTGATAATTTAGCATGAAGCACTACAGAGGCCTTCTTGAAATGGCTGGATTTTGCACATTAAGTGCACTATAATTGTACAAAAAGGAGGTATATCACAAGGAATTGTTGCTAGACCTCCAGCATGCGAAGCTTTGCTTTAAATGAATCAACTGCGCATTAAAAGCTCACTGAAGACACACACCTAAAAACGGTTGTTCGCTGGGGCGGCTATTCATGATGCAAATATTAGGCAAGAATACACGATAGTTCCTAAGAAATACCAGAAAAGATCATATGTATGGAACTTACTTGTCGCACTCCGTCATGAAAATTGTTCAAATAATACCGCGAAAGAGCGCTCATGCCATCTTTAATTAATCCAGGCAATGTCTGCCTTCCATATCTGTGTTATTTGAGTTGTCATGAAAGTTGACAATATGCACAAAATAAAGTTTACTCATAAAAATACTAGAAATTACCTCACAAGGTCTCCTTTTAAAGCGTAAGAACCAGCATATTCAAGGCTTAGCTCATCCCCATGCTCAACCCACACTGCCAAGCATGTATTCAGCATGAATGTGATGCATGCAAAACCGTCTAATGCACCAGACTAAACAGTAGCGTACCTTACATTTTTTAAATTTATCATTAACGCTATCGGATTGAGAAATACTTTCAGCTGATGGCAATGCTCTCATTCGCTGCAGCTGCGAATCCAAAGATTTTCTTGCAAGGAAACTCTGGAAAAGCAGAAGAAAGGGCACTCAAAAGGAATTCACCACAATAATATGAAATGATTCGGCACCGTGTTCATCGGACCATTAAAAGTAGCACGATGTGAATCACATGGACATTTAGTTTGGCCATTAAAATCGTACGACATCAACCACATGGGTATTTAATCTTCATAGTCAACATTAGTGTTCATTCAGCTGCATCCTCAGTTTAGTTGCATGGGAATGTATTTGCTTCAAGGGTCATTCTTATAGCAAATATTACCCTGGTATAGTAATGCAGAGATGTGAACCCATAACATTGTCAAATATCTTGGCATTTCTTTGCTTTCAGATGTTCTAGGTGGCAACAACAAAGATCTCCACAAAGGCCTGTAGGACTTCCAGGTGGAAAAAACAAAGACTTCTCACTGGTAGTGCTTTAATGTAAGAAACACAACTTAACTAGAGTGAGAAGTCTTGTCGGGTGCAGTGATAGGTGTGTATGTGAAGTCATGGAATCGCGAGTTGTTAACTTTTGTATTTCAATAAAATAATATGTTATTTATTTTGGAACAGAAATAATGTTTATCAAATTGGATCTGAGAAGTAAGGTGGTACAGACCTGAGTCACATTTGTCCGGTCCAGGCAATCTATGCAGTTGGACCTAACGACACCAATTTGGTCCAATAGTATCTCTCCTTTAGAGTTCACAAGAAAATAGCTACTCCGCTGGCCCAGAAATGAACAAGAGAAAATTACTTGCCACAGTTAAACCTTGAGTCTGAAGGTATTATTAGGAGAAATGAAGAGTGGAATGTTTGGTACTAAGAAGTTACCCTTGTTTCTGAATAGTTTCCTCAATTGTATCATAGAGAGCTTGCAAGTTATCAAAGTTACCTCCGCCACAAATATGATGGAAATCAAAATGCACATACCTGTTAGAAAAAGTACGACATTATTAGCAGAGAATAAATAAATATTATGCAACACATAATCCCTGGGAGATGGTCAGTATTTCATTGCTTGAAGATTTAAATAAATATAAATGAACAGAAGGAATAGCTAAGCATTTTCAGGAAACATAAACTCCTAAAGCACCTGATATCAGGAAATTTCTCCATTTCAGCAGCAAATGCATTGCTCAAATTTCCTTCATCACCTTGCTGCAATAAAAAAGGTCAGATGAACTATCATCTGTCTGCTGTACGGCCTGAAAGAATAACTGCTTATGGAATCTAAGTTACTGTACCAACTAAAAACCAGGAAAACATGAGTGGCCACAGCTCAATGTGCACTATATCGGAATGATCTTCCAAATGGTATTGTATAGCGTTAAACTAAGGACTGTTGTCTTTTTCAAGGGGTAATGTCACATTTCCATCTTTTCAAGAGGTAATATGTCACTTTGGTCTTTTCAAGAGGCCAAGACATTGCCACAGACCATTTTATTTTTCTGTTTAATTTTGAATTTACTAATCCAGGTTAGGACTGGAGCAAACGAAGAACTGAATGTAATAATGCAAGTACAATCATGTTTTTGCACATGGGCTACACAGTCTGCATGAATCTACACAACTTCTTCAATATTGTAGCCCAAAATGTAAAGATCGTGCTATAAATTAACATATCGTGAACTGGTTTGATCAACAAAATAGTCCACGACATCAATATTTTAAAACCATGACATCAATATGAATACAAAAACTTACTTTATCAGTAAGATCAATAACCGTTGTATCTCCATATCTTTGTGAAAGATCGTGAAAGTGGTGTTGAACAACCTTCGTCTGTGAGCAGTAGTCATTTGAGAGAGGTCAACAGGCAATATTCAATGAGTGGTCATTAGATACGGAAATTAATGTCAACACGTTCCTACCATTTCTTCATGTTCAATAATGCTGAGACGTGGTTTGTAGCTCAAATCCACTATTTGCTCCCACAGAAGCGGAATAGAGCCACGAACCTAGCAAGAGTGGTGTAAAATACTAAATCTGAATGCTATCACATAACATGGCATTAATACGACTAATATCAAGTTCTCTTTTGAATATGTCATGATCGTCCAGCAAAGAAGCTTATTCTATTAGATCATGGACGCACCTGTATAAATGAGGACGTTAAACCTTCATACTCGACCAACTGTTCTGTCTCGACAAAATTAGCGGTGGCACCTTCGAGATTTGCACCCCTTCTCCACATTCTTGTCCCTACAATGAATGAATGGATGACAATGAAACGTGACTTCCCAGTTGATACATTCTGATCGAAATGTGAGGAAAAATGTACAACCTAAACGCCTGTTGCATCTCCGAGAGAACAAAGTTATTCTGACTGGTCCATCCTTCAAGGTAAATTGCTCTGTCTGAAAACGTAAAATAGTCAAGGATGGACCAATTCCTGAAGCATATTGTCCTCCAGTGCTGAAATACAAATTGTGAGGACAACATTGTTCGCTTGCGCGATGGAAAGAGAAGCCATGAACTCCTGGATATCATAGAGATGCCAACAGCAGAAGGCAGGTACACCATACACACAACAAGTGTTAATAAAACTAATACTGTATTATAATTTCATGGAATTTCTTGAAATTTTAGGATATTTCCTTGGATCAGTGGGGTGATGAACTCGTCAAGCTGCAATATAACATGTAACAGAGGTAAATAAATCTGGAAGGGAGAATCAGAAAAACTTGTATTTCCTTCAAACATGATTTACCTTAGTTTCAATAAGCTCCTCTAGCAAATTCCTGTTCCAAACAAATCGTGGATCAGCCTGAAAAATAAACTTAACTACTTGAAGTGCAGTGAACATGAAAAAATCCTTTTGGTGAGTTGCCGGACTCTTTATAAGGAAAAACAAAATTGGCCATGGCTGTAATACAAGCAGAAAGGCTTGTACAGTTTTGTGTTTTATAGCGAGAATTCTCTTGTTGATCACTTCAGAATGCCATGCATATTATTCAGTTCCATGCACCCCCGTCCCCAACCTTAACCTTAACCTTAACAAAGCCTTTTGTCCCAAACAAGTTGGGGTAGGCTAGATATGAAACCCTGTCACGAGGACTTCTCAGGAGGTCACCCATCCTGGTACTACTCTCGCCCAAATGGGTTTCATATCCATGGGACTGGCTAGTTTTTACGTTGGCTCGCCAAGCCTATCACAACCCTTAGATATGAAACCTTTCATGAGGACTTTCCAGGAGGTCACCCACCCTAGTACTACTCTCGTGGGTTTCATATCCATGGGACTGGCTAGTTTTTACGTTGGCTCGCCAAGCCTATCACAACCCTCCTCCTTTATCCGGGCTTGGGACCGGCTATGCCTAGAAGACATAGGCGGAGTTATGCACCCCCGTCCCCAAGAAAAGAAAAAAAAAAAAAAAAAAAAAAAAAACTAAGACACTGAAGGGTGCGAACATACTCCAACGTTCAAATACTGCAGTGTGTATCTTTACTCCAATGAACATTGGAGGTTCATTGGAGTTGGTGGTGATGGCTCACCTGCCATCTAACCTGGCACCTCGCGTCCACCAAAGGTAATATCTTCATAAATGGGCCATGCAAAAAAAGCCTAAGACTCTGAAAGGTGCGCAACATACTCCAATGCTCAAATCCTACAGTATTTAACAGTGTATCTTTACTCCAATGAACATTAGAGTTGGTATGATGGCTCACCTGCCATCCAACCTGACACCTCAGGTCCACCAAAGGCAATATGTTGATACATGGGGCCATGCAAGCACACCACGTTCAATTGGGTTATAAAATATTTTATATGGCTATCTTTACGGTTTTTTATTTGTAATTTGCCTTTTTCTGGGTATATTTTTTAAAAAATATGTTAGCCTAAGCATGTTTGTCTCATTTTCGCTGGAAGTTGCACATTTCTATGCCTAGCTACATACTCCAGTGCTCAAATACTACAGTTTTTGACAGTGTATCTTTACTCCAATGAACATTAGAGTTGGTATAATGGCTCACCTGCCATCCAACCTGACACCTCAGGTCCACCAAAGGCAATATGTTGATAAATGGGGCCATGCAAGCACACCACGTTCATTTGGGTTATAATATATGCTATATGGCTATCTTCATGGTTTTTATTTGTAATTTGCCTTTTTCCGGGTATATTTTTGGGAAAAATTCTTCACCTAAGCATGTTTTTTTCATTTTCGCTGGAAGTTGCACATTTATACACCTAGTTACAGGCGTCATCTTCCCGTGGACGGTACGTCCACTTAGCAAACCAAAAATCATTGAATATGCAAAAAAAAACTTTAGGCTTCATTATGTGCAACTTGGTAAGGAAAACGATTTCTCATGTGGCGAAGGAATCGCAAATCCATTGCTTTTATGACTGTAGCAACTCAAGTGAATTCAGCTAGTCAAATATTAAAATGTAAATAATAAATAGTCATTAACCTGCTTCCATAATGGTTTATGTACCCTCCCCGCAACCAGCTTTGATGCCCTCTGCAAGCTACAAATAACAGCTCATATGATAAAGAACATTGCACATCACAAATTTTATGCACTGCGCAAACTGCACACTAAACATTTTTTCAGCTGCCTTTTTCTAGACACATGCATGACAAAATAGAAAATGCTTACTTCAATGTCAAATCCCTGTCGTAGGAGTAATACAGTCCACAAGTAGTTTCTGCAATTCTCAAAAGAGACATGAAGTATGCCTCATCCCGTTTCTGCAGGCAGATGTATACACAAGTTAAAATGCACTCCAACCAAATATACCATATACAGATCCGGTTATGACCAAACAATTTAAGTCAAATTGCATTGAATATTCAACTTTTGTCATACTTCCTCTGAAGTTAAATGCTTCATAGCCTCGTTGCAGCATAAGAATTTCATCGAGTTCACATGGTAAACTGTGGAAGCTTGATAAGAGCCAGCATCCTTGCGAGAAGTGATGACAAGTACGTAGGATCCTGGTAAAAACAAATGGATGTGGAACACCCGCTCTGGCTAAAAAAAATGATTTCCAAAAATGTTCTTGGCAAACATACTAGCAGTGCTATAGTGGCAAGCATACAGAAAAGACACGGGAAAATCTAGAAACACGGTGTGAGAAATAATAAAACCATTGCGGTAAATTGATGACTGCAAAGTCAGAAATATTTCCAAAATTTACGTAGCAGTAAAAAACGTTCAGTAAACCAAAGCAGCACCATTTACGATGAACTGGTTCACCTGAGATTCATGCACATCTCTGATTAACTTTACACCACAAAGTGGAGAGCTTGCATCGTAAAGACCTGTATTTTGGGTTTTGTGTTTTGTTTGCCCTGGCTAATTTAGTCATCACAGTACCCTCGAGTATTTACACTTTCTGGCAATATGGCACTCAGACTATGTAGCGTTTGGGGAGATCAGAAACCCAATTCAGTCAAGAAATAATAAAGGAACTCTAGCTGTGACCAATTTCTAACACAGTTACCAAAACTCTGCAGATCTTCATGCAGTTTTCATTAATGTCACAATTGTAACTTATTGTTGCAACAAGTTTAGCATTTGCATTCTTCTGTTCATCAGTAGAAAGCTAGATGGGGAATAACAAAATACCATCGATAAATAGACATTAGTCCATCACAAAATGTTGTCTGATGTTCCCTCTGGATATAAACAAACCAGATGCAGTTATTCAAGTTACTGGGAGAACACCAGCTTCAAGAGCAAATTTAGATGAAATTCATGTGATCATGTCTTAAGAAGCACACTAGGAAGATAAAAATACTAGAGCAACATAAATCCACATGTACTTTGATCATAAGTGAGCTATTAGGATGAAAGTACCCCAGTTTCCATTAATATAACCCATCAACTAAAGGAGTTTACAACTTGAGAAGAAAACAAAAAGAAACAGAACACGAACGTAGGTATCAGACGATAGCAATATGCCAGATAAATGCAGAAACAGAACCAGTGGGACACAACCACCCGGGGCAGAGGCGCACCCAGGCAGGCAGGCAGGGCTGCGGACCTGCGGTCCAGGCACCACGTCAGTGTGACAGTGTCCTGTTCACTACTGTTCTAGGCAACATGGCCCGAAGTCGGCATGGCTCAAATGGGGTGATGTATTCAATCCTATTAGGCCATCTCGTTGCTAAGCATCTGAACGTGAAAGCATTATTACATGGCCCAAGTGGATCCTCTGAGATGTTAGTCACTGTAACGGGCAGAAGCAGAAGCAGGTGGGCAGGCTTGCTTAAAGTCAGGCACAAGAGATATTTGTATAAATCGTAGTTATGCTATGGATATATCGAAAAGAATAAGTGGCTTTCTGAAATCTGCTTTTCACAAAAGTGTAGTGTACGGTTCAGCGAATTATTCTGCAATTGTTTGATCAAAACCGCCAACGCGCGCAAAAAAAGTTGGCGGTTCCACTCACCGGCGAGCATCCTGATCATTCCGGCCACTCCGTATATCCTGGAGACCTTGCAATCGCTCCCGCCGGACGCGGCTTCCTCTACACGAGAAGAGAGGAACGGATATAAGCTACGTAGTAGGTAACACCGATTGATTCACGAGAGGAGCACGCGACGCCGATCAAATCCGGAACGTCTACGGTTTCTGCCAGCCACGGTGACGGTTCAGGGGTGTGACCTGGGGAGAGAGGGCGGAGGGAGCCATCGGCGCGAGCGACGGCGAAGGCGCCGCCGCCGTCGAGCGAGCGGAAGACGTAGCGGTCGCGGAACTCCCGCAGCTCGAGCTCGCGGCTGCAGGATCCCGGCCGCAGGGGCTCCTCGGCGAGCAGCGGGGCGTCGTCGGCGTCGGTCGCCATCGGCGAGGCGTGCGCTGCGGGCTCTGGTCTGGCTGGAGTGGTTTCCCCCGGATCGGAAATGGGAGAGAGAAAGGGTGGGGACGGGATGACAGCAGGTTAGGAACAGGCGATGCTGACGTGGTACCACACGTGGGCCGGGTTTGTGTTTACTAGGTGGGCCCAAGTATTGTTGAAGGGAAGCGGGGTGTGGGCCATGTCCAGCACCGGGAAAGTTTCGGTGTGACTCGCACTTTTTTTCCGTTTCGAGATGGGTTTGTCGTGTCGTGTCGTGTCGTGTCGTGGGTGTGCGTGACTCGTTCTTGGGTTCTTCCGTGAGATCCGCGTGACCCGTTCATTATCAGTTCGGATTCCCAAAAGTTCGGTTCTCTGATTTTAATCTGATCTATCTCTAGAGCTCTACTCGGTGTACATAACAAAAGAATCAAAAAGATCAACTGCCAGCGCGCAGAACCGTATCTCTTCGGCGTCTCTCACGGTATAGTTCCATATATAAAAGCTGATAGGATTCAGCCCCTATTTCAGCATCCACGTCGTCGCCTTTTCCCGACCGTCCGATGCGCACAATCCAACGATCAGGAGTAGCCCACGTTTGCCCCGCGCGTGGAACTGTAGCTGTCTACGGTGTTTGCCAATATCTACCAACCAGACGGCGCCACGTGGCCCGGTCAGCAGCCCGTCCGCGCCGGTCGCAGCCAGTTACCCAGCGCACGATTTTTGGCGCGCCTTTTTTTGCAAAAAACCGCCCGCAGAGGACCTATTTGTAAATTTGTGAAAACCCAAGGGCCTCTGTGCAAATCGACCGCCACATCTCCCCCGCGCCCTCCCTCTCCCACGCGCGACCGGGGGGCGCCGCCGACGCCGCCGCGCGCCGCCGCCGCTGTGCTCCTCCGCGCTTTGTCCAATCAGGACGCGCCACGTCTCCCGGTCACCTCCCCTCGCGCAACCGGTCAGCCGGTTTCTCCCGTTCGCCGCTTCCTTCTTCTTCGGCCAGAGAGACCGCCAGAAGCCCAGAACCCGACCGACAAATCCTAACCCTAGCTTCTGCGACCGCGAGACGGCGGCCATGGATCCATCGCGGGTGGCCGAGCTGCGGAAGGACCCGCCGCTCCTCGCCGACCCCAGCCTCGCCTTCTTCCGCGGCTACCTCTAATCGATCGGCGCCGACCTCCCCACGCTATGCCTCGCCATCGTCTCTCTGCCCGACCCAGACAGATTGAAGGCCAGAGGAAGGTCCACCTCCAGCTCCTCTACCTCCTGCGTGATTTTCGTGTCCTGGCAAGCTCGCAATCGAGCAGATCGAGCCGGCCTTCGTCCGCTCCGGCTGCCGCGGTGGGTCACGCTCTGCTCGCCGTTCGACCTCCCCTGACCTTGCAGTCCACTCCGTCGGGTTCCTGGCGAGGTTCTGCTTCATCTTCAGTTCTTCACTCTCTCTCTCTCTCTCTCTCTCTCTCTCTTCCATGGCATACGCAGCCAGCCGCCCCGAAGCCTCGCCGTCATGGGCGGTGGTGTCCAAGTCTGACATGAGGAGGGTGAAGACGCAGCTGGAGGTGCTTGCCCAGGTGCGGCACCTCAACGTGATGAGCCTCAAGGCGTTCGTCCGTGATCCCGACCGGCTCTCGCTGTTCTACGACTTTGTTCCTGGGGGCAGCCTCGAGGACGTGATGAAGAGGGTGAGGTCGTAGCAGCTGAGCCTCGACTAGGACACCAGGAACAGGATTGCGACCGGTGTGGCCAAGGGATTGAGGTACTTGCACTTCGAGTGCAGCCCCACGATACTGCATTGCAACCTCAAGCCGTCTAATATCATGCTAGAGGAAGGCTTCGAACATGTTCTGGCGGATTGCGGTGTTGCGAGGCTGATTGATTAAGGTTCATCTGATCCGAAATCGTTTGGGAGCCCCTACACTGCTCCAGAGTGCTACCAAAGTAGCAGGTAAAATCTATATGTTCTCAGTTGTTTCAGATTTCGGTGTCCAATTCAGCTGAATCTATTGCTTAGAGTTTTACAATGTGGTCTCCGTGTTTGTCGATTTTACATTGATGAGTGGAAAATCAAACCTGGATTGTTCACATTTTAGTAGGTACCATTCTTGATTACTGAATGAAAACTAACTGTAAATAAACTTCTAAGTATGACTATCACTGCTAGGAAGACAACTCTAAATGATTTTTTTTATTCTAAAATCTGGATGCTTTGTTATTAAATTCGGTATTTTATAAACAGACACCATGTCTGTATGTGTTCACCTCTTGCATACACATTTTCAGATATGAGGCAAACAACTCGAAGTATTTCAGATATGTAGAAATCTGTGTTGTGTGATATATTTACTATTGGCACCAAATATCGTGAAAATTATTATATAACTTGTTATATATTATTTTTAGTCATACTTATACATCTGACAGCCAACATGTGAAGTGATAATAACACATCAAATATTTTTCTAGAACCATTAGCATTGCAACATACTACAAAACCAAAATATGACCGTTTATTTCATTTTCTGCTTTAGGTTTGTGGGAGTGGAAACTGAAGTTGTGCATGAGGAATGCACAACAGAAGCTTTTGATGAAACTGGGGGCTTTTCTTACGCAGTTGTTGTTGTTGTTGGTGAGGTTCCTTATGCTGAATGGACGGGAGATAGAACCGACCTTAGTATTCCATTTAAAGGTTTTGTACCGATGACTCGTGTTGCTTCCGCGTTAGCTCGCGGTTTAGCAAGATGCTCCGGTCGTCGTTCTGTTGGTGTTCAGTCTGTTGGCACTTCTCTTCCTTCTTCTGTGCCTTTGGGTCTTCATGGCTTTTCTGTTCATCCTCCTGTCGGGATTTCTGTGGTGAATGAGCATTATCCTGCCTCCTTATCGGCAGAGCAAGTTGCGCGAAGGCGGGAGATTACTTTGGGCAAGTGGCAAGCTGACGTCTCCGCAGGTATTTTCCTGTTCGTTCTCCTTCCGGTTGCATCCATGAGTAGGTTTGGCTTCTTTTGGTAGCTTATGTTTCTTCATCTCTATCTCGATGTTCATATTTTTTCTTTCTCAGGTGATGTTGCCTCTACTGTGTCTGCTGGTTGTTCTACCTCGGCTCAATGCGTTGGGTTTGCACCATCTTCCTATTTAGCTGCAGCTTTTTCTAATGTTGGTATGTTTTTCTTTTCTTCTTCAGCTGTATTGAGGAGTCTTAGTGCAGGATTATAGTTCACGGTTTACAAATTCTCTAAGAAATTACTTCTCTGAACTTAAAAATAGTACTCCGAACAAGCTCAGGTCTGACGTTGTGTTTACCAAATATAACATGGTAAGCGAATCATACATTATATGTTTTATATTCCTTTTACATGACCGGCTACATGCATTTATTTATTTTATCTGAAGGCCATCCTTTTCTTATTATTATAGCATCCAATACCTATGATACTCCACATTACATTTCAGGATAGGTTTAATTCGATAACCCGCTAGGAAGAGGTGAGCTTTAAGTTCATTATTATAGATAGATGATCATTTCAGGTCTCAGCAAAATAGATTTTGTTCCAATTCGTACTAACTTATCCTTTACAAAATTGGATTGTTTTATGCTTGAAAACAAAATCCTCTGTTTTCTAACACGTCATAATGTAGGACTACCTAGCAGACCCTATTGCTGGTTCTTTTTTATTGGAACAGATATGGAGGTTAAAGTACTTATTTTTTATGTTTAGCATTGACGGCCAGTGCACTATCGTTATTAGGTTGGTCCAACTTTCAGAATCCAATAGTTGTGTTTTTCAAGCAAACGGCATTTTTTATCATGGGCAAATTCTGACTCTTATTATGTGCTCACATGAGCTTCGTGTTCTTTTCTGTTATCTCAGTTATTGTAATGGTTCATTTATTATATTCCTTTATTAAACGTTAGAATGCTTATGTAGTGCATTCTTCCTTGCCTTGATCAAGTAGCACAACAGTCGTTTGTGGAACTAAACTTAGTTCCTTGCCTCCTGTACTTTTTTGTTTAGTGGGTTAGCCACTAACTTTTACTTTGCTTCACACATTTCAAATGCGATCATTAAGGGAAGTTTTCATACATATGCTTACTTACAGGAATGCTTCACGCTTCTGGTTTGTAATACCTCCAGTTTAGAAGAAACTCATATATTACAATAATGACCTTGATCTGTTTTCTGTTAGACTACTCAAACAAGAGGTACCAATATACTCTCTCTTTTTGCTTGGTCAAACAAAGTTCCATAATTTCTTATTTGGATTAGCTAGGCAAGAGATAATTAGTTTGATCCCGTTGGTTGTGTCATGCAATGATAACTGATGGGATATTAAGGTATGTAAGAAGACTCTTGAATTTTTGGGTAACATAAGTGATGGATCTGATCAAAGAGCATAGGATACTTTGAACATCATTTATCCGCATGATTGTAGGACATTCAGAAGGGGCTAGTGAGAGTAGTCTTGATGTACTTCTGTACATTTTTCCATAAACTATGAGGTGTAATTAGAGGCACCAAAAGTATAAATCGAAATCACCATAGAACTATTGGCTAATGAAACGGTTTTAACTTCTATAGTATTGTAGCAGTATTCATATATATGATAGCTGAGCTCTCATGATCAGAGTTTTATTATTGTGTTCCCATATTCAGAATATTATAGCAACACAAACCGAACTTTCGTAGTAAAATGATATATATACAGGAAAATGATTAACCATCTGGTTATGTTATTCAACATGAGATTTGGCTATGAAGGTTCCAATTCGATACATATGCTTATTTCTTTCTCTTCGGCTTTGTAATTTTTGTTCCTTTCACTAAGGCTTACAAGATATCTTTGTTCTTCTGTGCATGT
This sequence comes from Poa pratensis, assembly GCA_947311845.1. Taxonomy (NCBI): domain Eukaryota; kingdom Viridiplantae; phylum Streptophyta; class Magnoliopsida; order Poales; family Poaceae; genus Poa; species Poa pratensis. The sequence continues at coordinate 22,472,707 of CAMZMU010000076.1, read as the reverse complement.
GATCCTGGTTTCAGTAGCTTTACTGAATCACATCGCTTCTTCAGGGGCTTTACAAAGTAGTACGCGCATTTTTTTTCCAAATTTTGGTTGCTTCCAACTTCCTTCTCTATCTCATAGCTCATGATACTATGAACTAGCTCCAGTTCTGGTTCGTTGATTTTACTTCCTTACACCTATTGGTATTTCATTTGTATGCACTAATGTTTAATTTGCCTCTGATATCCTCCGTTGTTCATCTCATGGACAATCAGATAAATGAAAAAATGAACAAAAATGACAAATATGACTTTGGCTTAAGATTTTGCAGCTTGCAGACCATGCATGCATTAACACTGTTAAGTTTAACAGTTCATCTGGCTTAAGATTTTGAATTTTTTGTAGTAACTTGCATATCTCACTTGGTTAAATTTCAGAGATCACTTCAATCTTTACTGTGGCTTAAGATTTTGAAGTTTCTATACGAACGTGCACATCTCACTTGGTTAAATTTCAGAGTTCAATTCAATCTTTACTGTAAACTTTATGTACCTTCATTTTTCATCAGGTTAAGGTTTTTTTTTTCGAAGGTAGTATTAGCTTTAGTTTAGCTTCTTCGTCTTCAACCCGTAGCGAGCTGCCGTGCTGGCTACATGAGACCCGGAACTTCTGCCAGCTCATTCATGCGTACAGAGGTTCGGCAAGGAGGCACCTAGGCGTGATAAGCCAAATGCCCTGAATGTATCTATGCGGTTTTATGTAGATCGATGAGAATGACTTCAAATCTTTTGTGTATATAAGAATTTGACCGCACCCTTTGTGTAATTTTTCCCATGAATTTGATCAAAATGTAAAATTTTGTGAGACATTATCTGGTCCTTTTGATTTGTTCTTCAAGATTGCCTAACAAAGGATAAAAATTTCCCAAGAAAATATTTTCAAGACTGAAAAGCAAATGAGATTACTTTGTTTAATATGGACTATGTAGATGTAAAAAAAGTAAATTAAGTAGCTTACCAGTTGAATATCAAATTAAGATGGACATATATTTTTATTGGAGTAAGCATGGATCCATCTAATTTTACGGATGGAAATTTAATCCAAAGTGCATTTTCTTACAATGTTAATATTGATGGGGTTGGCTGCATCTAAAAACTGCTGAAGCTCATGTCAATGTCAAAACTTGTGCCACGGGTGCGGCGTGTCGCCGCGTCGATTTACCTAGTTATATATAAAGGATGGACATTGCAACTCCTTCTCCTGCTATCCACGTCACCCCTTTTAATCTGGCCGTCGGATGTAAGCAACGGACGGACGAGATGAAGCCACGTCGCCTCCCGCGCGTAATACTGTTCCTAGCAACAGTGAACGCGCGCCTGCACCAATCAAATGGCGACACGTCACCCGGTCATCACCGGTGGAACCGGTGAGCACCCGGTCGCCCCTCTCGCACGAATTTTGGCACAGCGTTTTTACGAAAAACCCCCCGTAAATGACTGCTTTGTAAATTTCGCAAACGTCAGGGACCCGCGCGCAAAAAATACACAGAACTCCCCTTCCTCTCTTCTTTCTCGCGTGCGAGCCGCAGCTCGCCGGCGCCGCCGACGCGCCCTGATACGTCTCCAACGTATCCATAATTTCTGCTGTTTCATGCTTATATTATACCATTTGCTACATGTTTTATATACACTTCGTATCACTTTTATGCATTTTCTGGGACTAACCTATTAACAAGATGCCACAGTGCCAGTTCCCTGTTTTCTGCTGTTTTTGGTTTCAGAAAGTTACTTCTGGAAATATTCTCGGAATTGCACGAAACAAAAGGCCAGGTCCCTATTTTTCCAGCACGTACATGGAGTCCGAAGGAGAGACGAAGATGAGCCACGAGGTGGCCAAACCACCAGCAGGCGCGGCAGTGGGCCCAGCCGCGCCGCCAGGTGGTTTGGGCCCCTCGGGGGTCCGCCGACATCGCCCCTTCGCCTATTTATTCCCGAGACGCGAAACCCGAAAACACCGAGCCTTTCATCCAGAACATATTCGCTGCCGCCGCCGTCGTCAACCCTAACTCGGGGGGTTTCTGAAGCTCTTCCCGGTACCCTGCCGGGGAGGGGAATCATCACCGGAGGGCTCTACATCGCCATGCCCGACTCCGGAGTGATGCGTGAGTAGTTCATCCTTGGACTATGGGTCCATAGCAGTAGCTAGATGGTTGTCTTCTCCACTTGTGCCATCATGTTTAGATCTTGTGAGCTGCCTATCATGATCAAGATCATCTTATTGTAATGCTACATGTTGTGTTTACTGGGATCTGACTTATATTGATACCTATGTGGAGCTGAATATTATATTATCATGTCTATGTCATTTGTGATCTTGCATGCTCTCCGTTACTTGTTGAAGCCTTGGCCACGTGAATACTTGTAACTCCAAGAGGGGGTATTTATGCATGATAGTTGGGTTCAACCTCTATTTAACCTGGGATAGTGACAGCAAGTTCTAAGGTTGTAGATGCGTTGTTGCCACTAGGGGTAAAACAACAATGCTTTATTCAAGGATGAATGTATTGTTTACATTACGCACATTACTTAATGCAATTGTCTGTTACTTGCAACTTAATACTGGAAGGGGTACGGATGTTAACCGGAAAGTGGACTATTTAGGCATAGATGCATGCTGGATAGCGGTCTATATACTTTATCGTAATGCCCAAATGAATCTCATAGTAGACACCACAGCTCACACATGCATGTTATATGCACTTATCAATTGTCAATTGCCCAGCTGTAATTTGTTTACCCAGCATGTTAGTTATCTTATTGGAGAGACACCACTAGTGAACTGTGGACCCCGGTCCATTCTTTTACATCTGAAATACAATCTACTGCAATCATTGTTCTCTACTGTTTTATGCAAGCAAACATCATTTTCCATTCGATACGTTTAACCCTTTGTTTTCAGCAAGCCGGTGAGATTGACAACCTCACTGTTAAGTTGGGGCAAAATAATTTGGTTGTGTTGTGCAGGTTCCACGTTGGCACCGGAATCCCTGGTGTTGCGCCTCACTACACTCCTTCACCAACACCTTCGAAGCAAACCTCGTTTTCCTACTGGTTCGATTAAATCTTGGTTTCATACTGAGGGAAAACTTACTGCTGCACTCATCATACCTTCCTCTTGGGGTTCCCAACTGACGTGTGACGTACAAGCATTGTTTCTGGCACTATTGCCGGGGAGATATTCCCTCGTCAACCTAGAGCCACCACGCCCCCGCCGCTCCGCCGCTCGCCGCTCAGATCGACGCACACGCCCAGCTTCGCCGTCGCCGCCGCTCCCTCCTCGCCGACAGCCGCGTGCCGGAACGCCGCCACCTCGCCGGAATCGACGCGGCCGTGCTCGCATGCCGCCGCCGCGTTCGCAGGCTACCGGCGACGCTCCGGCGACCCAGAAGAGGCGGCGCCGCCGCTCCCGGGCTCCCCACGTTCGCGCGCATCCAACGCGCCCTTGCGCGTGTCCCAAGTCGCGGTGGCACGACGTCGGCGTGGTCGCCGCCGCCGCGGCAGATCTGCCCACTGGTGATGTCATCACGACGTCACCGTGGGTCCGACCTGTCAGCAGTTTCCCTTTTTCTCAAAAAAAAAGAAAAATACTAAAACCCTGACAAGTGGACCTAGTTCGAATAAAAAAATCCAGAAAATGATTAATGCTGCAAAATTAATATCTTTAAAACTATCCATCAAAAAAATATGGAAAATATATCAAAATGATCACAAAAAAACATGCTAACTACTTATGGCATAATGCAAACTAATTTGAGGATTTAAATTTGGTGAATATTTGGAGAAAATCCAAATTTATTTCCTCAAATTATGTATTGAATTTAATAAATCCTTATATAATATGTCCCATCTAATTATGAAGTCAAATTAAATTTTAAAGCTAAAATACAAACTTAAAAAATCTTCCCAAATTGTTTAACAAATAGAAATAATTTAGCTGAAATCCCTCGGATTATTCAAATAAATCTAATAAATGCCCAAAATGGTTAATATTTGGAAATAAACATAATATATTTCCTGTAATTATGGTTCCAAATAAGAAAATTATGGGAAAATGTAACCAAATTTAATCATTTAAATTAAGCTAACATATTAAAAAAATAACAGAAAATACTAAAACCCTGACAAGTTGACCCAGTTCGAATAAAAAAAATCCAAAAAATGAATAATTCTGCAAAATTAATATCTTTAAAACTATCCATCAAAAAAATATGGAAAATATATCAAAATAATCACAAAAAAAATGCTAACTACTTATGGCATAATACAAACAACTTTGAGGATTTTAATTTTGTGAATATTTGGAGAAAATCCAAATTTATTTCCTCAAATTATGTACTGAATTTAATAAATCCTTATATAATATGTCCCATCTAATTATGAAGTCAAATTAAAATTTTAAGCTAAAATACAAACTTAAAAATATCTTCCCAAATTGTTTAACAAATAGAAATAATTTAGCTGAAATCCCTCCGATTATTCAAATAAATCTAATAAATGCTCAAAATGGTTAATATTTGGAGATAAACATAATATATTCCCTTTAATTATGGTTCCAAATAAGAAAATTATGGGAAAATGTAACCAAATTTAATCATTTAAATTAAGCTAACATATTTAGAGGCAATAAAATTTGAAACTCTCTGATATTATAGTTTTTTTTAAACTAATTAAACAAATATTTAGAGGAAAATACAAAATCATTTCCTCCAAATATGAATTGAATTAAATAGATAATCATATAATGTATTTCCTCCTATTATTGAATTAAAATAAATATTTAAAACAAAACTCAAACATATTATACCAACTCGAATAAATTAATATGCGCAATTTAAATATTTCCCTAAATTGTATTTCATAAAATTTTTTCCTTTTTTTATCCCACTCAAATTTTGTTGTTATTTTAACTTATTGCTCCCTATCCATGTAAAATGTTTCTTTTTTTATTATCCCACTCAAATTTTGTTGTTACTTTAACTTATTGCTCCCTATCCATGTAAAATTAAAACTTATAAGGATGATTTTACAACGATTTTTTAACAACAATTGTTCAACGATACTTATTCCGCTAAGATAAATTTAAAATGTTATTTGTTTTCCATATTTTTGAACTGTACACAAAAAATTGATCTTTATCAGATGAGTTTTTGTGAGAGTGCGTCGAGATATTATTTTAGGATATTTAAACAAATTTCCAAAAAAACTTCTAAATGATACATATTACAAATTTATAAATGTCTTCCAAATCTAAGCATTTTTCAAACGTTACAAGAATTGAAATATAAATACTTTCCAAAATTTACCAATTTTTTGAAATCTAAACAACTAATACATGTGAACTTTATTTGAATTCCAACAGTTTTAAAATCTGAACAATTAAATAACTTCCCAAATTTACCAATTTTTTTAAATCTAAACAACTAATAAATGTGATTTTTTTAAATCCAACATTTTTAAAATTTGAACAATTTTTAAATGCAGACATTTTAAAATATGAATTTTAACACACGGGCGCGGCGTGTCGACGCGCCATCTTGCCTAGTAGACCCAACGAGACCCTGGATTTCGCCGTGGCAAACGGAACTTCTTGGAGGTGGACCATATCCAAGAGGAGCAATGTGCCCCCCTAAACCCTAGACCTTAGATATCTTTTCCTATATATAGTTGGACGACTATAGATCTAATCTATTAAACACTCGCCTCTTTCACCTCGTTTTCATCGTCATGGGCGCGCTCCACCTCAAAACTTGCTACATCCTCGTCTACCTCTCACCCGGTCTCGGTGCTCTTGCGAGTTCAGATCACCTCGCCCGTCGACATTGTTGCCGTCAAGTCACGAGCGTCATCGCTCCATGATCATGTCGCCATCTGAGCCTGGTGGGTGTCTATTACACGTTTGGTCGCCGTTGGAAGATCATGGTCGAGCATGACCTCGCCAAGTTTGGGTTGCCATTGGGCGATCACCGTTGAGCCCGCCCTCATCCTTCATCGACGACATTGACCACTCTTCCTTCAACAGGTCATGTCCCCCTCCCCCACTCCCCCCTTTCCTTCGCTCACCCTACACCACCTTTGTTGGTTTGCCCCACTGGTTGTACCTCTCCTTCAGACATATGTGGTTGTGATGTTGTCATACCTGCTCATGTATGCACATCGTGGGAAATCGAGATATGGTGCACATGTTTCGTATATATGCCCTCTTGATCTCCTGTACTTGTCACTTCGTCAGGTTCTTTCTCCTATAGCATGTCAAGAATATTCACTATTCTTAGTAATAATACATTGATCGACATCACCTTCTCCATTCCTCGCTAGATGTCACCCTTATCCACACTCATCCCAACATGTCGTTGGTTTCACCAATGGCTCAATCACATCGCCCACGATGAACCGATTGACGCTAGCACCGCCACACCCTATAGAACAGGTTGTTTGCATCGATTTGTTCATTGTTCATGGGCTGACACGCCCCTTGCATGTAAAAGTCATTGCGAATCCGCCAGGCAGACTGCGGCACCATGGTTGAATGATACCGTAGTCATTGATTTTGGATAAATTTAGATGGTGAACCATTATTGAAAATTTATGTCGTAATTTGTTCTTTAATAAAACAAGTACAACATTTTTTTGAGAGGTTGACTAGATATATTTATGTATTTTTTTGACCAACTCTGTGTTTTGACTATTGATTACTTATTCTGATCTAAAAATAAGTGTCGCGGTTTTGAACTGTAGTTATAGTTTAAAATGCGACAGTTATTATGGTACTAGTAATTATCTACTCCAAAAAAAAAGGGTGATCACATAGTTTTATTCAATGATGTTGTTTGAATATTGACTAGCGAAATTCCAAAAAGGTTAAACGGCAGCATAGGTTGTCCTCATTCACCATGTTGCCCCCGTGAAAGAAGTTCCACTGTCAGGCGGCAGCGGCAGTGAGACTCTAGCATGCCTTTATTTGGACAGACATTTTGAGATTCGCTGGAGAGCGCGGAATGAATGAGCTGATCCCACTTCGAGATCGATGGCATGGTCGATGTGGTCCGTCGTCAGCAGAGGCTCAGCAGCGGTGGGTACACTCACGTGTTGCACACTTGTGCAAATCTTGGCGGATGCTCATAGTAAAGACGATTGACGAGGCTGCAGTTAAGACCAGGTAACAACGGCACTCTGCTCCGACTCGTGTGCAGCTGATTGATTTTTCTAGCAATATGTAGAAAAAATTACTCCCTCCGATCCATATTAGTGGGCATAGCTTTGTCTAAATTCATATGTATCTAGTTAAATATTTAGACTAGATACATGTGTATCTAGACAAAGTTGTGCCCACTAATATGGATCGGAGGTAGTAGTAAGAATGAACTGACAGGAAAGGGCCTAGTTTACGCATGCGCGAGGCGCTCGCACGGTTTTCCGACAACTAAACAACAAGGGCACTGACGAGGAAGATGATTAGCGCATCCCGCTGTCACCGCTGGCCGGACCGCCCGTCACCGTCACCCACGGCCGCTCGCCCTTCCGGTCATCCCCTCTAACCCCCCTCCCCTCCCATTTTTTCTCCGGTTTCGGAGCACCACCCTGCACCTCGTAGTTAAGTCCATTGCTCGGCGTCGTCTTGCTCCATCCTCGCCGGCACCTTCTCTGCTGCACCTCCCTACCGATCGAAGTAGCGTCGACGACGTCGGCTCAACGAGGTTGGAGGTTGGGGATGAGGAAGACAAAGGGGAAAGTACGCAGGGCCAAAACCACGCAAGCCCTCTCGCACGTGTGAAAAAGCAATTTCTACTTGACACTATGGTTTGCGAGCTCCACCCATCGCGGCTCAAGAAGAAGGCTGGTCGAATCGCAAGGACGACAAGCCCTTAAACCCTGCAAGGCTTGCAGTAAACATCACATGCAACGCATTCCCAAATATCATCCATCGCTGTACTGCACACAGTACTCCCAGATTATCGTCTACTCTCAGAACAACAAAAAAATGCCACCACCCAAATCCCCATAACCAAAATTTTCTTTTGAGGAAACCAACCAAATCATCACCACTTAAACACTGAGATAAACTTGCATCAAAGCTTCACAAACCCCACTAATTACCCAACGTCAAGGCGGATTAGGGCAGTAAAACACCGGATTTGCGCACGTTAATTAGGCAGAGGCCAATGTAGTAGTAACAGTCCATGACACCACCGGTGGAGTAATAAAAATAATAATCTCCTCTGATCGAGGGGCCATTAAACCCGTCCCCTCCTCTCTGTATCCACCTCCGCCTTCCTGCCTTCTCCCTCCGCCTCCGTCTCCGCCCCCAATCACCACCACCGCCGACACCGCCTCCGCCATCCGACTCCCGAGCCCTAGGCTATCCGTCGCAGTTCGCGTCGCCCGCAATGCCGCGGGGGACCCGGAAGCGGAGGCGCGAGCCGTCCCCTGCCGCCGCGGCAGGGGAGAGGAAGCTCCTCCCCGGCGAAGTCGTCGAGGTGAGCACCATCGAAATCCATTCAGTCATGTCGCCGGTCGTACCCCGCATTACGCTTACGCGGCAGTCTCGCCGGGGGCTGGAACACAGTTTTGGCTTATCGTGATTCGTGATTCCCCTGTAGCATAGTGTGGTTGGCTCTGATCAGAGTCGTGATCAGACGACTTGTGGCAATGCGATTGATTTCGGTAGAACGCGTTATCGGTTGTTGTTTTATTGGAGAATGAAGTTGGGCGCCATGAGTTGATATCTGAATGATTCAAGGGTGGGTGGAAATAGTATCTTTGTTCTGCGATGAAGTTCTTGTGTTGACTAATGGCGTCAGTGCATAGTTGCGCTTGCATGTGTAGTGGATGGTCTCCTAATTAGTTCCCTAGTTATTTTGCTTGGAGATTGAATGCATCTCATCTAACTGATGTAGTAACATGGTAAGAGATGTTTGCTCTGGATGGGTCTGGCTTGGCATGGGGTCCTGTTGATACGGGTGTGGGAAAATTGTTCGGAATCGGGGTTCTCGGTCATTACTTGGGATGTTATTATTGGTTTCTCTGTTTTCTTGATTGCTGTGTTGCGGACACCAATTACTTTTGCATGAAAAATAGGAAGTGAGGCAGTCTTTCTTCTTACAACCAATAGTTGGCATGCATGTAATAAATTCGCTTTACACATGAACCATGGTCAGTTAATAGCCTCATCTGTATTATCCCCTTGGTACGCATCCTTCCTTCGGATTCTTTGCTATCACCACCACTGATGCATGTTGGAAATGTTTCCATTTTCTTTTGCATTCTCACTATGAACACTCTCATACTTGTGGATGGTAATAGACTCATTCATTGATATGTTTCTATTTTGCAGGTCTTTAGTTTTGATCCAGGGTTATGTGGATCATGGCATCAGGCAGTTGTCATTGGTATTTTTGACAACTGTCGCTCTGTAAGATACAATGATTTTGTTGATGACGATGGCAGTGGGTCGCCTCTTGTTGAGAAAGTTGAGGTATCAGATGCTATCGATGGCAAGTCAAGTGTGCCTGGGGGATCCCCTCGTGGAAGAGTAAGACCGGTGCATCCACATCAACCACTGCAGGTATCTGATGCAAGCTATGGACTCTGTGTTGATGCACTGGTGGAAGGATCCTACTGGGAAGGTGTTATCGCTGATCATGCTGAAGGTTCCATGGAGAGGAAGGTCCTTTTTCCTGATGAAGGTGATGAACGCATTATGGCGGTCGATCAGCTGCGCCGTACTCAAGACTGGAATGAAGTTACTGGAAAATGGAAACCACGCGGAATCTGGTTGTTTCTCCAGATGCTTTTGTCATATGAAGAGAAAGATGGTTTACCTGTATCAGTCAGGCAGATATGGTATGACTTGAGATCAGATTCTTCCTTGATGACGGAAAACAATATGTGGATGTGTGGAACCAAATCTTATTGGGAGAGATCACTTGCATTCCTTATTGAAGAATTGTGGTCTGTATGTGGCAGACCTCTCGAAGATGTAGATCACTCTTGTAGATCTGCAGAAGCTTTAACATCTGCAGCCTTTCAAAACAAGAAGGCCGAGCCCACTGTCTTGGATAAGCTGGATTCCACACCAGCCGACATCTCCCATACCATGTCAGAATTCATCTCGAACTATCGCAGCAATGACAGGCTAAGTGCTCGTGCCAAACGGGAGCCTATAAAACACCATCTTAAATCATTAGGGTGGACCTTTGTAGAAGATAGACCTAAGAACAAGTATTGTGTCTCTCCTGATGGGAAGCGGTTCATATCTCTTATAAGAGCATGTGAGGCTTATCTGGCGCAAAAAGAGACAAAAGGTACTCTCCAGCATTGTCATACAAATGATTTGGTTTTACATAGTGTGACACGAAAGACTAAAGATTACAACCCAACTGGCATGGATCTTGCCCTGAGGGAGAACAAATCCTATAATAAGTTGAGGACGGATGCCTCAGCTTCTTGGAAACCAGAGCAATTAAATGCAGAACTTTACCCACTGATAGGCTCACTGCTTGCTAGTTACCAAGAGGTCACCACTCTTTCCCAGGGATACATTAACGAAACCATGAGGACGAAGCTGAAGAGGCATCTCTTGGCATTAGGTTGGATTATTGAGTTCAGAGAAGATGAGATTGTAAGAACTAATGGTAAATCAGGTATTATTAAGAGATACAAGTTCAAGTCACCTGTCGGAAAGACCTATGTTTCTTTCCGTAATGTACTCAGGAGCTTCTCAGCTCAATGTGTTAAACAAGTTCAAGGGAACAGAATTGAAGGCATACCTGATAATCGCAATTATTTGGCAGTAGACAGAGTAAATCTTGATGCAACAGTTTCAAGGGACCTGACAAGACTTGGTAAACGCAAACGTGCACACAAATGTGAGGACATTGGAAAATATGTAGACTACATGGAAGCTGACGTGCAGAACTCCAGGAAAAAGCAACGCCTGAGATTAAAAGCTAAGAGTTTCCTCAAATCTGCGGGGTGGAAAGTCAGGCGAAAGAAAAAATCTAGTAGTAACAAACAAGAGCCAGAGTATCATGCTCCAGACGGAAACTCCTACGAATGTCTGCTGGCAGCATGTAAGGGATATCTAGAGCAAGGATATCAAAAGGAGAACAATGCAAGCTTTGGGGTCACCACTGATGACATGTTTACCTGGCCTACATGTCATGGAAAATCCAAGAAAAGAAAATCATCATCAGTTCCTATGAGCCAGGCACGAGTTTTGAGTTCAAGACCTGGACGGATCTTTCCATCTCAGCATCGTGCTAAAACCATTCTGTCTTTGTTAGTAGACAAAAATATTCTATTACCAAGAGTCAGACTTACTTATAAGCAAAGAAGTGATGGGCTTCATATAAAGGAAGGTTCCATTACTAGAGATGGAATAAAATGCAGGTGTTGCAATGAAATATTTACTCTGGAAAGTTTTGAGGTTCATGCTGGGTGCAGCACTCAGTTACCTGCTTCTCATATGTTTTTAAAGGATGGGAGGTCCCTTTCACAGTGTTTAGTTCAATTAATGGGTGAAAACAAGCCAAAAGATTCACTGCATGTGCGCTTGAAGAAAAATTATTCAGATATGGAAAGTGATTCAATATGCTCTATATGCAATGATGGTGGGGACATATTACTTTGTGACAGTTGTCCTTCATCCTTCCATCATGCTTGTGTTGGTCTGGAGGTACTCCTTATGTTATCAGAGTGAACTTTTCTCATCTGAGTTTCTAACTTTTCATGCCTATATTGTTGCAAGTCTCATGTTACAACATAGAAGCATGTCATTATCTGTCATATACTTCAAAAGCCATTTTACTTTTATTATCTGATCACTAGTGCTCCATTGAATATTTTCCATTCAAACTGCGTGCTCATGGGAAGTCTAGTGAGCACTTGGAATGTCTGTTCAGTTTCTCTTTTGAATAATTTATGCCGAGCATGTAGTCTCAGCTTCATAGTTAGTTCATACGCTCATTTCTTTGTTGTTTTACCAAACCAGCATTTCATTCTATATGAACTTCCTTGTCTGATGGACGAAAATTCAGTAACATAATACTTTTGTAGGCCACTCCGAAAGGAAGCTGGTACTGTCCATCTTGTAGATGCAGTATCTGTGACTCGGGTGATTATGATCCTGATACCAACCAATTCACTGAGAAGACTATTATGTACTGTGATCAGTGTGAACGTGAATGTATGATTTTTTTAACACTCGATAATGATATATAATTGTGCTTAAAATCCGCTGATTTCCTTTTCATCATATTTTGGCAGGTCATGTTGGTTGCATTAGAAACAAAGGTGATCAGCTTACCTGCTGTCCAGAAGGGTGCTGGTTTTGCAGTAGGGGATGCTCAGAGGTACGGCAGTACTTAGATAAAATGCTGTTTCCACCCTGAATTACTTGGGAATAAAAGTTGAATTTGTTGCATGCTCATTATATTGTCTCTTAGCCGGCACATGATCAACTCTGATGTGCAGATATTCCAGCATTTGCAAGAGCTTATCGGGAAACCAATTCCAACTGCAGTTGAAGGCTTATCATGTACCATACTGAGATTTGACAGAGAAAATGCCAGTGACCATGGCGATTTTGACAATGAGAAAATGGCAGAACAGTATGGCAAGTTGTGCATTGCGCTTGATGTTCTTCATGAATGTTTTGTTACTATTATCGAGCCCCGCACAGGGAGGGATCTTTCTGAAGATATTGTGTTCAATAGAGAGTAAGAACTGCTATGGCACGTTTTAGTCTTTCTATCTTCATTTTATCTTCTTTGAATCACGTGTAGATTAATCTTTAAGTGATAGGCTTGCTGGGATTATTGAAAACATTAGTTTATACTTCCTTCATTTCACAATATTGGTCATTTCTAACTCCTCTTAGATTTGGTGTTTCTTTGGTTGTTCTTATGGTAGGCTGAGGACAGATATAGCAAAACACGGGGAGGCATATATTACGCCATGTAAAAAATTAAATAAGCTTAACTATGATTATATATCATTTTTATAGCATGGATATTCTTCTATAATGCGCAAAATACAGCCACTTGGTTCTGCCATGACTTGTCAGTAACTCCCAGTTAACATGTCTTTTCTTAATTTCATCTCAGATGTGCTGGAAACTTTACCTAACTTGCCTGTTTTTTCTAGTTTATTTGCAACAATAATTTATCTATGTACATATTATATATCTAAATGTGACTGGTATTTCTCTGTTAGTAATTAATTGTCATAAATGGAAGCTAATTTTATATATATCGTCTACAGATCAGAGCTCAGACGTCTTAATTTTAGGGGATTTTACTCGATACTTCTCCACAAAGATGGTGAGCTAATATCTGTCGGCACTTTTAGGTATTTTAGCCTTCACAGTGGTCCTCCATGGTATTTAAAGTTTTTATTTTACATTTTTCTCCATGTCACAATTCATTTATCTGATTAGGGTGTGTGGGAAAAAGTTTGCTGAGCTGCCTCTTATTGGCACAAGAGTTCAATATCGTCGACAAGGAATGTGTCGCCTTGTGATGAATGAACTGGAGAAGGTTTGTACTACTTACATTTATTTCAAAATCATCGTCAGTTACAAAATTAATGTGAATACTGCGACATTAAGTTCCCATTTGCTTGTCGATACTCCGGGCATTTTTTTGCTGTGTGCTGATTCATTCACTTCCTTTAACTTTCCAGTTACTTTCTGGCTGGGGGGTGCAAAGGCTTCTCTTACCGGCAGTTCCTCAGCTTCTGGAAACATGGACAGGATCCTTTGGTTTCAAAGCAATGTCTTGCTCTGACAGGTTTGAATTGGCAGAGAGCAGCGTTCTCAGTTTCCAGGGAACCACCATGTGTCAGAAGATTTTAAATGTTGCGGGTCATAATCCAAAGGATATGAGCATCCAGTTGGTGCTTAATGCTGAAGAAATGGAGCTGAGGAAGAGCACCATTGTCAGTTTTGAAAGAACCACTACAAGTGACACAATCGTAAATAATGCATCGAATCATTCGGAAGAGTTGAACGTTACATCACCGACTAACTATAACAGTTTAGAGTTGGCAGAGAACTCCAATTTCAGCTCTTGGGGAACCACTACGTGTCAGAAGGTTTCAAGTAATGAATTTAGTCATCCAGAAGAGTTGAATGGTTATTCTCTCTCTCTCTCACGTTATTTATGTATCTCTCGTTATTTATGTAGATTGAGCACTTGCTACTTGGTATCTGGAACACTTCCGATATCAGTTTTCTGGAATATTAAAAGGGAAAATGAGTTTCAAATAGTAGTTAAGCATATTGGAAAATTTATTCTAACTCTGCATGAATGTTCTTGTCTATGTCACGCATTCGTAGATACATACACAATATAATGTATTGAACTGATAAATTGCTTCAAACATGCTTGACTTTTTGACTTTGATACAAGCTCTTATTGGCAATTACAGGTTCTAAATACCATCTGGAATTTAGTAGTTCCGTTCATGAGATATTGGAAAGTGATAGTCAAGAAAGCACTTCAGTGGTGATGGAAGATACTGACCAACTGGAGCCTGAGCTGCTACTGGAAATTCGGAGTAACATTGGTGAAGAGGATAGTTGTGCCATCGATGTTCCCACTAGTACTCCAAACCAAGAAGTTAGTTTTACAGTTGACACTCATGGGCAACCATATGGCAGGTAGGTTTTCTTGTATTAAGGTCGGTTCATGAGAGTCAAAGGAAAAACTAGTGAACACGCTTAAAGAGGTGAATAATGTAGACTATGCAATGACATTATTATGTCAAACTTTGCCGTAACCAGGGAATTTTTATGACTAGTGCTACTCTGAAAGCTTGTGTGTTTTCCTACCAAAATACCAGTTGACCTGCCTTTTACATGTTGGGGCATTTTATTCTCTTAGTTGACAACCTTCTTTACCAGTTACTGTCACTCAATGAGCCTGTATGTTATTTTTACCAACCTTTTTTGTAGGAATATGCCAACTTGATTTTCTACAGTAACCGAAAAAGGGCCTTATCTAATTCTCATGTAGACACAAGCCTATTATCATTTTATTTATGGGGTGTTGATGATGATATATTTTTAGTCTTGGTGCAGATCAGTGCAGCGAGAATTGTGTTTTGACTGAGGTTAAGCCTGTCGCAGTACGTACCTTGCATATGTGGTATGCTTGCTTTACTCATACTTCAGATACTTCCACATGACTAACGCATTTGTGTGCCGTGTTTTTCAGGAAAAAGCGCTTTCAGGGTTGAAATTGAAGTTCTCCGGTAAATGCTACAAACGGAGTCGAAAGAGCGGTCGCTGTCGAGGAATGAAATTGAAGTTCTCGGGTAAATGCTACAAACGTAGTCGAAAGAGCAGTTGCTGCCGGAAACTAGGAATGCGTGGCTAAGGGTCTCCATAAAATGACAAAAGGGGTGGATCCATTCCACCAAGTCTTTTGATCCACGAGGCTGAAATTTTGCACAATAAATACGCGAGCATTGTGTATGTATAGACTCTTGTCATCGCCTTAGGTTAGTCAGTTAGTCGTCAGAAGCTAATCTGCTGTCTAGGGAGGGTTGCTCTCTAAAGCTAATCAAGCACTCATATATTATCTATTTGGGTAAAATAAGTTGCACCAGTTTATGTGGATTCTTTTGGACTAATGCTTTGAAATATGGTGCTCTTAACTGTGTAGCGTTCAAGTTCGGCGAATGCACTTCTTTCTTTACGTAAAGATTACTCAATGAACTGACCTTGACAGATTCTGAACATTCGATTGAGCAGTGGAAACATCATAGAGTAAAAATAAGACTGATGAGATTGATTAATTCTCTTTCAGTCGTCACATGATTTGAAGTTCTGCTCTTTCACAGGATCGTTGGTTTTCCCCAGTGGTCTTGGCCAAACCCTTCTCGGGATACGCAATTGTGTGATCGGCTGGTAGTATATACTTCCTCTGTTACACAATATAAGATGTTCTAGCTAGTCACATGTTGGCTAGGTGCAAACCCAAATGAGTGTCCACATACATCTAGATACATGTGAATGTGGATAAAAGTTAAAACATCTTATATTTAGTGAGGGAGTAGTATAATACTGGTTGCCACAACGTTTTTTCCACGGGAATTTAAAAATGGAAAACGCGGGAGAACGATTACTTGGCTTAGGATGAATAAAAACTCCCGTGGTACTGTCTTAAATGGCTTTTGTCAGGGGAGGTGTTTTCACGTCTTGTTACTTGTTAACCGCGCGTCAGCCGGTTGCCAGTATCCCTCCCAGGTCCCTCTCACACCATTTCCAAGTAGATCTGGGGAATTTCCGGGCCGGGTCAGGCTTTGGGCTAGGATCGAAAAAGCCTGACGCTCAAAATCCTGGTTTGAGTCTAGCCCGGCCCAAATAAAAAATTGAAAAACTAGGCCTGGGCTCAGCCCGAACAAAAAAAATGAAAAAGTATGCCTGGGCCTGACCCGAAGAGACAAAAAACAATTATTGGGTCGGCGCTCCGTCTAAGCAACTCGATTTTCCAAGCCCAAGCCTGACCCTAGATGTAGGAAATCACTAGAAAAACGGTTCCTTTGCGAAGGTAACCCAGCGAACCGTGTCGTGATGACAAGTGTCAGCTTCTCCCTTCACGCGGTACCCCGTGGGCTTAAATATGTGACAAGTGGCAGCACGAGAGAGTTTTGGTGGGATTTCTGCTTCTCCGTGCGGAGGGTTCTACGTGCATTTATTTTGAGATTCGTTTTTAAAAAATGAAATATTTGAGAACCGTTTATCCAAATTACGAACGTTTTCACTTTTGAGCTCCTCGCGTCGAGATCTTCAAAACTAGATCCCATGTTGATAGGTTTCGACGAACTTTTTTTTTGTACTTCCGGTTATGTATAGTTGTACAATCTATATGTGTAGTTGTGCTCCAACTTCTTTGTACTTTGTACTTCCTGTTTTTCTACTTTTGTATGATGAGAGAGAAGAGATAGTGAGGTGGGAGGGCAGTTTTTTCCCTTTTATTTTTCTAAATCGAATTTTTAAATGAAATATTTGAGAACCGTTTATCCAAATTACGAACCGTTTTCACTTTTGAGCTCCTCGCGTCGAGATATTCAAAACTAGATCCCATATTGATATGTTTCGACGAACTTTTTTTTGTACTTCCGGTTATGTATAGTTGTACAACCGTGTCTATATAGTTGTACAACCTGTGATCTGTATAATCTGTGTCTGCGAAGTTGTACAACCTGTGTCTGTACAACATGTGTCTGTCTAGTTGTACAACATGTGTCTATATAGTTGTACAACCTGTGTCTGTACAACATGTGTCTGTCTAGTTGTACAACAAGTGGTATGTAGTTGTACAACATGTGTATGTGTAGTTGTACAACCTGTCAGTTGTACAACATGTGTCTGTCTAGTTGTATAATCTGTGTCTGTACAACATGTGTCTATGTTGTTGTACAACATGTGTCTGTCTAGTTGTACAATCTGTATATGTACAAACTGTGTCTGCGTAGTTGTACACATGTGTGTAGGTGTAGACCGTTCTTTTTTATTATGTGTATTTAATGGATACATGTGTAGTTTGTATTTCCTACTCTGTGTGTACAACGTGCTTTTTTATTCTGTACTTTCTATTCCGTATAATCTGTACATCTCGGGTTTTTGAATTTTTTTTGCACAGCGCGTCTGCACGCACGCACTGCCTCGTGTACTTCCGTCCGAAGATCGGCGTACACATCGATGGCTCCGTCGCGTAACGCGTCCCGCATGGTACGCGGGGGGTTCGTCCCGCGCGATGTACACGTCTCGGGGGGACTCGTACGCGCGCGACGTACACGCCGCGGGAGGCTTCGTGTTACCGATCGAAGGAAAGCGACGTGCCAAAATTCTCCTCGTCCGCTCTGAACTGGAGGGCCACCACGTGGCGGCAGCAGAATCGTGTGCGGCGCACGAATCGACCTTCCCGAAGGGAAGCCTTCAGCTAGCGATACCCAGATGTACAACATGCTCAAAATTTAGCCCCAAGTCCAACCCGCTTCCGTGGGAGACAACCGCTCTAAAACAGACGGTGGCGGGAAGTGGAGCTCTGTCGAGTGCGATTGCTATTTTGGGTGAGGCATGTACACATGAGCTGTGTGCTAATACTTGTTATGGTATAATTAGTTGTCACTTTTAAGAAATGTGTTGCATGTGTGTTGTTGGAGTCCAGATATGTTTGTATAATCATTTATACATTAATAGATATAGTAAAATGCCGACCGTCGGAAAAAAGATAAAAAATATAGACGGGCCCTCTGTATAACTTATTTTCATCCCCTGATGCCGAAAGATGTCCCAGTGGACATCTGCTATGTTCTCTAAGGGTGTGTTCGTTTTTTGGATGGGGTGAAATGGAATGGAATGGTTCCATCCCATTCCATTCCATCCCATTTCATCCGAGTGTTCGGTTGATTTCGGAACGGTGGAATGGAATGGAATCAAATTAATTTTAAACATGCAATTAATTAGAAACTAATTTAATCTAGCATTCAATTAATCCCTAATTAGACCTAATTAGATCAAATCAGATCAGAGGAGGACGGACGCCCGCGAGGCCGACGATCTCGGACGGACGGCTGCTGGCCACCGCCGTCGCGCCTCGGGCCGCCCGGCCCCACCTCCGCCGCCGCGTGGACGCCGCGCCGCCTGCCGGCTGCCTCCGCCGCCTGCTGGTCATGAGGGGACGTCCGGCCCCGCCTCGCGCCGCCCGCGTGGCCGTCCTTGCTCCGCCGCCGCATGGCCGCCGCGTGGACGCCCCGCCTCCGCCGCCCCGTGGACGCATGCTGACGGAACGGAAGCCGTCGCTAGGGGAGCACGGGGAGATTGGGCCGAGGCCGACGAGCTCGGTCGTCGTCGCCTCCGCTCCGCCCGGCCCCGCCGCCGTCGCCTGGCCGTCGCGACCAGCCGCCCGCGCCCTCGAGCTGGTCCACCCACCGCTCGAGCTGGTCCAGAGAGAGGAGAGGATTAGCCAGAGGTGAGAGAGAGGAGGGCGCGTTAATCGCACGCGTTCCACCTCGTCCGGCCGATTCGGCCGGACGGGTGCGTTCCGCATCTACACGGAATATTCCGTTCCGAGGAATCACTTCGTTCCATCCCTTTGTCTAACCGAACACGAGAATGGGTTCCAGGTGCGGAACCGTTCCATTCCATTCCACCTCGTTCTAGAACCGAACACACCCTAAAACGCGTGGAAGGAACAATTTTTCATGGGCCATAGCCTCACACACGTGGAGGTGGCCATGCTGGATTGGGAAGATATTTTACAAGCAGGTAGAGTGCTTATTACTTCAACCGAGTGATACACCGAGCCTAATTAGTGGGGGACCTTTTGTTTTCCTTGTCTTGGATTTTTTTTTTTGCATCCCCATTAAAAACATGTCAAATATGTAACATGTTTGGTTTCCTCTTCTAAATGAAAAGGCAGAGCATGGACTTGGAACAAGAATATGTTAAGCACAGAGGAAACAAGGCCAACGGAGGAACCAAAATATGTTGTGGGGTGCCCTACTTATTTCTTATGGTGCCATATGTTCTTTCTAATATATGAAGCGTTTGGTAACGTCCCAACCTACTACATGCCCTCGTTGGTTGTGTTGTGTGGAGTGGTGAAGCTTTGGATCGTATGCACCGCTCCATTTTTGACAAACAATGATTCTTCTTCCGGTGCTCAGTCATGTGGGAAAAACTATTCCTCTACGAAATTGAGGCAGGCTAGGGCTCAAAGATGTAAGTGGTAGAGTATTCTTCCCCCAATGAGCTTCAGTCATAATCTTCACCAATTTCAACTCCAACTGTGAAAAACATGATTTTTTTTCCACCACCTCCGTGGGGACCTTGGTGTCACCTCATTGATTCCTTCCTTCCTACAGAAGATTGTCACCACTCTCCCCTTGTACCACATGCTCACCATTTTGCACATCGGCAACGGCAGGAATACTAGATTCTAGATAGGAGGATACCCATGTGGTTCCCTCTAGTTCGTCTTCACCATGCTCTTCTCCCCCACTTTGTGGTCGAATGTAAGTGTTTTGTTTTTATCATGTGGAATACAATTTTCACTTTGATCACACCTCACAGGTATTGTTGATTAATAGTCGTCTCCCCTCAACATGTTCATCTCGAACATTGATCTCGGAGAATATGAAGACCGCATGACTGTGGCATGGCAAGATTCTCATAGTTTAACCCCAATACAACATACAAGTTGGCGTCGACGCTTAGGATGAGATATGTTGCTTTCTCCTTCATCTGGAGCTCGAGCCTTCGCACCAAGCTCAAGATGCTTGTGATCCTTGTTGTCAACAATATACTCAACACTCGAGAAAACCTAGAGTTCAAGCCTTTCGTCCATCTTCTTCATGTGAACACATCCAACGAGTTGATACAACAAATTAACTATTCTTTAACTATTCTCCGACAGTGGCGCTCTAGCATCACCTTGGTGTCAACGCAGGAAAATGCAATATGTAGGCTCTTTGGGATCCCCATCACCAAACATGGTTCTCGCCTTCTCTTGGCACGCCTATCTGATCGTAGGCTTTTGAAAGCTAGGAACACAAAATTCTTAAGTGTGAATGTGTTGTATTCCTCAAGAAGCCATATAGGGCATGTTTGGATGCTCACATGTGTTTTTAGCCACTTCAGGCATATTCATGGCGATCCAGTTTCACCTCATGCATGCTTGGGCCGTATCGTGCACCTTGTTTGGTTCCTGCATGCATTGCCTAAGAGGCCGATTTACTACATGTTGTCTGGTTGCCCGCACTTGTTTCAAGGTCGACAGATGCAAATCACATGTTTTTGGTTATGTGCATTGGGTGTTCTGCTCATCTCTTTCAAATGTGGTGATGTTACCACCTCAGCGATGCACACTCATCACATGGAACAGAACAAAAACCACACACAATTACCAACATGCAGCATAATTAACACACAATAATTTAGTATTCACTAATTTCCAACAAATCAAGTTCACTATATCATGATACGTACCAGTGAATATATTGATGTAGTTCTCCTAGATATCTCATGCGCTCTTTGCATACTAATTATATCCGAGGTACTCCCTCCGTTCGGATTTAATTGACACACATTTTGTTACACACGGATGTATCTAGACATCAAACAAGTATAGATACATCCATATTTGGACAAAACCAAGTCAATTAATTTGGAACGGAGGGAGTACATACCCATGATCTCAAGACAAGTTCAACGAGTTCATCAACATGTCCTAACACATCTACTTACACAATTATACAATAAAACAAGGGCTCGCCGCCTAATCGTGGTAAGAACAGACACACAATCTCTCAGAGGAGGAGCCGACGTAGAAGATCTTTAGATTGAAGCCGGGTCCTTGAGCTTGAACACGAGGGTCTCATTAAATTGTAGGTCATGCTTCTCCACGAAGTCACTCCAGCCACGGTTGAATACAACCTCAACGGCGAAGTCTCGAACTTGCACCCACATCTCACACCACTTGCAAGTGGCCAACAACATGCACCTGGACAGGGCCTCCTTGAGAGGCTTCTTGAAAGCCGTCGGGATTTGAACATGTGGCTATCCATATTCGGCTGAACTTAGAAGCGGTGTGACATCTTCGATTGGAATAGTTGGACTATCTTGGAGGGCACCCATGGGAATTCACCGTCGCCAGCTGCCTCTCGCCTGCCGGAACGACGAGAGTTGGAACAGTTGGCCTATCTTGGCTCCTTGCCCAGCGTTTTGTAGGGAGCACGCGTTCTCAAACCAATTTTATGGTGTGAAGATGCATCCCACTCTATCCCAATCAGACTCCTTAATCACTTTGTCAAAGAAAGAAATTGGTGATTAACATTGCAAGCATGTTACAACAGGGGGCGAATATGGCAGGCCATTCTGTAGGTAAACCGGGGGTGTCCGTGTCAAAACTGTTCGTATTGTCTCAGTCATCTTTCTGCTGTGGACGCAAACATAAAGCTGGTTTTCATCTGCTGCTGAAGATTACTGATCCGACGTCCAACATGGACCCGTGGCAGCAACTAGAGTGGGGAAAGCTTGAGAATTGACGAGACCTGGCCACTCACTCATTTAAGTGACCGTCCAATTTTGCCGGCTCAGATTTGCTGCCTCAAAAGTCAAAATAGATCAAAACAGAGGAGGGAATACCATACTCTCCCTCCAAAAGGGGAAAATCCTACTCGAAATTTGAGAAACAAATCTTTCCATTTTCGATGCTGCGTGCAGACATACAGATACCATTTCGATGCACGCACGAATTCCAAAACTCAAATCTTTCCATGTACCTAGGACTACGTGCACCAAGGGGCAAAGGCAACGAATCCATAGATACCACGGTACTTTCCCAATCCAGTAATCCCCGAAGTAGCAAGATGATCTCTGCAAGCCGCATCACGTGAACTCTAATCGACCGACAACTCGATCTTGCCCTCACATGCACACCTCCCCTGCTCGGCCGATCCCGCAATAATACTCTCTTCACGAGCCGCTTCTATCGCTAATCCGCCGCAACGACACTGTTAATCGCAAATCGATCAGTGGTTCGTGGTATAAAGAGGCCGCCGGAAAGGTGCCTCCTCTTTCCCTTCTCTTTGCTGCGATGCTGCCCTGCGGCAAGAGCTCCGCGCTCGCCGTCCTGCTGCTGCACGCCTTCTCGCTGTCCAGCTCGGCGGTCGCCGCCGGGCTCGCTCGGGGCCACCGGCGCGACGTCTTGCCCGGCCCCAAGGGATGCGACGTGTTCAGCGGCAGCTGGGTCCGCGACGACGGTATGACGACGGCGGCAGCGGCGTACACCGGGTTCAGGTGCCCCATCATCGACCCGCAGTTCAACTGCCAGCTCTACGGCCGCCCGGACTCCGACTACCTCCGGTACCGGTGGAAGCCGGCCAGCTGCGAGCTACCGAGGTACGCACTGCCATGGCTCGTGTCTGCAAATTCTTCAGGCTTATGTATGACGTACGTGGTCTTGCTGATTTACGACAGACTGTACGTAGGTTTGACGGTGCGGACTTCTTGACGCGGATGAAGGGGAAGACGGTGATGTTCGTGGGGACTCGCTGGGCCGTGACCAGTGGGAGTCGCTCATCTGCCTGCTGCACGCCGCCGCGCCGCAGTCGCCGTCGCAGCTCGTCTCCGCTGACCCTCTTTACACATACAAGTTCACGGTACGTATGCACTTCGTCGTGCAACTGTGCAAGGTACATGCGCTCAATATCATGGACAGCTTTGTTTACTCATCGGATGTGTTGGGGAATTTGGTCTATGTACTGGTAGGAGTTCGAGCTGGCGCTGTCTTTCTACCGCGCGCCGTACCTGGTAGACATCGACGTGATGCAGGGGAAACGCGTCCTGATGCTTGACGGCATCGCCGAGAACGCCGAAGCATGGCGCGGCGCCGACGTGCTCTCCTTCAACTCCGGCCACTGGTGGACGCACACCGGCACACTCCAAGGGCACGTCCATGGCTTTCCCTCCAAGTGAAGCTTCATTTGCAGAATTGCACACGCAAATGTTAAACCTGAGATTGTGTATTCCTGTGTACACATTTGCAGGTGGGATTACATGGGGGAGGGCGGGCAATACTCGGAGGACATGGACAGGATGGTGGCATTCCAGCGAGGTTTGACCACTTGGGCCAACTGGTGGACATCAACGTCGATCCGACCAAGACCCGTGTCTTCTTCCAATCCATGTCCCCCACTCACTACAGGTAAACTAATAATCTGCAGCGATCTCAATTCACGCATGGCCCCAAGCATGCACTGTTTGACCCACATCTCCCCATTTCTCCCTGCATATGCACTGCACACTGTACACTGTACACTATCAATGCATATTTTGAATTTCGAAGTTTGAACAGTTCAAAGGAGTGGCCCAACCCGGTGTCCAAGAACTGCTACGGGGAGACGGTCCCAACGACCGGGCTCAACTCCACGGCGCAGCCCATGGGCCAGGAGCAGGTGATAAAGACGGTGCTGCAGGGCATGAAGAGCCCGGTCCGTTTGCTCGACATCACAGCGCTGTCGAGGATGCGGAAAGACGCGCACCCGTCAGTGTATAGCGGCGACTACTCGTCGGCGCAGCGCGCCAACCCCGGTGGCTCCGCCGACTGCAGCCACTGGTGCCTCCCTGGCCTCCCAGACACGTGGAACCAGCTCTTCTACACCTTGCTCTTCTACCAATAGCAACAACAGCACTGGGTGTCTGGATGCGCTGGTGCGTCCGGGCTAGCGGCTCCGATTGCAATATCATTGATTATTTTTCTCTTTCTGTAGTAAAATTGTTTAGCCTTGATCGTGCGATGTGGGCACTAGGCAGAGTCGGAGAGACAAGGCTGATATGAATGTACGTAAGTACAGTATGTTGATCTTTGAATGTCGAACTGTAACTTTCCTCTATAAAAATGACAAGCTGTAGCCCACCTGTCAGTGCTAGATTGTTTTTTTAGGCAAGTCAGTGCTAATTTTTTTGCCGATGGATTCATCGATGTGGGCTCTTGTACACAACGACCACACCGTGCTGGGCGTCGCCAAGCCCACGACACGTGACCTTCGGCCCAAACCCAGCCCATCTACATTCCTGCGCAGCCCGCAACGGAGAGAACTCTAGTCTGTGTTCGGTTTTAGAATTGCGTGGAACGGAATGAAACCGTTCCACATCTGAGGAGGATTCCAGCGTTCGGTTTTAGGATGGAATGGAATCGAGTCGTTCCTCGAAAGCGAATATGCGCCATAGATGCGGAACGCACCCATCAGACCAAATCGGCCGGACGAGGTGGAACCGAGCCCGATGAAAAAAAAAGCATCTCTCGTCTCACCTCCGAACCCTACGCTCACCCTTCCTTCCCCACACACAGGCACGGGCGCCGCCTCTCGCACCCGCACGGCCGCCGCCACTCCCACCCGCGCCGACGCCGCCACTCGCACCCGCGCCGGCCGCCACAGCCGTCGCCCACGCACGCAGAGGCGGGAGAGGGCGGGAGCAGGCGCGGCGACGACGGACGAAGCAGAGGCGGGGCAGGGCGGGAGCAGGCGTGGCGGCGAGGGACGAAGCAGAGGCGGAGCAGGCGCGGCGGCGACGGATTCGGAGCAGCAATTTCCTAGTGGCGCCGCGACGACCAAGCAGGACCGAGGTGAGCGTCGGATTCGATCCAACCCGATTTGCTATCCTGTCCTTTTCATTTCAACACAAAAATCGCATGTTTGCTATCAAATCCATGAAATTTCTTGGCAATATATGCTGATATATGATGTTGCTCGAATTTCTGATATGAAATCCATGAAAATTTGCTATCCAATGCATGAAATTTCTTGGAAATATATGCTGATCCATGAAATTTCTTGTCAATATATGATGAAATCACATGTCTCTTTTTTATTAGCCTTGTATAAATTGTTTATATGCATTGTAGATGGGCAAGAGCTTGGATAAAAGGAAAAAAGCTTAGGGGAGCTGATGTTTTTTTTTGTTTGGGCTGCGATTGTTGTAGCTTTTCGGGTCTTAAAAAGAAAGAGAAGTCCATGTATTTCCTATGGCCAATGCATGAAAGAGATCAGATGAGAATTGAGTATCTCACTAGTAAAATTTGGCAATCAGATGTGACTTATATAAACATGTTACGGTTTAACAGAGCTTCTTTCTTTAGGCTATGTGAGATAATGAGAGAACGTAAGTTGCTAGAAAATAGTGTCCATTTATGTGTGGAGCAGCAAGTGGGAATGTTCTTGCATACCATTGGACACAATCTTCGGAATAGAGTTGTTGCAACAACTTTTGGTAGATCATTCAGTACAATTAGCATATATTTTAGGCAAGTCCTTCATGCCATTGGTGAGCTGCGTAATGACTATATCAGACCACCTTCATCGGAGACCCCAGAAAAGATAGCAGGAAACCCTCGGTTTGACCCATATTTTAAGGTATATGCCAAAACTATTACTTAGCTATGTAGGATTGTATTCACCCATAGTATTGACAGTTCTTTCGCTATATAGGATTGTATTGGAGCTATTGATGGTACACATGTGCGAGCATCTGTTGTTAAAGATGTGGAAGATTCATTTCTGGTAGGAAGCCTTTTCCTACTCAAAATGTGATGGCAGCGGTAGATTTTGACCTCCGGTTCACATATGTGTTGGTTGGGTGGGAGGGGACAGCACATGATGCAAACGTTTTAGCTGATGCATTAGGGCGTGAGAGATGCCTACAAGTACCACAAGGTAACATATTGACTTAGATATGATTGTCCATATATTGTCCAAAAAATGTCACCAACTTGTGTCTTTTTTATAGGCAAAGATTACCTAGTTGATGCCGGATATGGAGCAAGCTAGCTTCATCCCACCTTTCCGTAATGTGAGATACCATTTGAACGAGTGGGGCAACAATCCCGTCCAAAATGCGGAAGAACTTTTCAACCTTAGGCACTCATCTCTACGTATAGGGGTAGAGCGAGCTTTTGGATCCCTCAAGAGGAGATTCAAGATTTTAGATGATGCCAAACTGTTCTTTCCCTTTCCGGTACAAATTGACATTGTTGTAGCTTTTTGTGTTCTTCATAATTATGCACTATCCCAAGGAATTGATGAATTCATCTTACCGGAGGTAACTTGGACCGCCCAACCAATCCGGTCACAAACTCAACAAACAAGAGACCATAGAGCCACGGTTGACTGTAGGCAACAAATTGCTAACCAAATGTGGGCGGATAGGCAGATCATGTATGGTCATTGAGTGTGTCAAAACCATGTATTTGAAGTGTTATTCATGTATCCTTTCATTGTATTGAAACCATATTTGTGCAACTATTTTATTGCTGGACGAATCCATTTTATGTATTGAAACCATGTGTTTGTGATGTTATAATTCACATTTGTGCAACTATTTTATTGCTGGACCAAATTGTCCATTTTATGTATTGAAACCATGTGTTTGTGATGTTATAATTCACATTTGTGCAACTATTTTTTTGATGGACGAAATTGTCCATTTTATGCATTGAAACCATGTGTTTTTCATGTTCTAGATCATATTTGTGCAACTATTTCATTGCTGGACGAAATTGTCCATTTTATGTATTGAAACCATGTGTTTTCGATGTTCTAGATCATATTTGTGCAACTATTTCATTGCTGGATGAAATTGTCCATTTTATGTATTGAAACCATGTGTTTTTCATGTTATAAATCATATTTGTGCAACTATTTTATTGCTGGACAGAAATGGACAATGTTGAAAGCACCGATGCAAGTGGGAACAACACCCAGGGTGCAAGTGGGAGCAAGACCAAAGCGGTGGTTCACTGGACCAATCCTATGTCCACCATGATGCTTGGATTTTTGGCTAACATTGTGGCTAGTGGTAAAAGAACTTCAAGTGGTTTCAACCAGTGCCATCATAACCAATGTGCTCAGGTTCTGAATGACCACTTCAAGCTATCATTGAATCATGACCAGATTAGCAACCACCTCAAGAAGTGAAGGAAGATTTGGGGCAGGTTGATCTAGTTGAAAAATCTGAGTGGAGCTCTATGGGATGAGGATACTTGCACTATTGGCCTTAGCGATGTATGATACGTCCAAAACGTATCTATAATTTTTGATGTTCCATGCCTGTTATATATTGATTACCACATGTTTATCTTACACTTTATATCATTTTTATGCATTTTCTGGGGCTAACCTATTAACAAGATGCCACAGTGCCAGTTCCTGTTTTCTGCTTTTTTTGTTTCAGAAATTCTATTCTGGAAATATTCTCGGAATCGGACGCCAATTTAACTGATTTATTTCTGGACCGAGACGGAGCAACAGTCAGAAGGACAAAGCCGGGGGCCACACCAGGGAGGCCGGCGGGCCCACGGCGCGGCCAAGGGTAGGGGCGCGGCCAATGGTGGGGTCGCCCCTAGGCCGCCGCCCCACCTCGGCTGGCCACCGACGTCGCCCTTTCGCCTATAAATTGCATCTATTCGGGAAACCCTAGACACCCGAGCGAAAATCCACGAAAAGTTTCGACCCGCCGTCGTCTTCAACCCTAGTTCAGGAGGGTTTCTGCAGTTCTTCCCAGCACCTTGCCGGAGGGGAAATCATCACCGGAGGGCTCTACATCGCCATGCCTGCCTCCGGAGTGATTCGTGAGTTGTTCTTCACGGGACTACGGGTCCATAGCATAGCTAGTTGGTAGTCTCTCCACCTTGTGCTATCATGTTTAGATCTTGTGAGCTGCCTAACATGATCAAGATCATCTTTATGTAATGCTACATGTTGTGTTTGCTGGGATTCGATGAATTGTGAAGTTATGATCAAGTTTGTTCATCTATCTATATTATGTTTTATCTATTTTCCTGCATGCTCTCCGTTGTTAGTAGATGTTTTGGCCAAGTAGATGCTAGTGACTTCAAGAGAGGGTATTTATGCTAGATAGTGGGTTCATGCCTCTAGAAGTCTGAGCTTGACAGACAGAAACAACTAAGCCTGTAGATGTGCTGTTGTCACTAGGGATAAAATAACCGATGTTTAGCTTAAGGGTACTGCTGTTAAGTCTAATGCGTTTGTTTACATTACACACTTTGCTTAATGCTATAATCTGTTGCTTGCAACTTAATACTCATGGGAGACCCGGAAGCTATCTTGTGAGTGGATTATGAGTCATAGATGCAGCTAGTAAGCGGTCTATGTATATTGTTGTAATGCCCAATAGATATAACAATGAAATGTGCTTGTCATATATTGCATTGTCATGCGTTTGCAATTTGTCAATTGCCCAGCTGTAATTCGTTCACCCAACATGTATGTTTATTTGTCTTATGGAGAGACACCACTAGTGAACTGTGGACCCCGGTCCTTTATTCCACACTGATACAAACACCGTTTTCACCACGCTCTACGTTACTTCCTGCTGCTACTTTTGTGTTCATCATCATATTCCACACCATACGTTTAATCATTTGTATTCAGCAAGCCGGGGAGATTGACAACCTTCCTGTTTCGTTGGGGCAAAGTACTTTGATTGTGTGTGTGCAGGTCCACGTCAGTGATCGGGTAACGGCGCCGCTGATACCTTTCTGAAGCTCTTCCAATTCCTACTGGATCTGACAACCTTGGTTTTGTAATCAAGGGAAAACTTTGCTGCTGACTACATCATACCTTCCTCTTGGGGTTTCCCAGCGAACGTGCGTTCCACGTCATCAAGCAACTTTTTCTGGCGCCGTTGCCGGTGAATTGGAAGCTACAGCAAGGGGAGTTACACATCACCATTCTCTTTACTTTGTTTTTGTCTTGCTTAGTTTATTTTTATTTTATCTTAGTTTACTTTTGTTTAGTTTATTTATGTTTAGTTTTAATTTTTCTTATATACTCGAAAATGCATAAAAATTTAAAACCAAAATCTAAAAAAACTTGTGCTATGGATTACTTCTATGAAACTAGATCTTGTTGGCAAGGTGGGTCCACGGAGGTTTAACGAAAATGTTATAGAAATTACCGCTTGTCACAAAAAGGGATGTACTTATGGAAATTGTTAAATCAACTGGAGATTTATGCTAAAAATTTATGCTTTATATTTGGCAGATCTTTTTGTTGTGATGAATCTGATTGTCATATGAAGTTTAAGCACTTTCCTTTCCAATGTGCTTGTAATGATAATGAAACCTTAGCTTATGTTAAAGGTTACTATAATGCTTATGAGGTAGAAAGGATGGAAGAATTTATTGTGTTTAAGGGTGCCCTTGAAGTTAGTTCTTATCTTGAGCATAAAATTGATGCCCCTTATAAATCTGAAAGTCTTGGTATACTTAAATATTGTTTTGATAACTATAAGGATGAAAATTCTTATATTACTGAACATGTCAAGAGGATGTTTACTCAGAAAGAAGAGACTAACACCTTGCAGGAAAATGTGGAAGAAGAAATTGCTAAATCTGAAAACTCATTGGATGAAAAAGAGGAAGAGAGTGATGAACAAAAGGAGGAAGAGTGGATTAACCCATGCCTACCTTCTAATGAGAGTAACTCTTTATCTCTTACACTATTTGATTTCCCTCCATGCTTACCTAGGAGGAAGAATGCTATATGGTTGAATGTCATGATTCTATTGAAATATCTCCTTTTGATAAATTTGAAGTAACAAGCTCCTTGACTCAAGAAAAATAGGAAATAACAGGAAATAAAATGGTGCTCCCTATTGTTATATATGATAATGCTCATGATGATGGTCCTATATTGCCTGATGATATTAATTGTACTGCTATTGTCCAAAGTGGGTTTAATGACCCCACTGTTTTGAGCTTAATAAAAATTATGTGTTTGTAGCTCATGAAAAGCATGCTTTATGTGATAGTTATATTGTTGAGTTTGTTCATGATGCTACTGAAAGTTATTTTGAGAGAGGAAAATATGGTTGTAAAAGTTTTCAAGTCACTATAACACCTCTCTTTATGTTGAAATTTTGAAGTTGCATTTGTTTCATCTTTCTATGCTAGTTGCTTTATGCTTCAATAATTTATTTTATTACAAGATTCCTTTGCATAGGAAATGGGTTAGACTTAAATGTGTTTGATATTTGCCTCTTGATACTCTCTTTTGTTTTTCAACTCTTATTCTTATGAGACTATCATTAAAATCTTCTAGCCTAGCTAAAAGGCATTAAAGAAAGCGCTTTTGGGAGGCAACCCATTATCTTTTGTTTTCAGTTTTTATTTGTCAAGGAGTTTGTTTACCTCTGTAACAACTCCTTTGTATCTTTAATTTTCGTTTTTTTGTGCCAAGAAAAGCCTCTAATGCAAGAAGGTGCTAAAGTTTTATTTGCTGTCCAGAAAAAGATTTCTATACCTCACGGTACAAATTCGTGAAAAATCACGGATTACTATTTTGATCTGTAAATTTGTGAGCAGAATCCTAAACTTATTACCTATCTTTCGTTAGTTAACCTTTTTTTGATTTGAGCATCGGAAGTGCCTCGAAACAATTCGTCTTTACGGACTGTTCTGGTTTTGACAGATTCTGTTTTTGTTTTGCATTGTCTCTTTTGCAAGTATAGATTCACGTTCTTCGGGGAGAGATCAAGATCTTGCTTAGTAACAGTAGCTACTGTTTAAACTTAAGTCATGCATTGTGTTTTACAGAACCAAGTGGGCTTATGTTTTGATGCACTAACCCCTCTAATGAAGTTTGCGAGTTATCTTTGTGTGAAGGAAGTTTTCAAGTATTAGGAGAGGAGGATGATATAAGAAGATCAAGAAGAGAGAAAAGCCTAAGCTTGGGGAGGCTCCACTGGATCTCCCCAGCATATATCAAGAAGATTCAAGCGTCTAAGCTTGGGGATACCCAAGGCATCCCCTTCTTCATCAACAAATTATCAGGTCACCTCTAGTGAGACTATATTTTTATTGCTTCACATATTGTGTGCTGTTCTTGGAGCATCTGTGTGTTTTATTTTCTATTTTGTTTTTGTTTTGTTATCTGATCATAACTTAGTTGGATCCTAGCACTCTTGTTTGAGAGAGAGACACGCTCCGCTTTTGCTTAGAAATACTCCTATTCTTCACTTATACTTGTTGAGTATTCTTGTTTAGCACTGCTATGCTATTAGCTCTTGTTTTTCATGCATCTCTTGTTTAGAGCTATTAGTTCTTTTATAGAAAGTACTCTCTTGCTTCACTTATATTTGTTTGGAGAGTTGTATAATTGGCGTCTGGTTCGAACAGAAAATGCTAAAGTGTGTGGTAGTTGTATAATGGAAAAACTTGCATAGTCCTGTAGATCATTGAACTTTGATAACTTGATTCCTTGCAAATGTTTTGAGATATTAAGAATGAGATGTTAAATGCTTGCTGGTTAATTAAATCTAAAATCTGATTAGTGGTTGTGTTATTAAAGCTTGTACCATACTACAAACTCTTAAAACTGCTGAAGTTGTAGTCGGACTTGATAGCTTCTCATGTCTGAAGGTAGTTGGAAACAACATAGTTGCGTGCTAAGGTCGAGGGTATCAGCGGGTACTTGTGCCTCCGTGAACGGCCCTCCTTGGGGTAAATTTAATCATGCTCTTAATGTTGAACCTGCTAATTGTTTGCAATAAACTCGTGAGTTCTTTTTGACTAATGTTGAGTACGGTTTTTGGCACTTTCACCATCCATATTTTGCTAGCCTCTTCGGTGCTGTGCATTGCCTTCTGCTCACATTGAGAGTTGTGCATACTTACTTCGCCAGTACATCCAACCCCTGTGGGAGAACTTCATCTTGTTCTCCTACACATAAGCCAAACATCTTTCTCAAAACAGCCACCATAATTACCTATCACAGCATTTACATAGCTGTTCCGAGATATATTGCCATGCAACTTCCACCTTACATTACATGACTTGTTGTCATTCATCATTGTTATATATTGCTTTGCATGATTCTATATAGCTGATGTGTGGTTTTACCCATGTTACGCTAGATCATTGCACATCCTGCTACACTGGCTGAGGCATACAGTTTCATACATCATGTTTTGTTCATTATGAGTTATTTGTACAAAAAGTGTGTTGTCATATTAGAGTGTTGCCCCTACAGTGAGGGAGAGAAAAGTGAAAAGAGCCACGGAGGCCATCGAAAAGAGAAACAGAAAGGAAAAAATAAAAAGAGAAAAAAGAAAAAAAATAAAAGAGAGGGGGCAACATTACTATCCTTTATCCACACTTGTGCTCATGTTTAGCACCTATTTTATAGTCATCCATTTGTGCTAGTAGCACCTATGCTTCATATGAGAGGTTTTCATGTATTATAGTAATATAAACTATGTGGGGAATTTACGTTATGAACTTGGGTTGTATATTCCAATGATGAGCTTTCTCAAAAGTGCTCTAGGTCTTCGTGAGCAACCCAAGTTGGATGCACCCCCACTAGTTCAATTGGAGAGCTTTCATATACTTATGGCTCTATGTGCATGCCGTTGCATGACAATCACTACTCCTTGCATAGCTTCGATTATAAGACTTCCTCTTGTCTAATGTAATCATTTACAGCTTTGTGATACTATCTTCCTTTGTCCTTCCAAACCC